>MU204362.1:436718-471718 GCA_017309775.1 Paedocypris sp. Pulau Singkep
AGTTGCTGCAGTTCTGCGTATCACCCTTGTTTTTGAAAATCGGCACCAGAACGCTTTTCCTCCACTCCTCAGGCATCTTCTCGCTCTCTAGAATCCTGTTAAACAAACTGGTTAAGAACTCTACCGCTGACTCTCCTAGACACTTCCACACCTCTACAGGTACATCATCAGGACCGACAGCCTTTCCGCTCTTCATCCTATTCAGAGCCTTCCTCACCTCATCCCTACTAATGTCTGCTATTTCCTGCTTCTCAACATCCACATCCTCCTCCCTTCTTTCCCTATCATTTTCCTCATTCATCAGCTCCTCAAAATATTCCTTCCATCTTTTCTGCACACTCTCCTGGGTTGTTAGTACATTTCCATCTCTGTCTTTTATAACTCTTATCTGCTGTACATCCTTCCCATACGAAATACGACGTATTCTCATTTGTCTTAATTGCTCCTGACGAGAAATTTGGAAAAATGGCTTCTTATATTAATGCTCATTTTTGAAATTGTTCATTGTGTATATATTTGGGGGCATATTCTTGTGTGTTAAAATGCGTTTTGTGTGTCTAAATCTTCGAGGGGTGAGAGAAGTGTGTTTTGAGTTTGTGTGAGTGTGTAAATATTGTATTAGGAATCAAAATCGAAATAGGAACATAATGTGATTGGATCACAACAGTAATAATAGTGACGTTTGTCCAGTGCTGAAGAGTCTGAGAGACTGTCCTTCTCTGTTTATACCTAAGGAACTTTTCTGTAGTACAAGTGTGTGAACATGGTTTCTGTGTACAAGCCTCTTCCTCTGAAGTTCTGATGGACTTACTTCACATCGACACGTGGTGCAGGGGTCCTTCTTCCAGTGATCTCCTTCTGCTCGCTCTCGGCCATCTTCATCAGTGCAGCCGTTAGTCAGACGACCTTCCAGTCTCTTGATCTGAACCACAGACACAGCCAACGTCAAAGACAAACTTGAACCTTTTTCAACTGTCAGTTGTCTTTCATTTGTATCCCTGTGCTTATAAGAACTTGAAACATTCATGGAAGCAAAGAACATGAAATGATTTCTCTTCTGATTTCAAGAGCTGGATAGAATCGTGTGCATAATTAATGGTCTGTGTTTCAAACTTGTTATCTATACAGGATATTATCTAGATGCGACATTGCTGTGTCAGTTCTTCTCAAGAATCGAGAAACCAGACGTTCCTCAGGATTTGCTCATACTGCAACTTTTGGTTTAATAACTATTGGCGATTCATACAAGTCGTTTCTTTGCTCGAGCTCCGTGAATCTGACTTCACTTGGTTCTTCAGGTTTGTTCAATTAATTCCAGAACTGTCCTTGTGTTTGAAACATCGGATTATAGGTTCAATTCACAGGAAAAACTTGTCGAAAAAAAGTGTCAGCTAATAGCGAGAAAGTTAAGAAAAAACAAAGAGGACATGAACAAATTACCTGTTTTCGTAAACCTGTGATGGTCTTCTGCATGTCAGCAATGAAATCTTGAAAATCTTTGGTAGAAGGTTCAGTGTTCGACTTCTGAGTGATGTTTGCAACTTCCTCCAACGATCTGAAAGCACACGTGAATATATAAATGTTCAATGAAACATGAAGATTAGTGAAGTGCTTCCTACATGCTCACCAGCTTTAAGTTTGAGAACAAATGTTGTATGCACTCGGTTGTTAAAAAACGTTTGTTGACTAGGGCTGGCTTGTTACCTGTCAGGTTTATCCTGGATGTAGCTGTGCTCCGCTGACCGGCGGCTGCGGAAGTGGAACGACAGAGCGTTGAACTGTCCTTTAGTGCGGCAGTCTGTCGGAAACAAACAGAAATGAACACGGTCATGTGATTAGTGGAGCTAGCTCTTAGTTAGCATTTAGCATTGTGACACGATAGGCCTGCACGACTACATGAACAATATTAAGCATAATTATTATTGTAATCCTAATTACAATATAAATTACAAGTAACTACAATCCTAAATGAAACAAAAACATTCAGAATAAAGTCATTTTACGGGCCTATACATTTAATCTCAAATATTTTTCATGCTTCAATGCATCAGTGGTATAATGTACTTGAGTAAATTGAATTTTTGGCACAATGTACATGTACAGAGTATCAAAAACATAAGCAACGCCTACTCTCTACTTGACTACATTTTTGATAGTCTGTACTCTTTCTCCACTACATTTGACATTACTGCTACTTGAGTCGTTACATTGTGATTTTGCCGAAACTTTAACAAAAGTCTTCTTGTAATTGATGACTTGTAACTTGTAATGGAGTAATTTTTACAGTAAGCTATCCGCACTTTTACTCAAATATGGTTTTCAAGTACTCTTTACACCTCTGCCACGCATCAACAAATATGAAGTAATAAAGTATTGCACCTTCACAACAATCCTGCCACATCCGTAGGTCAATCTTTGGCAAATCATCACAACTTCCATATCCATGGGGGTGGTCCGCCACGCTGAAGACATCCGCCTGAATGCGCGTGATGTTGTCACTGTTGTCACACAGCACTCGTGCCAGAGACGTCTGCTTGAGCTGGGTCAACTGAGCAGGACTAAAGGTGCCGGGATTCTCGTACCAAAACCTAGGCATTACCCAAATTCACAGTATCAGAGACCATGAAGAACTTCTAGATTGAACAAGAAGATAAAGAGAAGACTATTAGCATTACCGGTCACCATCTCTCAGACGTTTGAACTGGGAAGCAAGTAAACACATAAGAGTCGGACCCAGTCTGCTTCCCGGCACCAGGTCTTCAGCCATCAACGCAGGAAACAGGTCAATATTCAGAGGAGTGCCATACAACCTACAAGCAGAACGGTTCAGAAGAGCAGCGTTTTATTGCATTAGCTCCAAAAAGACATTAGGAATGACTTTGTCAGGGAACGTTTTTGAAACTTGCTTTTCCTATTTCGGGATTCGATTTTGTTTGACTTTTTATCAGCATACACAACTGGCAACCATCAAGATATGCATCCTTCACCACACAAATCAACCGAATGGTTCTCCACAGGGGAGATCAGTTAAACATTTGGAAAGGATGGATATGCACTAACCTCTGAAGCTTCTCTCGTACACTGGGATTCTGAATCTCATTCCTCAGATCCTCGAACGTCTGAGCAGATGTGAGGTTGCAGAACACCCTGTAGTCATTATAAGGGGGGATGCCATGGTCACGACCCCTTTGGATGTTCATGGCCGCAAGGTCAAGCGCCACAGCATGGGCCATTGAGAAAAGACGTTCCGTAAGTTCGGTGTTAAGTAGCTGTGAGGAAACCCTCATTTTCCCTGCCACACCAAACAAGCCTCGTAGCAGTGGGTCGATTCCTCCTTCGTTCACAATGCGGAACGGAGAGAAAAAAGCTTTGTGCAGGGAGATGTGCCCTTGTTGGATTGGTTGGAAATGCTCATCGAGTCTGTATAAAATGGGATTGATGAGAGTGTGTCCAAAACGGAAGGCGGCAGTTGCAAAAGCATTAAGGATGCCAGCGTTGACGTTGGGATTATACCCGCTATAATCGTCCATCAGCCGCATGCCAGCCTCACCCAGGATCTTCGGAAGCCAGTGGCTGTAGGTGATGTGCTGCATCTGAGCCCCGACTATCTTACGCGCCTCATGATAGATGGTGTCACCATCCCAGTGAGGGTTGAGGCGTAACAGCTCGCTAGCTACGCGGTTGTGCTCTCTAAACCAAATTGTGTGCATAGCTGTCAATCCGAGCTGCTCATTGGCCCGATGATCGCCGGCCAAGAAACAAGGGATTGGGCTTTCGTTTTCGTCCCGCATGCATTCTGTGGGCGGCCCGGTGGCAAAGGGTAGCAAAGGCTTGCCGGTCCGTTGAACGATGCCTTGTCGTAACATTCCTCTATGACTGGCTCGGTCACGAATCTCTTCCGCCTCATGATGAGAGCTCCCATACACATTGGAGGCATCGATGTAGGAGGTGAGCTGGTTCATCTGTTCACGTGGGTACACAGAGTTCATGAGCAGAGAGGTCATCCCACTGCCACACACAGGACTGGAGCGCACAAAGAACATGCAACGCGCCCCACTGCGGCGCTGTCGAGGGTCATTGGGGGGGAACATGATGGGAAAGCAGGGTGGGTCATTGGTGCACACCGAAGTGCACAGTTGGCCATCGGAGAAGCGCGACTGGCTCAAGGATACGACTGTGGAATCCAAGTCGTGGTCGAGGAACTGGCCCCACTGCATGAGCATGTGTGTGTAGCGGTCATCTGGGGTGATGGTCTCTGTTCCAATCATGGTGGTGGAAACAAGACGAGGAAGCGGGAGAGGGAAGCTGTTGTGCCTTCGGTCTGTGGCACCGCGCGGAAGATTAAAGCCGTTGTCATAAACGGCCTTCAGCAGGCGCTCAAAGGCGGTGAGCGAGGCTCCCCACATGGGATGCTGCAGGTTGTTGCATGTGCCGTCATGGGTGCGATACTTCTGATGAAAGCAGATGTCCGAGCAGTTGTTGAAGCGACGATGAGCAGTGCATCCCGAGAGATTGGCTATCATATCCAGGAAACGGGGCGACACCAGGTCATTGTAGCGGAAAGCTGTACGATTACAAACACACCGTAAATCACTGAATCACTTTCACCTCTTGGATAACAATTACGGTACAGTTGTCTGTATACACTCTCAAAAGCCACTTTTTTAGATCCAAATTCTAGTTAAAGAACATTTCTAGCCCACCTATCACTAGGAATGGCCCCAAATAAAGGAAAATATCCAGTGAGCGACAGATCATTGGGCACAAATATATTGTTGATGCCAGAGCTCAGAGGAGAATGGCCAAACAGGTTTGAGCTGATAGAAGGAC
Source organism: Paedocypris sp. Pulau Singkep (assembly GCA_017309775.1). Classification (NCBI taxonomy): domain Eukaryota; kingdom Metazoa; phylum Chordata; class Actinopteri; order Cypriniformes; genus Paedocypris; species Paedocypris sp. Pulau Singkep. Next base: position 441,549 of record MU204362.1, read on the forward strand.
AACTAAAAAGCTAATAATCACTTTTTACAACCAAGAATTTCTGAACAGACAACATGTCGAACTTTGAAGCAAAAGTGGGCTTAAGCAGCAGAAGACCACACAAGGTGCCTCCCCTGTCAGATACCAACAGGAAATTGAAGTACAGTTCACAAATTCTTAAAACATGATAAATATGTTTTCAGCTGCGATGTTGGTGTGGGCAATATTTTCTTGGCACACACCCTACCTGTATGTAGCTGACCATGTCCATTCCTTTTTGACCACTGTGTACCCATCTTCTGATGGCTACTTCAAGCTGTATAACGAACCTGCAGTCACCAGATCTCAATCTAAAAGAGCACCTTTTGGATGTGGTGAAATGGGAGATTGCATCATGAATGTGCAGCTGACAAATCTGCAGTACTTGCATGACGCTATTGCCAAAATAGAACCCGGTACTACTAAGGTGCACCTAATAAAGTGGCCTGTGAGTGTAGATGGATGTATACCTGTCTACAGAACGTGTGTTCTAAACATGTCAAACATGTTCTCTTTGTATGCATTGTAGAGGCATCCGTGTACGTGTTTGTCTGTCGGCATAATTTGAAAGGTCCTTCACTACCAGAAGAACCAACAGCATCACCTCAGTGTCTGCTATTTGGTCCTGAGAAAAACCATACCTGTTCCATTAGTGTCCACCATCAGGCCCTGGTTGACGTGCCTCTGGATGAGGAGAAGCGTCTGCTCAAAGATCTCTCCAGCTCGGGCCTGTTCCACGGTGTAGGGGTCACGAGGGTAACGGAAAAGAGCCAACAGCTCTGCCGGGGAGCGGGGAGACCTGCAGATCAGGGAAATCTTATTCCTGAGAACCTGAGGTCAGATGTTCTCCTCTTTTAGAACAAGTCTAAAACATGTTGTACACCTTGCCATCACACAACACCATCCTTATATCGTGAGAAGACTAGAAAACAATTGCAAAGGCAACAGCACGTCTTCAAATAAAATTGACAAAAATTTGACAAATTGTCAAAATCTTTTATCTTCTTGGAGGTTTACAGGAATTTGCCAATCCAGTTGACATGTGTTTTGTGGACTTTGAGAATGGCTTGTGTTGTGAGTGACGTGTTGGCTAAATGTTATTTTCTGAGCAGAACGTGTTTAGGAAACTGCCAGTAATGGTTGCTTGGTCGGCGCTTGCCTCTGAAATCAGGCCTTGTCCAAGACACAAACGTTCCTTATAAATTTCTGAAGGGTTACAGCATGAGTCAAAGCATGAAGAATGGTTTTCTTGGCACACGGAGACCGCAAGTGCTCACCCGTCAAACAGCTGCCTCCTGGTGGAGTCGATGGCGCTATTTATGCTTCGAATGGCCTCTTCCAGGGAAGTGGAGACAAATGGATCTCCCTCTCTGCTCACCTGTGGGACTGAACAAGAAATGCTCAAAAACGGTAGTGAAGCAAAAAAAGGGTTTCAAAAATAATCAGGCAAATACAGCTTTGACTGTATTTGGTATTAATCATTCATTCCGTTTGTAAACAGGTTGACAAAAGCTTCACATTTGTATTATATTAATTACTGTATATTTATCACAGTATAATACAAAATGGACCAGAACTCCCCACATATTGTCCTATTATTAATAGGTGCTTGATCTGTCCTCAAATAAAAAAAATAAAAAATTGAATCATGTGACTGGTCATGAAGTTTTGGACCAACTATTTTTAGGTTATTAAAAAAAAGGTTTAACACCTAATGGTAATTTGCATGACAGTAATATTTAACAGCTTTCAGAACAATATACTATAAAAAACTATTCTCACAATATCTGGATAACATCCCATTCAATACAAAAAAACATTACTGAAGAAAAACGAAGAATAAATTAACAAAATTAAATCGGTCATTCAAATACTAAATTCAATTTGGGTCCTGGTCTGAACGACAGACTTTGGCTTTACCTTGCACGGTCAGCACCATCATAGAGGAGGAATATCCAATGGAGTTCCGGGCTACACAATCATAGCGTCCTCCATCAGCCAATCCTACATCATGCACCTCCAGGAAGCCGTCGGGATGGATGTGAAACTTTCCGCTCTCAGTAATCTGGACCCCATCCTGCAGATTAGAATCAAGTTATAATAACCGGCAGCCTTAATCCCGTTCACAGAAATTGTAAACATTTCTGAAATCTGTGAAATTGTGAAAGAACATTTAATGCCAACAGGTTGATGACAATTTGTTCTCTGTAGATTTAGTGTTCCTCAGAACAGTGTCGGACATATTAAACAATTTACAATTTACTACATGGAGTTGTTTTTACTCCATGTAGTAGACAAGCAAAATTATGCTGATTACTTGGTTCTGTGCTAGACCATTACAAATCCAAAAGCCAATTCTAGTGTTCACAGAAATTGATTTGCAATAGAGTTGTATCCTGATTCTGCATGTTCAAAATAAAGCAAACATTCAACATGTCATTTTAAAACATTGGCCCACAAATCGCCCACCACACGGTAAACGCAAAAGCAAAAATATAAAATGTGGTGAGAATGACATGAATCTAGATTTTAACAAAATTTAAGACTTTCCAGGCTTCTCTTGTGCCAAATCTCCACAACATAATTTCGTCATCTCCAAGAACGTAACTTCTGACTTCCAGTTTTGACACTGCATACCTAAAAAAAAAGGAACGTGAATGGGTCGCTTCTGACCTTGCTCCATGTGATGATCGGTGTTGGCTCGCCCTGAGCGCTGCACGCGATCTGGACATCCGATCCAGACTCCACGGTTAGATCCCTCGGAGAGGTCGTGAAAACGGGCGTAACTGATGATGCAAGCAAACACATGTTAGTGATCAGCGCATCACGCCAGCCCTTCGGTTCAAGCATCTGTACGGACGCCAAAGACGATAAAGCTTGAGAAGACATTTCTTCTGATTCTCCCTCAACATCCCTGACCGTGAGCCAGCGTGGCTTGGTCTTGAATTGTGAACGCAGCCGGTCGTTATGCGGCGTGTTAACAACCACTGCTACATGGGAAAAGATTTTGCCATGTGGGATTTCAAAGCCACAAGTTTCCGGCCTTTCCCACAAGTCTGTAATAAAGCGTCGAGGCGGTTTTAATGACGCTTACATCCAGGGACCTGTTCTTTTGTCTGTCACCCAGACTTTACGAGCCATTGTTGTGCTAATGAAAGGCTTCGCTCGCGGGCTAATGACAAACACGTTCATGAAGCTGATTCCCTCCAGCATGTCCAGTCTCGCTCCACAAGTACTTTTGTTTAAAACTCAGTGTTTAAGAGGATTTGGTCCTGATGATGTTTTGCAATTTGTCGTGAACATTGGAGCTGAAACTTGCTGAGCTTGTGAAATACAGTTCGCCGCAAATGACACACCATCTTGATTTCAACATAAAGCGAAATAGCATTAGCCTCATCCGCAGAATTAGCATGAGCGTAATGAACAAAATTAGAATTAGTCTCATTAGTCTCGAATTAGCATTAGCCTCATGAACAACATTAGCATAAGCCTAATGAACAGTATTAGCACAAGCTACTTCAGCTGAATTATAATTAAACTCATGGACGGAAATAGAATTAGACTCAGAAACCAAATTATTAGCAATCGTCTCATGAACAGACTTTGCAGTTCCTCACAAAGAGAAGTAGGTTTAGCTGAAGAAACAGAATTAGCATTAGCCCAAGTAACTATTATCTTGATAATTATCAAGAATTATCATGAACCTGAAGGACATGCTTATCTTTTGTCTCCTAAACACAATTAGCATTAGCCTTATATACTGACTTAGCATAGGCTAAAACAAAGAAATTAATATTGTCGACCGTGTTCAATTCTGGAACTAGTTAGAAAATTTCACAACACAATTGCTATTTTAGTAACACGTCTTCCAGAACCTTGTGACAAATTAAGACCTCAACAGAAACTGCTGTAGCTGCAAAACTACGGCATTTATAATTTTGTTTTGATGTGAACTCTTTTTAGCAAAAGTCTTTTTATCCATGTTTGGATATGTGCAGTGTTATTTATGGTTATGTTTATGATTTTCTTTTAATGCATGTTTATTTCTTTTTTTGTATATTCTCTATTCTTGCTGTCTCTATATGATGCAATCTTTCCCCGCTGTGGGACAAATAAAAGTATTTTCAATTAAATTAAATTCAATTAACTCTGTGATCCATTCCATCGATAAATCCATCAAACATGGAACTTAATGGCGGTTCTATGGAACATACAGGCAATTTCCCACAGACTAGTTCACCTGAACAGATGTTTTTGCAGTGTAGGAAGGCAAAGGTAAAGGCGCTACAATTAGGAACACCCAGAAGAAACCCAGGCAAACATATGGAGGACCGCCAAAATCAAATATAAATGACAAAGGAAATAAATGTACTTTTGTATTAATAAATGCGGAAATGCATTAGTAAAAATAAATGTATAAATACATATATTTATGTTAGTACAACAAATGAGAAATAAATGTAACCTTTTATCTTTTCCTTCTCTCAAGCCGTTTTCCTTTTTCTTTTTCGATGAGGGTCTGCCTTTTTCTTTTTCGATGAGTGTTGGCTTTTTTCTTTTTCTATTCCAAAACGTGTAGTCAAATGAGGGGGCGTCTCCTTATTGCGTCACTGCACAGTCATTGGCTAATTTGTGAAGAGTTCCCTGTTCGATTTGTCTTGTCTAGCGGCTGTTTTATAATGCAACGCTTCATAGAATCATAGACGTGAAACTAGCATTATCCAAGAAGCTTTGTTCAAATGTGTGCCCACACTTTTCAACCCCACGGGTGTTGATCCGCGCGCGTATTGACGTTTCCGCGAGTTGTTCGGGATAATTCAGGTCCGCACAGCCTCCCAGGCGTCATCGCCGTCACTTACTTGAAAGCCATGTCGTCACATCTTTAACTGCGCATGTGAATATTAAACTGAATCACGTGTTGATGTTTGTACATTGCTGTGTGTATTTCCCTCCCGTTTACCGGATTAAATATCTGGTATTTATCTTGAAATATCCGGAAATTAATATCTCCGCATCACAAATTTGTAGCTCGCGCGGACTCCGCGGCAGGAATTCGGTCGATTCCCTGCGACCCCGTGGGTGTTTCTGAGAAAACCCCTCGATTTGCATCGCCTTTTCGCCACGATTGCAACGAGCCGCGTCACAAATGTTTTGTTCGTGCGGCCGCAGAGATATTAACTTTAATATGCGGGCTGTGGGGCTGCGGCCGGGACCCCATGGGTGTTTCCGCTGTATCTCTGTATCTTTACTCTAATTGCTAGTTGTAACACAAGTGTTTCGAATGTAAAGATGACAGTAGTTGGAATATGATTCTTACTTCATATGCATTTCATTTCTCACTCACATCACTTTTTTACATTTTATAATATTAGGCACAAGCAGTTGTTTTTGCTATAACATTTATTGAACGACGTTAGTGTTTTAAACAGTTTTAAAACGTGAGCCCAGAAACATGGCATTTTTTATTAAAATTAACGTTGTTTAATAAAACGCAGCCGACGGACAAGACACGATAGGTTGAGAAACCAAAACTGGAATCACACGAACTCGAGAAGTGTGAAAACACCATAAACAAAAGCCACACGAGAATGACAGCAAACACAAACACACATTAATGTCTGTAACGTCAGTAACACGCACCGCTGCGCCCGATAGACGCGGAGAATTAACGCCTGTAGCGCAATGAGTCTCGCGTTTCATTCCTCGGTCGAAACTGGTTCGAAACACAAACACACTTACACACACGTAGATAAATAAGAAAAAATATAAAAATCGTATTCTTTTTGCTGTTATAAAGGCAATGTGCAAGCCAAGCTTTTGGTCAATTACCAACACCGCAGGTTTGTTTGGTCAGTCAGTTCATCTTCATCGTGATTCGATTCGATTGCTTTTGACTGAACAGCGAAAACACGCCCCCTCATTTGACCACACGTTTTGGAATAGAAAAAGAAAAAAGCCAACACTCATCGAAAAAGAAAAAGAAAAACGGCTTGAGAGAAGGAAAAGATAAAGGGTTACATTTATTTCTCATTTGTTGTACTAACATAAATATATGTATTTTTACATTTATTTTTCACTAATGTTTTTCCGGATTTGTTAATACATAAGTACATTTATTTAGTTTTGTCATTTATATTTGATTTTGGCAGTTTTGGTCCTCCATACAAACACGGGATGAACATGTAACTTTAATTTAGAATAAGTATTTAACCAATGGATCACATCTAAATTAAATCGTTAAAAAACTGTACATGTTACGCTTTTTGTCATGCTAATTCATTTTTCCATGGCACTTTTGCACATTCATGGCTTCTAGATATGTCCAGCTACTGACAGCTTTCGTCTCTATTAGATATTTCAAGTAAATAGAGCCAAAACCAGTCCCAATTGTTTTAAGCAAACAGTATGTGTTGTTTCAGACACAAACACTAAAGAGAACCTCCAGAACATTCCCGGATGTTTTCCAGTTCCAAAAATACAAACAGGAAGAGAACAACAGCAACGTCTGTGATCTCTCCTCAGTGTTTCCTTATTCATGCTTCTGTCTGTAGAAGCAGTACAAGATGCCAGATAGAAAATATGTAGCTGACATGAGAAATGTGGTGAACCAGAGTCGCACCGGTCTGAAGGACATTGAGATGAGCCGCGGTTCTGGCGGTGCCGACCACGTTGACCGCCTGGCACTCGTACTGGCCTTGGTCATGGAGCGCCACACGGCTGATCCGCAGGCTTCCTGTCGACAGAACAACGTGCCGCCGGTCGTTGGGAAGAGCGCTGCCTGTAGAGACACAACCCAGTTTACATTACACAACCCACTTTACATCACAACACTGATGCCTGAATGAAATATATAAATATACTCTGATATTAAAAAGTGTCAATTGAAATTTTATAATTGAAAAACTTTTTGCAATTAAAAAATTGTCTGAATTCTAAGATCAAAATATTACATTTATAAATTATACACACACACACACACACACACGTTATATTACTATTATGTACATATTTATATCTCTCTAATGTATATAATATTCCAAACGTATATATTATGTAAAAACCCTCATATGCAATATCGTGTCCAACTACTTGCTACCAACTACAACTTAACTTACAGGCAAGGTTTAGGTTCTGTTTGATACTATGTACATTTTTGTACTGTTAATTTCTCTTGCCTGTTGCACTGCATAGAAGACATTCTTAATTTGGTAAAATGGTACATATGTATAATCTACTGTATATGTGCACAGACAATAAAGACATTCTATTCTATTCTATTCTATTCTATATATTACCTATATAAAAGTGGCCTTCTATTAGAGTTGGCCTCCTATTAGAGGTTTTAGGGAATATTTGTTCATTCATGCTGCAATGTACAGTACAGGTTCTGTTTGACGTGGCATGATGTGCTGAGACAGAAAGTGCTCACCACCACGTGTCCAGGCAATGACGGGCTGAGGCGAGCCATTGGCTTCACAGGGGAAGTCCACGCTGTGGCCCTCCAGCACTGACTGGTCCTGCGGGGTCACACTGAACTGAGGACGAGCTGAGGAATCGAGAGAATCCGCCATGAGTTGAAAACTTCAACATTGCCCCTAGAGGCGAAACCAGCTCAAACCTTGCACTATAATAAACGCCGTGGCGTGAATGGTGTCCACGTTGTTGCTAGCAAAGCAGGTGTACTGTCCCTCATCGGTCTGCTGGACGTTCTGAATATAGAGACCCCCTGAAGGAGTGATGTTGACTCGGGGGTCTGCCGGGAGGGCCGAGCGGTCCCCGCGGGTCCAGGTGACACGGGGCTGTGGCTGACCAGTGGCGCTGCATTCCAACGTCACGCTCTGACCCAAAAGAACTTCCGTGTTCTGTGGCTGGATCACAAAGCTGGGTCGAGCTGGAGAGAAGATGATCTCCGTCAAACAGGATAACTTTTATATCATCCATCAGAAGCAAAAAAAGAACAAACGATAGAAAGAAAGAAATAAAGTGAAACCCTTATAGGCTCAGTAAGGAAATTTGTGCTCTGCGTTTAACCCATCTAGTGAATTGCACACACACAAAGTGAAGTGAACACATACATTAACCCAGAGAGTTAAAAAAAAATGTAATAAAAAAAATGTAAATTTTTTCCGCAAAAAAAGTGTAATTCCGTTCCGCAAAAAAAGTGTAATTTCAATATATAAAGCCAAAAAAATGACTACATCAAAAAAAAAAAAAAGGATAGCAACTGTGAACCAACATTGAATCTTTCATTAAGTATTCTAGCTTATAAACAACAAAAAACATGAAAATGATGAAAATGTTACATGAAGAAAAAATGCAATATATAAATACAACCATGCTGAATTTTAAGACTGATATGTATTACTACACCCAGATCATGGCGCAGTCTCTCAAACGACATCACTGACAATTCCATGCTCAGACAAGAAGAAAAAATGTCTGGATTGTGAACTTGGAACATTTAATGTCAAATCGCGATGGCGTGCGGTAATGTGAATGCTGTTTTCTAAATCTTAGAAACCATTCATTAAGTGTGTGCGTGTGTGTGTGTGTGTGTGTGTGTGTGTGTGTATGTGTGTAAGTGAGTGTGTGTGTGGCTGAAAAATATACAATCATTCAACTTTTATGATTAATTTATATTACATTTCCGATGTGTGTAACAAGCACGACACAACTATTAAATACATAAGTGTGTGTTTGCGCATATCTGAGTTGTGGAACAAATTGTGTGAACTTCCTCTGTTCCTCTCTTTCTGTCTTTCTTTCTTTCTTAGGGGGACAATTGTTATCCTGTACAAACATTTTAGCACTGATAAAGGATTAGAGTGTTAAAGAGAGCTGGTGCTGGAAGTGTCACACTCACATGGTGAGCGGAAGTATCTCAGCGTAACCTCGGAGGTCTTCACCTCTCCCGCCACGTTCTTAGCCATGCACTGATAAACGCCCTGGTCCGTCTCCCGGGTGTCCTGGATCATCAGCGTTCCGTCCTCCAGGAGATTGAGTCGAGTGTCGTCCCTCATGTTCAGAGCGTTTCTGAGGAAAACACGGGTCAGGCCCAGATTTCAACAGCACAATAAAAAAATTCTCTAGAAAGTTTAGAATTTTAAACTATGAGTTGAGATCTCGTAAATGTCACCACAATCAGTGTGAGCACGTACTTGTTCCTCAGCCAGATGATCTGTGGTTTGGGGTTGCCCTCGGCTCTGCAGGTGAAGTAGACGGTGTTTCCTGAGGTGACATCCACGTCTTGCGGTTCAGACGTGATCCGAGGAACTTCTGCTCCACGGGAGAGTCGCGTTCCAACAAAACAGTACACAGAGAGAAGATATTAAACGGAGTTAAATTTGGGACAGACACGCTGAACTCTAGAGCGAGACAAGTCTGAGCGAGTCAAAGACATTACAAAAACCATCACATACGGGACCATTCAATCTCACAAAGACTATGCAAAGGCTGATTTAACTGAATCCAGTAAAAACAGGAGAGCAGATGTCTGTTCGTTTCTTCTGATGTGAACCACAGTAACCATCTTTCACACACTGTTTTTATCTTGAGAAATGCATCTGTAAAACACAGCAGACTAGCTCGGTCTTCGAAAAAATGACAGGTACTTCCTCCATTCTCATAAAAGTCCACCGAAAAGTAGGTTCCTACAGTCTCTGAAAAGTCAAATTCAAGCACTTTCACAGTCCTTGTATAAGCTGTTCCAGAACCAAAAAGTTGTGCTAAAATATAAATTTAAAGTAATGTCTAAACACAGTCAAAATTATACCATTTTAATCACATGTAAAGAGATTGTGAAGCAACAGGAACATTTACACAGCGGAAAAAAACAAAAGCAAAGTTGTGCTTTGTAATAGCATTTGGATACTATCTGTGACTATGTCACTGTCTAGTCGACTGTCAATACTAGTTTCTTTACAGTCAACATAAAACATAAGAACAAAATGTAAATGAACAAAATGCACAAATGACTTGAAATTATTTGTTCACTTTATTGTTCAAGAGTTAAAGATCGACAAACTTCCCATTACTACCGTACTTCAGTGGAAAACTTTGAATTTTAGGCTCACCAACATATTGTTATTCCTTCTTCCAAAAGGCAAAAAAAAAAAAAAGAAAAAAAAGAAAATAAATAAATTTTCAAGCATTTTCAAGCACCTCATTTCAAATCCAAGCATTTTAAAGACATTAAAAACACAAATGAAATTCAAGCATTTGAAAGGATTTCAAGCACTTTTAAAAATTACGTGTAAGAACCCTCTCTGTAAAGAAATGTTCCTTTAACTCTTAGAAGATAGGTTTGATTTCATCCACTTTAAAAATAAAAGAATGTACAGTATATATATATAAAAGTCGCTTGAGCATCAAAAGCGCACACAAGCCAAAATCTGTGATGACTGCGTGGAGCTGGATAAAACTGTCTCTTTTGAAGTAGAATCATAATCGTTAAAAGTACAATGACTAAATGAGTTTGTCAATATTGTCACTAGAGACCTTTTGTGCTCTGCATTTAACCATCTAGTGAAGTTACAGACACCCAGAGTGAAGTGAACACACACAGACCCGGAGCAGTGGGCAGCCTTTGATTAAGCTGTGATGCTTAGCTGTGAAACACACCGGATAAGGATTCGAACCTGCAACAATTCTGTGACAGATCCAATACTCGCTGGACCACAACTGCCGGATTATTCTGTGGAGTGTTGGGTTTGTTCTCTGGTCGACAGTCCTGACGTCAGAAAGGCCCAGCAGAGATGACCTGTATTTGTTTGGCAGATGTTTGGAAGGAAGGCGCTCGTGTCTGACCCCTCACCCACTCTGATGATGGACGAGGAGGCGTTGCAGCATGCAAACAAACACACATCTGGGAAATCACTTCATAATCCAGCTCACAAAACCAGACCAGCATCTGTTCTTTATTACCAGAACAACACATTCACAAAACCTGATAGGGCAGAAGACTGTGGGAAATAATTCAACAGAACTTCATTAGTTGCAAACACAGTATCAATGATTCTGATAACTGAGAACATCCCTATCTAGAGGTGTAAAGAGTACTTGAAAATGATACTTGAGTAATTAAGAATTAAGTATTTTAAAAAGAACTTATTTACAAGTTACAAGTCACCACAAGACTTGAGTAAAAGTTTTAAAGCATCAAATTTTACACGTATTGAATGTCTCCTCAAAAAACACCAAGAGATGTGAAAAACATCGAAAATTAACACATCAATGGCAGAATACAATAGATTAAAAAAAGAACAGTCAGTCTCAGTCAAACTCAAATTAACAAAAAAGGCCAACTGCTAATTAATTTTCACCTGATTTAGCTCATATGTAGCACCATCAGCACCCTGTAGATGGCGCTATGGCCTCATACGCCCTAAAAATACTTATGTGTGAAGTACCTATGTAAATGTACTTTGTTACTTATGTTTCTATCCTATCAACTGAATCTCTATCTGGGGTCGACAATATAAATGGCCCGGTGGCCCGGACCTACTTTTCAAACCTCCCGGGCCACCAGATCCGTCCAACTGCTGGCCCGGTGGGGCCAGTGAAAATGACTCGATAAAAAGAAAATCTAATTTTTCATTATTTACCTGCATTTCTGTTAAATCGTTCTGCTCGCTAACTACGATGTGATGCAACAAATCTTAGTATGCAACAAGTTTTTGGTGCTCCGCCTCCGCGGTCACTCCTGCCAAGACCCGTAGCTCCGCCGTTGTGTGTGCGCTCCGCGGTAAATACATGTTGCGATTTACTTGCGAACAATTTCATTAAAACTGGGCATCAAAAACGAAAAACTAGATTAAATAAAGCAGCGCATATAAAAAAAGAGCGGCAACTGCTTAGCGAATATTTGTTAAAAGAAATGTTTGTTAAATCAACGCTAATAATTAATCAACGTTAATAAAACGCTAACAAACAACAAAACGCTAACGCTATATTTACGCTTTTCACAACGACACACTTTAGTATTAAACCATAATACAATAACCAAACTACTATCATGAATATTACCCGAAGCACAGAGTATCTGACGCGTGATGTCCGTCACATTCAGACACAAGCAGCCGCATCACACGTAGTGAAACTTTTGTCCAAGATTTCAAACGTCTATGTTTGAAATAATTTATGTGATGGTCTTTAATAAAAATATCCAGACATTCTGGGAGTTAGATTCTATTAAAATATAAATTAAAATATATTTATGTATATCCAGTTATTTGGTGTTGTTGTTGTCATAGTCATTGCAAAATGATTTTTGCAGTTTTTTTTTTGTACGGTCTTTCGCAGTTTAAATCACTCTTTCACTTTTTCTCTTTCACTTGGACTATAAACGTTCTTTTATTATTGATGTTTTTCAACTGATACTGATTCATTCTGAACAGAGCAAACCAGACACTGCAGGGGAACTATATGACAAAACTGCCAAAAACACTTAAATATTGCAAACCTTTTAAGATTGGATGCAGAATAATTTGTGCAGTAGCTCAGTCAGTAAAGCATCTAACTGTACAGTTGGATGTAAAAAAAAAAAAAATGGGTGCTGTATTTGGCCCAAGACACAAAAATGTTTTCCAATGGGAACCACTGAGCTAGGTGACATGTGTTTTTTTTTTCTTCCTTCCTGAAACGAGAGAAATTGAGGAAAAGCAAAAGAGAATACGAAAAGAAAAAGCAGAGAATTGCATGTGTTCTGTTTTTGCTCAGTTTTGCTGCACTTTGCACTAAACCTACATTAAACAAATTAAACGATTTTCATGTTGTATTTTTTTATTTTTTATTTTTTTGTAATTATTGGGATAAATACACAATGCGTCGACCTGGGCCAGTGGTTTTGATATTCGGGCCAGTGAACTTCAAAAGTTACTTCAAAAGTGAAAAATTTCTCTTATTGTCTACCCCTGTCTATTGAACTAATTGGTACTTTATAAACAGGAAATCTCAATCCATAGACAAATGACAACCTCAAGTCTTCAAAGCTGTAAATGTTCAACAGATCAACAATAGAGAACCTCAAACCATCAATGACGGAGCTCCACACTTCAACAACAGAGAACCTCAAACCAGCAACAACATACCAAGAGCTACTAAGCTTATTTTCTCACACTCTTCTATGGGCTTTGATACTAAATACTTCACAAGGAACAAGGAAAACATAACAGACTGCAGCAGATGCAATAACCTGTGACCCTGTGATCATGACAAGCAAGAACAGCTCTACAAATCCACTACAAACAACCAGACCCTCGGCATGTTGTGTCCTCCTGCAGTGAAACCACTTCTCTGATCTGACGGATGAACTTCCTGCCGCAGACAATGACGGAGCTCATCTACACAGCTCATCTACACGGACAACATCTGCTACCTCACCATCTAAACATCATTACCAAACAAGAAACTCACCAACTCAATGATTACAAACATCAAGACAACAGATGAGAAACTCACCACATCATCAACCGACTCTCAATTGAACCAATCAAAACCTTTAGCAGCGGCGAACCAAAACACTTCAACTAAGAGGAATGTTAACACTTTAAGCTATTTATAATCTGTTTTTTTTATGCAACCTTAAAACAAAAGCTTTAAATGCACTTTTTAATTCCAAAAAAAATTACCTCTGTATTTTTTTTTTAAATGATAAAATATTGGTAATAAACGTTTAAAAAACATGTTACCGTACATAACAGTTGTTTATTTAGCCTTTTGGTAGGCGTTTATAAAGGTTTATAGAATAGAATAGAATAGAATGCCTTTATTGTCATTGCGACACATGGTTACAATGATATTGAGAACACTACTCCGTTTGGTGCACATAAGGAAAAAAAGTAAACATTAAAATGTAAGAGAATACACGCATTGAATAAGAATAAAATGTAGAATATGGAGAATATACAAATTGAATAGGACAAAATATAAATAGAATCTCTAGTATAAAAAAGAGGGCAAAAAAAATTATAATTTTTATAATTTTAATTTATGCAAAATTTGTATTCTAACTTTATTTATAGTAAGAAATTAGACATCTGTGTATTCACAGACTCACTTTATTGATCTGTTTCTCTCTCCGTCTCACTCTCGGAGTCTCTGAATCAAAAGTCGTGTGAAATCAGACACAGAGCGGGAGAACCTCCCAAGTTCAGATTCATTCTCGAGTATAATTTTCCACTGTATCATTTCAGCAATTTCAAGCCCTTCATTTAAAATTCAAGCATTTTCAATGCCCATAAAACACAATTAAAATTCAAGCATTTTCAAGGATTTCAAGCACCTGTAAGAACCCTGTTATTTATACCACCATCTTGAAAATACGTCACTCAGATCTCTGAGATTTCAGTAATCTCGCGACAATAGTGAAAGTGCAATTTGACTCACCACAGTTTAGCTCCTCAGCAGTGAGTGTCGCAACAGAGCGCCCCTGCAGGCGAACAGGAAAGTCGCATGTGGCAGCGGCCTGCGCGTTTCCTGACTCTGCATACTGCTTCAACAGATCGGCCAGCCAGAGTAGCTCACAGTCGCAGTGCAGAGCGTTAGAGTCCAGACGCCTGAAACACAGCAAACCTGGGTCAGAGCCTAATGAAAGCTGCTGACTTTGATTCTCAAGGAAACGAGTAAAAACTCACAGTCTCTTCATGGACTGGAGATGGGAGAATGTTCCTAGTCCCAGATGAGAGATTCTGTTGTTGTGCAAAAACCTGAAATAAACACACTACTTGTGATTCAGATAATGAGGATGACAATTATGCATTTCCATCAAGTGCCAAGTCAAAATGGTGCCTTTTGATTGGTTACTGAAACACAATAATAGACTCAAGATCATAAAATCTCTGCAAAATAGATGGCCAAACCAAACAACAACTAACAAAAATCAAATGCAAAATACATTAATTGTAAATGGTTAAATAATTAAACAAGGTTCAGAATGTGAAACTCACAGTCTCTCAAGTTTGGGGAGATGAGAGAAAGACTCCGGTTCCAGTGACTCAATGTTGTTGAAGTGCAGATAGCTGAGAGAGAGAGAAAGTTCATGAAAACAATTCAACTCAGATTAAAAAACGACATGATTTCACTTAATGTGACACTCTGGACAAACAAGATGTTTTAATGAGTCATGATATAAGTGTAAACCAGGCAGGCCCATTTTTCTATTTAGTGTGTGCGTGTGTGTGTGTCTGTGTGTGTCTGTATGTGTGTGTGTGTGTGTGCGTGTACACCTCAACAGAATGGATGATCAGATACTTACAGCTGCTCGAGAGACACAAGGCCTCTGAAAGCCTCTCGGTCCAGAGACTGGATTTCATTCTTGTACAAATAGCTGAAAGAAGAAAGATTCACTTAATTATATACAAAACACACACACATGATCAATCAGATCAAGAAAGAGACAAAGTAAGATTGTAACGAGAGAGAAAGAAATGAACGGAAGATGCATTAGGAAGAGCAGACAAAAAGGAGATTAAAATGGCTCTTTACCTCTCTAGAGATTAGATAGACAGATACAGACACACAGAAGGAAGCAGCACATATAGTGTTATTAGTTACTGATCTTAATGATGGGCCTGTGGGAAACAGGAAATCAAGCCTGTATGTTTTCTGTGTAGGGACCATGGTCACATGATCTCTGGTATCTTGACCGAGAACTATGACACTGTCCCACAAGAAGAAGACGTGGCACGAGTTATCCTTCTTTCACACTAGTACACTAGTTAAGCACATGCTCGTATGTTTTTTAGGGTCCAACCGCATCATTTGAATGTGAATTTGATACCATTGATACGAATATGAATTTGATACAAATTTGCCACCTCACAAAATTGAATGGAACAATTTTGTGAGAAATAAGAAAGAGTCAGCGACATGTTGTTTCATGACAAGACAATAATGCATAATTTTATTATTATAATTGAAACATATTTATGTAGATCACTGCCCGGCTGGGGCCTTTTAAGCAAATAGGTGGTAAATAGATGGTAGGACATATTTAAGTTGCACATATAAGTAACTAAGTAAAGAAAACAACCGTTGCTGTGCAAAAAGTTACATTTAACTTAAAGAACTTTTTGGAAAGAGCTCTTTTTAACATTTAAACAGTCAAGATGTTGGTAGTGATCTCCCTGCAGAATAATTTTCCATAAAAACACAGAATAAAGCAACAAATAAACTCAGATTTTTCTGATTAGCCTGAGCTCTTTTTTTTTTAGAAACTCACAGATACTTGAGGTTTTCTAGGTCTTCGAACGCCGCTCTGGGGATTCTTCTGATGTGATTGTTGTTTAACAGCCTTAAGGAAGAACAACAGAAGGAATGGTGTAATATTTGTGATGAAACATTGGCCGTGAGCTAATATCAGACAGACTTACAGAGTGTTGAGGTTTTTTAATCGCCTGAAGGATCCGGGATGTAAATCCTTGATCTTGTTGAATCTCAGGTCTCTGAAAACAAAAGATATTTGTTAACATTTATTATACCACCATACATACAAAACCAGGCAAAAAAGATCAAATCAATTATACTCTAGAGATTTGATTAATACTTAGTTAAAAAAAAAAAAAAAAAAGGATCCCAAAGGACTTTAAATGATCTGATAAATTAAGGAGACCCACAAGGGATCTTGGTCCTTTAATCTTTTTCGTTTAAATTCTTCCTTCATGACAGATTCACAACACACATCATGTATTTGGTTCTGATCAATACAGTGTGACTTTAATAAAGCTTAAACGTTATCTTTCATATGAAAAGAAGGTGAGAGAGAGAGAGATAAATCTGTTCCACCTGCCTATGTTGTTCTAGTAGTTAGAGAGATTAATAGTGCAATATGATCATTTTCAGCATCCTGTCTCCTCAAAACAAACAAACAAAAGATCGATTTTCGCCAACAGGGAACCACAGCAAACAAAACATGACTGCTGATCACTGAAGTTACTTATCAGCATGAATGTGTATTTGGGAACATGATGTTCGTGTGAAGACAAAACATCTTTCTCTCCACCAAAAGCCTCCTTTACAGAGAAAAAAGGTGGCGTACAGGCCATCATGAGGCGGGTAAAGTTCCCTTCACTCGCATAATCCAGCTAGAACTGATTAACCAGATCTCAGTAGAGAGGCTACTTCCTCAAGTAAGACTCCAAAAAAATGATCCATCTAGGCCAACGAGGCCCAAAAGACCTCTGAATCATGAGAAACAAAAACCGTCCTCCACACAAGCAGACCATTGATATCCAACAGACTGAGAGTGATTTATTAGCAGTTTGACAGTGAGATTCAGAAAATAAAATTGTGTTTCACTTTGGCATGTAAATATGGATTTAACTAGCGAGAAACTAGAGCAGTTCGAGAGACTTCTGATAGCAGGACTTGCTCTCAATGTCAGGTTTAAATCCCATCTGGTGGGTTTCACAACCGAGTGACCTTGAGCAATCACCACGTGCTCCCTGAGCTTCACGGTTTAAGGCTGCCAACTGCTCCGGGTTTGTGCACACTTACACGTTAAATACAGAGTGGTCATTCGGAAATGGTTCATAACTGCAAGATGAACCCCATCTTCCTTTGTGACATCACTTTTATTATAACTATAGTTGTGACAAAAACAGCAAAAAAAGTTTGAGTAATATTTTATTACCATCATTCAGGCGTGCTCAGGAAACCTTGGGACCGTATAATAATTATTACTCAATTAAAATCACAGTTAAGATTAATGGAATACTTGGTACGAACATACTGTACTTTCCACACTACAAACCAGACCTGATTATGAAAAATAAAAAGTAAAGGTTACTTTTCATTTAAATAGAAAGAGTTTATTAATATGGCTTAGTTTATTAATGGGATTAGTTGAATTGTGCTCTGCATTTAAACTTCCAGTAAAGTTACACATGGGCCTAAAAAAATTATTGGGATCATCATCTGATCCCAGTTTCAATTTACCCATGAAGATTTGTTTGGTTAAATACATTTTGCAGTGTGAATAAAAAAAGTATTTCAAAATAGACCAAAATGTAAAAGAAAATATTTTATTCATTAAATGAAATTATTCAGTAAAAGTCATGCAGAGGCTTGATCGATTCACATCTCACTCATCACAGGTACTGAAAACAATGAAAATCCATGGAAAAGACAGTACTTTCTCATTTGTTATAGAGGATTTGAAGCCGTTTGTTGAATGCTGAACTTCAGGGGAAAAAGACATTTCATTTTAAGAAATCTCATAAGACCATATCAATGAGAGCAACTCTTGAGATTTTGCACAATGGATTTAACAAACCACGTTCCAGGTCTTTACATCATTGCAAACATTCCAAGCAGTTTCTGGATAGTTTTCTGGCTGAACACAAACGTGAGCTAAAGAACTGAAAACAGGATGTGGCCCTGGTTCTTCTGGGCAAACGTCCAGCTCAATGATATCACAGAGGAAATGCCTCACTTCAGATGTATGACACACAGATCGCCGGACTGAGAAGTGTGGACACACACACGTTCATTCTAAGAAACATACTTGCATTTATATCATAGTGGGGTCCCATCATAATATCAACACATATCAACAAAAATCTGAAGCAAAAAAAAAAGATTGAAAGCGAAGGATAAAAAAATCAAACGAAAATGTGAAGCGAATTAACAAAATTTACAAATTTACAAACGCTTCATATATTTTCGGCTCTAATTGGATTCCATTAGTGACACAGTCCTGGTTGCGCTTCAGAAATGGGGAATGATCCCATTACCTTGGTGGAGAATAGTAACAGGAGATAGTTAGTCAATATGGCCACTAGGGACAGTGTTGAAATTCAGCTCTGCATTAAACCCTCCAATGAAGTTACACACACACACAAACCCGGAGCAGTGGGCAGTCTTAAGCCGTGGCATGTCTTGCTCAAATTGTGAAACCCAGTGGACCAGGATTCGAACTTGGAATTCTTGGTTGGCAGATTGAACTCTGGTGTTGCAAGCGCAAAAATTCAGAGCTGCCAGGAACATTTTTCCAATTGAAAATTGGAGTGACTTTTACTGCATATCTCATTTAGTTCTGCAGATATGAGTCTTCAGTCAGGACGACTGGCCCGAGCCTGTGCGCACATGTTTCTCATGTTCTAAACGTGTAAAGCATTACAGCGAATGACGTCAGCGTACTCAAGTGAATAAAGCAACACGCGTTACATTACCACTACATCATCCAGCATCAAGCTAGAACTCTCTTCATCATTAAACAACGTGTGGACATTACACTCACTTGCAAACCCAACACAATTATATACGATTCATCACAAACTTAATGTGCGATGAATTTTTTTAAGCGATGCCTGGAACTAACAGCAATATTGTACAATGCTGGTGTGGAATCACTTCCTCCAGCTCTCCGTGTTGGTTTCTCCTCTGTAAATGACTGAAGCTTTGAGGGATTTCGCAGGCTTTGCATTCCACAATGGCACCCAGAATGAGCAGCAGACAAAACCAAACTGCAGCAAATTCCACTGCGGCGCTGCGAACTAGAGAAAACACAGTCTGTGAATAAGACTTTACAGCGCACAACATTAACCTAGTGACACAAAGGAAGCTCAGTCAAGCGGATTTCTGGTAAAGGGTCTGCTAACTGCTCTTCATGGCGCATGCCAGACGGACTGGGATTGGAAAATGACGCAATAAGCAGAAATGTATATATTCAACAATACATTTTTAGTAAAATAAAGAAAAGTGGGTTTGTCTATATGGCCACTAGGGACCAAATGGAAAGTGTGTTCTGCATTTAACCATCACACACAAACCCGGAGCAGTGGGCAGTCTTAAACTGTGGCGTCCAGAGGTCATGTGGGGGGTCAAAGTCTTGTCCAAAAACAATCCTACAAGACAGTTGTAGAACTCACCAGACCCAACCCCTGGGTGTCAGGTCCAACTCTCTTCTACTAGGCCAAAACTACCACATATCTATACGAATACTGTATAGTAATCATCTATTTATATAAAAATATTTACATTTTATATAAATGTGTAAAAATAATAACCCATGTTTGGTGAAATAGGTTGATATGCAACCTACAATAGTCAATACCATCTCTCTAGGTTTATTTTCTCTCTCGCTGTCAGAGTTTTGTTTTCCTAGCAACTGAGGCGTATGTTGCTCACTGGTCATAGCCGTACTCAATGGCATCGAACACTCGACATAATTAAACAACTCAACGGGAAAAGTGCATTATGCATCAAAAATACAATTGAATTGTGTTTTTGTAATCTTGGAATAATGCAGTGAAGAATAATGTGCACAGAAAAGCCTGTGTAGCAGACGCCATTAGGAGACACAGAACGAGATTCCACTTGATTCTTCAGCCAAGAGTTTCCATCACATTTGGTTTTGTCTTCGGCCAGTGTTTCCAGGTCAGCGCATCACTAGAGTTCAGCATCGCGGTCTAATTTATGTACAGTAATTGTCGGTCGCTAATATTCTTTCAACGTGCTGCCAACAACACCACAGGCCACACGGCAGAGACCTGTGTCGGAACAATCCGGTTCCTCCGTCTGTCTTTGTGCTTCAGAAGACACATGTGGAGGATCTCAGCAGACTTCACCAGCAAACCATGCCAAAGCATTTTGAGAATCGCTCTCTCCATCTTCCCAGTGTATCAGACAGGGTCACGTAAAATCTATCTGCTGTTGCGGATTGCTGGGATTTCAAGCAATTTAGCTTGACCTTTCTTTTGGATCTTAACTGACAATGGGTTGCGATGAGCAAAATCTTATCTAATGGAGAGTAAATCAGAACCAGGTGTCTGTGATTTAACTAAGAGACAAAAGATTCTGGTGGTTCTGTGTTCAGTGCAGCATCAAGCATCGGTGAAAAAAGTTGGAACTGTTTCTGGAACTGCAGATGATCTGTCTGCTGACGAATTTGGTCGGTTTCCATGTGGATTCATCGTCAAACTGCGTTTAACCTTGATATCAGGAACATCTGCAATTATCATTGGAGGTTAAAGATCTGGATTAACTTCCTGTAGACCAGAATTTGTGTTCTGACCTTCAGGGCTGCCTCTCCTTTCTACTCACTTCAATTTGTTGAACACACACACACACACACACACACACACACACACACACACACACACAGACAATCTTGCTACATTAGATAAAACTATGCATGAATCTTGAATATGATTTTCAACATATGACCAAAGTTAAATAAATGGTTATTAGTTAAATTGTAATCATTTTTAAGCTGAGAAAATGTATGAAAACGAAATTACAATGTAGCTCATCCTGAAAAAGAAGTTTATCCTGAGAAAGAGGTTCATCCTAAAAAAAAAAAGGTTTATTCAGGGAATAAGTTAAAGAAGTTTAAAATAGGGAATAAAATAAAGAAGTTTATTCTGCGAAAGAAGTATGTCCTGAGAAATATGGTTTTCCTGAAAAGATCATCCAGAGAAAGATGTTTATCTCGAGAAAGAAGTTCATCCTGAGAAATAAGTTTATCAGGAGAAAGAAGTTCATCCTGAGAAAGAAGCTCATCAGAAGAAAGAAGTTTATCAGAAGAAAGAAGTTTATCAGAAGAAAGAAGTTTATCAGAATAAAGAAGTTCATCCAGCGAAAGAAGT
Source organism: Paedocypris sp. Pulau Singkep (assembly GCA_017309775.1). Lineage (NCBI taxonomy): Eukaryota > Metazoa > Chordata > Actinopteri > Cypriniformes > Paedocypris > Paedocypris sp. Pulau Singkep. The sequence continues at coordinate 463,154 of MU204362.1, forward strand.
TCATCAGGAGAAAGAAGTTAATCAGAAGAAAGAAGTTCATTTATGTTCCACCAACAGCAGCTCATTCTGAGGAGGCAGCACGAACCAGAGCATCTGAAATGGGCCTCATATGTGGGGAAAACCTGAGTAGGTTTCAAACAAAGCCGAAGTGTGTGGGAAACAAAGCCTCGTCTAGATGATGAATATCACAGTTGCCCCTCAAACCCACTCAGACCTTCACACAAAGCACCGATCTCCTTCATCACCAGACAGTCTATGAGAGATGAAAAGCAGTTGTACTCACAGGATTGTGGTCTGTGGGAGAACCGCGGGCACAGTTTCCAGGTTTAAATGCATACATCTGACAGTGGTGCGGAAACACAGGCAGCGGCTCGGGCACGACAGCGCCCGGTGCGGTCCACAGCTGAGGAGAAACACGCCGAGGACGCCTAAAAAACACGGAAGATTGCGCGCTGTTCGTGACGCCATGACCGGGCAGAGCGCCGTGCGAGCGGTGTGCAGGAATCCAGCAGTCCGGTGGGAAGTAGGGCAGTGTTACAGCCCGCGTAGTCTGTACGGAGACCAAGAGCGCCTGCTCGATCGAGGCCAACCTACTAAACCTTCCCCTAGTGTGCACCAGGGACCGCGCTGGGAAGTGCGGAGCGGATTAGGACACGACCGCAAACATTCACCGGCAAAACTTTCACGACACGTAATAAAGTTTTGCTATTAAGTTTTTACCACCATCTAGCGGTTTAAAATAGGAACCGCACTCAGCCGTCCGAAGAACACTGTGCGGAAATGTACTTTTACGGCGAAAAATAGGAAAATGTTATTACTGTTATTAATTTACTACGTTATTAATGATGTTTTACTAGTTAATTATTGAATTACTCAATTAGCACATCAACATTATTAGCACAATTACATTATGTTCCGTATAGTGGCCAATGCCATATAGAACTCACACTTTTACATTGACAGAGAATCTGACTGAAAAAGAGAAGATGGATTGTTAAGAATAGGGACCCAGGACTGAACTCTGAGGCACACCTATGCCGACCAGAAAGGGATAGTGTTGCTCCGACAAGCTTTATAACTGCTGCCCAGACTTTGGAATTTGCCCAGTTAATAGTTGTTATTTTACTCTTCCCACCTATGTATATCACTTTACCTTACATGTATGTACTCTCCTATGTATTGCATTGGTTATCAATTGGTTATAAAAATGAATCTATCTTCATCTGAATCATTGACATTCTGGTTGCTCTGCCACAGAAGAAAATATAGTTCAAATATATGCATTTAAAAAGTAATGCTTTAAATCATGTAAGTGTGTCATTATAGCATGACAAAACAGAATCAGTCGTCACAAAGTCTTTACTAAAAAAACAATTTAGAGAAACATTAATACCGGTACTGTAACTTCTCTTTGGGTGGAAATTATGATTGAGTAGAACACTGAATATCAAAACTTTACTTTGGACGTCCTTAAATATATACAAACATCCAAGTATTTCTCATTTCATTTCTTTTTTTATATATTTATACATGTATTAACTACATCCTTTGCCAACATCATTGTCTTTATTCAGAGTTTGATGTGTTAACATCCAGCATGACAAATATTGTACAAATTTCACAATTAAAAATTAAGAATCACTGCCACGAGCGATTTCACACATCTATTGTCGACTTAAAAGGTTAACAAATTCATGCCGCGTCATACAAAAATAAATCAAACTCCAGTACCACAGAGAGCAATCATTTTTTCTTTTCTTTTCTTTTTCTTTCCTTTTTTTTTAAATTTTTTTTAACAAAATGCCGTCTTCATTGACGATTGAATAAAATGCCAAAGCTCTGAGAAATGAAGTGATGAGTTCACAATCCATATAAAATTCTGCATTCTGAACACGTGACATACCTCTAGAAATTAGTCACGTATATCCTACGAGACACAAAAGAAACAGTAAATGAGAAGCAAATTTGTGCTTAAAGTCTCATTTCCATTGAAAACCCATGAGAGCATTCCAATGTTTGCAAAAAGCTGAAGATGAGATGCTGAGTATTTGTAGTCATGGACATGATCCCGTGAAGTACAAGCATTGTAGAGTTATTATAGCTCATGGCGATTAACAGAGTTGCTACAGCTAACTGTACCACAACAAACACAGGTGCAAATCATAGTTATGACATCACTCGACTGCTGTCTCTGGCAGCCAATCACATAGTATTTGTAACTGTCGATTTATCAGAACTTCATCTTCTCTTTACCGATATCGTACAGTGACTAGACATAAAGTGCTGCAGGGGATTTTCAACTCCACTATAAACCAGTGGTCCTCAACCTGAAAGACTGCTGATGGCGATTGTTTCCACTATAATATACACCGAATTGAACTGCAATGTGCATTTTTTTCAGTATTTTGGGATATTTGCAGTATTATCACTTTTAAAGCGTTGTAGTTGTTTCTTCATTGACTTTTTATATTTCAAAACCAGAAATATATCTCCAGCCATGATGACATCATATTTGAATATTTACTTTCCATTAATAAATAAATAAATACATGCTCATCAGTAGAATGTCAATATCAATGTTATAATTGTGCATTGTAAAACATTCATCTTTGATGAATTGGTCGAAGTGGTCAATCTGTTTGCTTATATTCGACACCGAATTCAGATTACTTTTCATTTCAACTAAAGTTATAAACAACTATGGTCAATTTCCAAAGTCAATGGCACAAAATGGCAAAACATTAAAATTAGCCAATGCTTTTTATGACCAGCAGATTGTTCAGTAATCAACAAGTTAAAGTGGTCAAAATGGTTGACTGCAAAATGCATGACATAAAAATGCTCAAATCCCTGTAATCTCTTGCCAAACCGTCGATCTTCCTTGTGCCGGGTAATTGCACGTCAACCACAGGTGGATTAATCTCTGGGACTGGTGCAAATCTTTTCTGGCACAATAGTAGGAAACAAAAACCCTGTAGGTCCCGATTTCATTGTCTCAGTTTTTTTTGATTCCGTGCAATCGCCCAAATCTTCATTTAACGTCCTTGTTACCGTCCTTGAAAATGTTTTATTAAAAGAGAATTTTTAAATATAAAAATTGGTCATTTACAATTATTTTCAAAGATTCTTATAGTTTCAGCTGCATACAAACATGAAATTGCATATATTCACCACATAAATTGCATCTTTTATATATATATATAAATTTATGTATACACACACTCACACACACATGATCGAATCATATATTGCTGAGACTGTTTGATTCCTGCTACTGGATATTCCAGAACGTACAAAAATGAAAATGCATATGAGTTGATGATTAGAGCTGCTATTGCCATTCCGCTGATATAGATCACGTGACCCGGTTCACCAGAAACTCTGAAAAAGATCCATCAGTTTGAAATTGATTTTTGCTGTTCCCACCAACTTTGTGTACATTTGTTGTAGTAGTCTGAATGTATATTTAGTGTTTAGAACTTTTCCATGATGACTGTTTCACGCCATGATGACTTTGACCCACGCCAACATGATGTCCCATTACAACAAATTTCCAAGTGCAGTGGTAGATGTTGGTGAATCTGAATTGGTCCATATGAAGATCTAAAATACATTAATGTTATTAAAAACAGCCTGCACATTTGTACTCCTTTCTTTATCAAGGCCAGGAAAACCAGAAAAATGCATGGCGTTGGTCGACGGGAAAGACTCTCGGCTACACTGGAATGCCCTGTACTGCCTGCTTGATGTTCTCCAGCAGAGCCTTGTTCTCCGGGCTCTGGAACTGATCGTCACTCGTGTACATGTCCGCTAATGTGCTGACGTAGGCCTCAAAGTTCTGCTCGTTCATAGGCTCCTGTGAAAAATGACAAAATGAACATTTAATTTACAACATTTGTCACTACGTAGACAACTTGACACGTCAGAATTCTGATTGGCGATTAGCTGACTATTGTATTCATTGTAAGAAATCTTTTCTTTCTTCCGAGAAAATAAAACGAATTTTAGTAAAATGAATACACACATTAAAACACATTTTAATTGATTATTTTTTAATTATAGTAATTTTCTCCTGTATTCCACAAAAACAGAATAAACAACTATACTCCAATAATATTTATGAGCACGTGTCTAATCACAATATTTATATCTGTGGCAGAAAATCCATCACTTGGACATTGTTTGAAGTGTGTTCTTACTCTCTGATGCAGCTGCAAACAGCTGTTGAGTCTGAGTGGAGAATCTTTGTGTAGAGATGATTTCTGAAGGAAAAAAAAATATTATTACACACATCTGTCTGTCTGTCCATTCATCATGATGTGTTTCCCAGAAAAGTCCTAGCAAGCATAAAATACTGAAAATAAGCCCTAGTGAAGTTTAAGAGAGAGTGAGAGGTGAAGAGCAAGTGAATGTGTGTGTGTGTGTGTGTGTGTGTGTGTTTGTGTGTTACCTTGTTTTCCTCCTCTAAACTCTTCATGCTGGACTCCACTGTTGTAATCTGTGGGATAGAAAATATAAGTTGCTTTGGATAAAAGTATCCCATAAATGGAGAAAACCATGCTAGTGATATAGTGTATTTTATAATAGTAGCAATGTAATAAAAGCAACAACAACAACAATAATAACAATATTAATAATGATTTTATAATAGTATATAGGCATTCTTTTTCAGAAAACTGTGTATGACACCAGGTGATGCCAGTGAAGGTGTCACTCTTCACTTGGGCTTCTTCACATTACAACTTTTCTAGACGTGTGAAAGACAGTAAAGACAGACTGTCACTGAATCCAACATCTGAGACTCGCACAAGTGACCAAAAGATTTAGCTTTAGCAGCCAGTGTACATTATATATTTAACTATAGCTGCCATGCAGTGTATGTAGACCCTGTGGAGCTCCTGGCAAACAGTTCTGGTGTTGAAGGTCAAGTTTGCTTAGGTCAGCGGTGGCTCATCTCATTCATTTTCCTTTTCCTTGTCTTTAAGCTATAATTACTATATAAACTTGATATTTTACCCAAAGCATGCTAATCTGTTCTTCAGGAAAATTTGAAATTAACTTCCTACTGTTTATGAGAATCAAACCCACAATCTTTGGTGTAAAAATTCGATTCAATTTGATTTTTCAATTTATTGTTTGGTCTGAAAGACATAAATGGACATTCCATTCCAAACAATTTGATACAAAATTGACCAAAAAAATGAATAGGATGAAGCATCGCTTAAAGTTGCCTATCCACTTACATCTTACACATTCAACTAAATCAGCTTTACAATCAATTGAAGAAAAAACAAACAATAACAGAGACAACAACAAAATACAGATCAAGAATATCTCTCTTTTTTCCCCTTGGTTTTCTTTTCTTTTTTTTTATTTATAATGATGACATTTCGTGCATGCTCGTCGCGTAGTTGGCGTAAGTGTTCACCGGGTGCGCGGCGTGCAAGGTTGGCGGATGTTGGGCGCGTGTGTTCGCCGGACGCCTGCCATGTTCGCTTGCCGGGAGTTTGAATTGAATTGAATTGAAAAATCCTTTATTAGTCACCACCATCTCCTTAGTTTTCCCTGCGTTGATCAGGAGGTGGTTCCGCCGACACCAGTCCACAAAGTCCTGAGTGAGTCCTCTGTACTCAGCATCGTTATCTCCTGTGATCAACCCAAAAATTGCTGAGTCCTCAGAGAACTTCTGCAGAACACAGCCGTCCGTGTTGTGTCTGAAGTCATAGGTGTAGAGAGTGAAGAGGAAAGGAGCCGTCGAACGTGCTCGCGGGTGTTCGGCGTGCGTGGTTCGCCGGATGTTGGGCGCGTGCGTTCGCCGGCGAGGTTGTTCTCCGCACGGTCGGCGTCATGTTTCCCCGTATACTCCTCGTGTTTTGCCTTGGTTATTGTCAGAGTTACCCCCGTATTTTTTGATTTCCCTGCCGCCGTGTCCGCCTAGTGCCGGTTCCCGGTCCGGGCGGTCACGGAGGCAGTGGACATTTCATTACCGTTCATTGTCCTTTCGCTCTCCAGTCCCCCTCGTTCCATCCATTGTCTGCACGTTCTTTGTTTTGTCCCTACTGTCCACGTCCGAGTCCCCTGTGTCTTCCAGGAACTGCTATCGAGGTAACAGTTCCTGGACCTGGGTTTTCCGAGCATTCCAAGTTTTCCGAGCATTCCGAGCTTTCCGAGTCTGAGAGTCTCCAGTCCGCGTTTCTCACGTCTGAGTTTTCGGAATTTGAGTCTCCCGAGTCCGGGTTAGCGCCCTCGTTATCCGAGTCCTCTGAGCCCTCGTTATCCGAGTCCTCAGAGTCCTCAAGTTTTCCGAGTTCGAGTTATCTGCGTCCGAGTTTTCAGAGTCCGGGGTAGCTCTATCCGAGCTCTATCCGAGCCTTCGTGTTCCGAGCCCTCGCTGTTCGAGCCATCCGAGCCCTTGCTGTCCGAGTCCTCCGAGCCCTCGCTGTCCGAGCCCTCGCTGTCCGAGCCCTCCGAGCCCTCGCTGTCAAGTTTTCCGAGTCCAAGTTTTCCGAGTCCAAGTTCGTTGTGTACGAGTTAGCACGGTCCGAGCCCTGTAAACCTTCGTTGTCTGAGTCCTCCAAGTCCTCGCCCGCAGTATCAGCGTTCCCTAGTCCGAGTGTGTCGATCGTCCTCGGGTTTGTTATCCTCGGGTTACGTTGCCTCGGGTTACTGGCGTTATATCTCGGCGCTTTCGGGTACCGCGTGTTATGCTCCCGTACCTCTGAGTCACCAACCTCTGAGTCACCAACTTCTGAGCCCCAGGTCTTCGAGTCTCAAGTCTTCGAGTCACAAGTCTCCGAGTCTCAAGTCTCCGAGTGCCAAGTCTCAGAGTGCCAAGTCTCCGAGTGCCAAGTCTCAGAGTCCCAGGTCTCCGAGTCCCAGGTCTCCGAGTCCCAGGTCTCCGAGTCCCAAGTCTCCGAGTCCCAGGTCTCCGAGTCCCAAGTCTCCGAGTCTCAAGTCTCCGAGTCTCAAGTCTCCGAGTCGTCAACCTCTGAGCCCACAGTCTCCGAGTTCACAGTCTCCGAGCCCACAGTTTCCGAGCCCACTGTTTCCGAGTTTCCAGACGTCGCTGCGGCTGTGTGCCGCCCTCCAGACGTCGCTGCGGCTGTGTGCCGTCCTCCAGACGTCACGGCGGCTGTGTGCCATCCTCCAGACGTCGTCGCGGCTGATTGCCGCTCTCCAGACGTCGTCGCTCTCCAGACGTCGCTGCTCCACCGGACTCCGCCACCTGTTTTGTCGCGCACACCTGTTTTGTGTTTTACGTTGATTATCTGTACTATTTAGTTCTCCTCAGTGTGTCTCCCTTCGTCTGTTGTCGTCAGAACTCCCTCGTGTGTATTTTCAGACCCTTCGTGACCTACCTGTATCTCCGTGATCAAGTAGTTTCCAAGTGACTCTGTTTCCAAAGGACTTTCCAAGTAATCCCGTGATCTCAGTCTCCCAGGAATCCTGAGTATTCTTCCGAGTCCCGTCTCCTCGTTGTTCCCTTCCTCGTTCCAGTATTGTGTCTGTCTCCATTAAACCCCTTTGTTTCACCGTCACCGTGTGTTTGGAGTCTACGTCACTCACGCTCGTCACCAAGAGCGTGAGTTGTGACACACAGTTGTTGCTTTTTGCACCTTTTAGTTATTGTATCTTATTGTCCTTTGCACATTTTTGTTATTATACATTTTTTACAAGTTTTTGTTATTTACCCTTCATCACTGTTTCTATGTTGTACCCTGCTGCTGTAAACAAAAGAAATTTCCCCTTGTGGGATAAATTAAGTCAGTCATTCATTCATTCATAACTTTTTTTTTTTTACTTTAACATATATCGACCAACCCTTCACTTAAATAGCCATGTATACTTTTTTTAATTAAATGATTCTTGACTCTGTATATAATCTCTAGTATTTTAATATTTACAATGTCTTTTAGTTTTAAACAGTTTTAGTTTTAAACAGTAAAACTAAACTTTTAGCTTTAAACAGCAAAACTGTTAATGCACTGACCTGTGTTCGGAGTTTGATCATGTCTGCTTCTACTTGAGAATTCGACTCATTTAAATGCTTGATGTCGTCTTCCAGATGTGTGACGTCTGGGTCACAGTCCAGTCCTGCGGAGAGAGAAGAACAAATCACTGCAGCACACGATGGCACGCTGGGCTGGTACACAAAGCGTCTGCTCACCATTGCTGTTCTGCTGTTTTAAGCTGAGCATCTCCACGCCAGACAGACGGGCTTTCTTCATTGCCACTGTGGCACGTGGGCAGCCGGAGAGACTGAACCAACACACAAGTTCAATTCTCAGTTAGAAAAATGTTCTGAGCTTACAAACTACACAAACACACAGCTACACAAACTACACAAACTAAACGTGACAGTCATTATAATAGTATGGCGGAGTAGAAGTGATGAAAAAAGAAGGTCTGAAGATCTCCACAAGATGGAAAATGACGGCATGATCAGCACCTCCTGTGGGTGAGGAAGCTGCCACTGACGTGTCCGGAGCCGTCACACCCTGGGGTCGGGCACGACATGCCGTCCGCCTTCCCGACTTTCCACGGGAAGTGGGGACCGTTGGCATA
>MU204362.1:474218-502610 GCA_017309775.1 Paedocypris sp. Pulau Singkep
TCAGACTGCTGCTGGCGCTGCTGCTGACCGAACTCGAACTCCTGCAGTAGCGCTTAGCTGCAACAACGTGCACAGACATGTTAACCATATCCACCGCATTCCAGAGCCCGTTCTAAAAGAGCCCCAAAATAATCTCTGGCAATTCTTTGTAATTGAAGTGAGTTGAAGATATACTCTCTTAAATAAAACCTACAAATTTGATGCTCGCTTTATAAGATCAACCAATTCACTTAAATATTGTTAAACTAGTAGAGGACTAATACCAATTGGTATGAATATTGTAACACACTTGTTTTTTTTTTTTTTCATGTTAACTGATACAACCATATTCAGGGTGATTTCGCTTTAGGATTCAAACTGATAAATAACACTTCTTCGTCTAGAAATCTGATGGACTTATATGACCATTGAACGGTACTTCTCTGACCAGATTCTGTCACCTATAAAGTTTGGTAGTGAGGGGATATGGTTTGGGGTTCAGCGTACCAAGACATTCTGGACAGTTCCATGCTCACAACACTTGGAGCCTTCCATTCCTCATCCAACACAACTGATGTGGATTAAACGACTGTCGGCATTTGACTTGAATAAAGTCAACACATAAACACTTGGACTGAAACGGAATGGCTGTAATCGGGTCCCGAATTTGAGTCTCCTTCTAGCTGGGAGGTGGCTGATATTAGAAAAACTTTGACTATCTGCATCATCTTCAAAGATATTAACATTTTCCTTTATTTTTAGAATAGAGTAGGAAGCATCTGGAGCTAGTTTCTTTTCTTTTGAATTTGTGGATTGATGTAAATGATGAGGTGGAAATTGAATCTAAGGTGAGAGACAAACACCTTCCATCAAGTTTGACATAAAAGACAATGAGCCACAACCACAACCATCAAAGAGGCATCTCTAAGCTGGCATCATGCTGCCATCTCTCTCTCTCTCTCTCTCTCTCTCTCTCTCTTTCTCCCTCCATCCCTCTGCTTTTATTATCTAGTTCTCTCACAATGTTTTTATCTTTTTTACCTCTTTCTCTTTTTTTACCCCTTTCCCTTCATCCCTCTCTCTCAGTTCATTTCGCTGTCTCGCTGCACCCCACCCCCCTGTCATTAATGCCGAGTTGGGATCTCACGGTCACCCAAGCAGAATTGCAATTAGCAACAATTCTAAATCCACACAGTGATTTGCCTAAACCGTCTCATTCATTATGCATCTCCCTCCAAATCATTTCCATACATTTCCATAGTCTGGGAGATATAGCGACGGAAGATCTCCAGGGTATTTAAGCCCGTCTACATTTCTGACCCCTTCACTTTATCCGGTGAATTATCATGAGTGATCGACAGAAATCTATCAGACTGAGTGAATGATGCTTTACTCCAAAACAAAAGCAAAGGTTCAGTTCCGTTGATGCTCTTATGAAGCAGAAGTTAATATTGAAGTTTTAAGTAAAGGAAAGTGAGGTGATGGCAATGTGGCCACTAGGGACCATAAACAATGTTAGATAACTAAATATTTTAAATGTAAACGTTTTTAAGTTAGATGGTTTCTCAGATATCACTGAAAATGGCAATTACACTTCTGTAGGGTAATTTGTTCAAATACCATTAGATTTAAAGACAAAATTGCGAACTTCAAAGCTGATATTAAGAAGTGTAAAAAAAACGTTTAAAAAAAATTTTTAAATTGTGAGATGAAAAGTCATAGATGTGACTTGCGTAAAAAGCAAAATATACAATGTAAATTTTGTAAATTACCAAATTGGGAAATCTAAAGACAGAACCTGAAGTAAAGTTAAAATGTTATAAACAATATAAAGTCGGAATTGTGAGGTGTAAAATTGATACATTTTAGGTTATGCAATTAAATTCAAGTCAAAGTAAAGTCAAGAGTGAAGTCAGTCAAATGTCTTACAAATGTCGTGGCTCTTGGTCAGGATGTCTGGGCTGTGGAGTTTGGGTGCGGCAGCGTGGCGTTTGGTGTAAATGCTGGAGTCATCTAGGCTGTTAGAGTCGAAGTTGGTTTTCGAGTATTTCTCCAGCTCTTTCGCCAGGTTGGAACGAGGGGTCGAAGTGGGGACGTTGTTTTTATAACTGTACTGTGGAATTTCCAGCTGTTTGACAAAGCACATGGGCCTAGAAAAAACAAAAGCACTAGTTACTAGGAGATACTCTTTCTTTGTCTTCAAAACTTTCAAATGTTATCGTACAAGCACATTGCAAACTAAAACAAGTGACTTTGTTATTAACGTATGTAGCCACAACACTATGCATCGAAGCAGGTGATGTAAGTGTTCACTAATTGGCTTGGCTTATGATGTGTGCAGTGCGTTATGGTGATGTATGATGTGTGCAGTGCGTTATGGTGATGTTTGTTTATTTATTTGCTTGGATTTGTTGTTGCTGTTGTGACGTGAAATTTCCCCGCTGTGGGACTAATAAAGGATTTTTCAATTCAATTAAATTCAATTCAATTCAATTGGCTTCATGATTGGGCGACAGCTCAGGACCAATCATTACGAATGTTCATTCATCCTTTCATATCCCTGGAACTTGCCTTGCATAATAATTACACAGGGAGATTTAAAACTGTGTTTGGTGATTTAGAAGTATACTGATTACTGCTAAGCTTTCATCATGTTTCTTGAGTTAAGTTTCTGGTTGATGGATCTTGTCTGCTTTCTGGATCTTCACCTACTTTTTCAGACACATCTTTGTCAGACGCCCAGTTTTTGTTCAAAACTTTCGCCTGTTTATTGTTTTTACTTTCTGAATATTAAAAATTGAATTCCACAAGGATCCTCACTAGACTCCATTATTACAACATCACACTCTACAACCTGACTGTGACAACCTGACAGTTTAACGGTGACGCTGGTCATTATTGTGACTGTTATTGATGGTGTCATTGGTCATCAATGCGACCACAACTGACAATGTTGCTGGCAATAAACCGGACCATGATTAATGATGATGCTGATCTAATACAGTACAGTGACACTGGTTATTATTGTAACTGAATAATATCATTACTGTAAAAACTAATACTTAATAGTTTTTTTCCCATAATTTGCTTTTTTTGTCCATGTAAACAGAATTGATGTTACCTGAGCACACGGTCAGACGCCTGCTGAGATTTGCTTCCATCACAGGGTTGGTGCTTCTCATGGACTTTGGCCAGTTTCTCTGCAGCGGCGATTGGGCAGCCTGACAGACTGATAAACAGAAACAAGGTGAGCGACACATCTCAAACACAGAACGAAGAAGTGTAATTTTCACATCTGATGATCTTAGTAACACCTGTTTGACACATGTTTGAGGTAGTGAGGGGGAAGAAGACAATGAAAACATCTGTAAATCTAGCTGTCGTCTTTCCATTTCTCTAATAATGATGACACAAAGGTTTGTATCTGAAATCTGACATGCAAACCTATCTGCAAATTAAGTTTCAATCGTTAAAAATGTCAATGGGCGAATATGCGAATTAGAATTTTGCATTTGAATGTAGAAAATATGTTTTCACAGGATTATAGAATTTTCAGACTTCAAGTTCAAATAGTCATGTGAAGTAGTTAAACAAAAATAAATAAAAAATGAAGTTTTGATAAATCTTACTTCCCTGGTATTTTACATAACCTTGTTGCTGTTGCTGTTGTTATGTCACTAAGGGAAAGAAGATGATGATGCTAGTTTGCCTTGAGAACCAATTCATTTTTATGAAAATCATCGAGGGGCTATTATCCTTGTAACACATTAATGCATTAAGCAGACACTTTTACAAAGCAACACATTGCATTACAATTTTTTACAATCCATCAACTTAATGCAATAGCCTGGGAATCGAACCCATGATATTGTGCTCCAAACAGACAAACTGATAGAGCAACATCACAGAATTCTACCATATAGAAGAAATAATTATTATTATTAAAAATTATCATTAATGTGTCTGTGATTAGTAGTGACGCTAGTCATTAACGTGGCTATGAATAGTGGTGAGGGTGGTCATTAACTGTGATGCTGATAATTATTATAATGTTTTATATTATATATGTTTTCTGATGACACAGATCAATAACATATTTGTGATGAGCGGTTTCTAGTTATTAACGTGACAGTGATGAAAAATTACGCTGGTGACTAATGAAGATACAGGTCAATGATGTACTGTGATTACCAGCAACACAAGCAGTCATAGACAAAGATAATAAAACTGCCATGCCGTTGGTAATAACAACTGGTAATGACACGATAATAAATGAGACTGTGATTATTGACACTGAGCATTACTGTGCCTATGATTTTCTTTATTGCTGGTCATCAACATGACTGATTAACAAGGATGCTGGTGATAATTGTGACTGTGATCAACAGTGATGCTGGTCATTAACGTGACTGTGATTTACTTGATGGTCATTAACCTGATTATTACTGACAGTGACGCTGGTCAATAATGTGACTGTGATTAACGATGATGCTGACCAATAACGGGACTGTGATCAACAATGACACTTATGATTAACACTACGACGTCAATGCTGTGATTATTGCAGCTGATTGGCTGATAGTTGCTCAGTCATTTCTAGTTTCCAATCCTATGTACCATTTAGATGAGGAGAGGTTCTGACACGGGAAGAGCATCCTGGAGATTGGAAACTCCTTTGGTCCAGAGCGAGATAGACTCACCTCCTGTGAGAGTTCCTGTTGCTGTTGACGTGACCCCGGCCCGTGCAGCCAGGCGTGGGGCACTTAAGAACATTCTCATACATTGCAAGAACTTGGCAGGCAAAAGAAACAAGGTTAAAGATTAGGAGTTAGAGGCCTATTTTCACCAGCACACACTGGAGATGAAGGACATGCTAGGAAGCGGCACTGCATGCACATGCACCAAGCAGTGAGACACCAGGAACAATCAGATTGTTCCTACTAAAGTCAGTCTGAAACAACATGCATAAGCAGTGAGGACAGTGACACGTGTCACATCACAACAGCTTAATTGTGGTCATCATCATCATCATCATCATCATCACCATATCCTTTCATCTTCACTGAGCACGTCAGAAAAGCTGAGTGTCTCTGCATGGCCCGGGTCTGCAGTGTCTTTTTAAAAGTCCTACTTTATTTGAAATCCACACTAATAATATAGTTTTTACACATTTATTGTAATTGTCCTTACATTCACATGAATAAATAAATTAACATCTAAGTCAACAGCCAATCAGAACACACATTCAACAAGTGGGTTGTTCTTTTGGCCACACTTGGTTTCAGTCACATGTTTGTTTCAGGGATGGGGGACCCAATTGGACGCAAGAAAAAGCTTTTATTGTACAAAACATTGGGCAGACAAAATAATAACTACAAAATGAATATACATCATCTTATTAAAAAAAGGTGGGGAAAACAAAAAAACAACAACACTTAACTCATATTAGAAATAACTACTAATTTAAACAAGACTATACATTAACAAGAAAGCAAAACAAGAACCAGAAATAAACAAGACCTGTAAATTTAGCATTTGCATTGGCAGAGAGACTGCTAAAACTTCCTAAATGAAGACCCGATCAAGGACTAAATAAACAGGAAGTTTAACACAGGAAGGAGGTAACGAGAGAAACAGGTGGAGCAACTAAACCAAAACCAGTGCATTCACCAGAAGAACAGGAGAATCACTATATATGTCACTTACAAACCACAACGTATACTTTTTAATCAAATACAGTACAAGTACAATTACACTACTATTGCTAAAGTTTTACCATTTTTAAATGTGTCATAAATTGCTTTGGATTTTTTTTGTTTGGTTTTATCATGTCAAGACTCAACTAAAATGAAGATAAGACAGAAGTCCAAATAACACAGTAGATTCAAACGTATACTTTTCATGTTTGAATTGAAACCACACAGTCTCTTCCTCAACCACATCACTACGTGAATTGTGACATAATAGCAGTGGGAGAACATTAACAACCATTGATAACCACTGGCAAAGTGCAAATATTGCATCCTGGCTGAAAGAAACAATTGCTTCCCAAGGGAACTAACTCGCTTGATTCTCAGAATGATAATGGAAATTGATGACAAGGAACAACCTGGAATGCTCGCACCAACACACATGGAGAGTGAGGATGGAAGCATTGATTGAGAAAAGAGAAGAAAATACAGTATCTTACTTTCAGGAGGGACTCGGTCTTTGTGCGGACATCCTGACAGACTGCGGTGATGTGGGTACAAACCAGTCACATGACCTGTACCATCACAACCAGGAGTCGGACATCGACTTTCCTTTTTCCCAGGCCGCGAGGAATCTAAAACATATCATGCACTTGGTTAAATAAAAAAAAATCCTGAAAAACAGTCAGGGAAATTTTTGTTTTATTTAGCATTATTAGTTCAGTACACCATTACGCTCCATATGCCCTTTAGACTAATTAAAAACACTAATTAAAATTCCAGTTGAGAACATTTAGTGTGGAGTTTGCATGTTATCAACATGTTACTGAAAATCTCAGCTTGTTCATTTGTAATTAAAAAAAAATGTTATTTGTATTTAATTAACACACTAATTCTTCATGAATTTCATCTTTTGCGTAACATTTTCAAAGTGTTTAAGTGTTTAATAAGTTAAGTAATAAGTCACTCTCTAGTTTTAACAAGGGGGAACGGGACAGAAAAAAAGTCTTCCTCGTGTTCAGTAAGGCGTCATAATTAAAAATGCTAAAACAATTTCTTAACTCACATGTTAAATCACTAATAATTAAAGACTGATATCTCAAGATCATTTCTGCAATCACGTATAAATATTTTGAGAATTTATAAAAAATAGTATAGTATTAAGATTATAGTGGTTGCAGGGTAACTGTAATTAAGTGATTTTAATTTTATTTAATTATATTTTAGGTTTGTTCAACTGCAGGTTGGATTATCTGTAGAAACTGATGTCTGTTCGGCCTGTCTTCTCTTTTTTCACTCTCTACAGACGCACACATGTTCAGGAAGGACTGCATTAATAACCAACAGATTATCGATCACGAGAACTATATATTATTTATATAATCCTCCTGAAACAGAAAAAAAGCGTCCATCACAACATCCAACCTTACTATGAAAAAATTGAGGTTTCTGGTGGTAGGAAGAATTGACAGATTGACAGACAAATAAAAGCATAGACAGACAGAGAGACAGATTAATGGAGAGACAAAGTGGAAAGAAAAATGTTGCATAAAGGAAGAACTCAAGAGTAGCACTTGAGCTGAAGTGCTGGATATCGATTGTGTCTTCGGTCGAGTTATGCTCCGCATTGACAGACAGACAGTGAGACAGATGGATAGATGGATGGACAAAGACAAGAATGGAAAGTTGGGCATACAGATAAAGAAAGATAAATGAATAAATGGACAGAGAGACAGGCAGACCGACAACTTGACAGAGAGACAAGAGACTTGGAAAGAAAAATATTGCAAAAGGAAAAGAACTCAAGAGCAGCAGCGAGTACATGAGTGGAAGTGCTAGATATCGATTGTGGCTTCGGCCGAGCTACGCTCTGCATAGCAAATGGCTCGTTTTAGCATAGTGTCGGTGGATAATTAATGTGCAGTCAGTGGAATGTCGTTTGTTATCGCTCATACAGATTCTTTTCATTCTCCAGCTTTATCCACAGCCATCAGTCCCTGCACTTTCATGGATCACGATGTTATCACGGAGCCGGACGTCCTTCACAGTGCTGTCAATCATTCGCAAAGTATTCCTTCTTTAGCTTCACGTGTAGAGTGATCTGCCAAACATAATTCGGAATTTGAATCTAAAATGAAACCTTGTGTTGGTCCGAAGCCGCATGACTTTGAGATTGAGATCTCAATTTGAAGATATCACTTCTACCATATCTAGTAAAGGAGTAAAAATGAGCTGTCTATCTTCTGAACATACTGAAGTCTGCAACACTGTTATTTAATCATCTTCGGTAATAGCCATTCATTCGATAAAATCAGATGAATAGCCATTTTAATTGTTGGATTTCACAATATAGACAGAAGCCAATCACAACCAAGATGACATGGATGAACCATACTGATTGGTCAAACTTGTTTCTCTAGTCCAAATTTCAAAATCTTCTGTAATTTTGTAATGATTTGTTAAATCTTGAACGCAAATTAGTTCAAATATCAATGTATTCATAGAAATAAAATATTAAACCATCCCTATAAATTAAACAAAACTGCGTTTTCTTAGCAATTTGTTTGAATAAAGCCACAAAAGTATTGATGACTGTAACACTTAATAAATATATTTGACCCCATGTTAAAAATACAATAATTTGATAAATAACAAAAGCAATCTGGTGATTGAAGTTGAGAATTGTATCATCAGGTCCACGAGTTGCTGATGTGTTTGTGCAGATACCTTTGATGTAGTAGGGCTTCTTCAGGCCATCATGGTGCATCCGGACCTTCCGCTCCTCATAGCTGTGTCTCAGATCATTTCTGTGTAAGTGCATTCTGTCCTTCCGAACTGCCTCAGTGGCCATTCTGTCTCGCATGGCTTTGCTGCGTTCCGATTCCAGCGCGATGGCCTTCTCCAGCAGCGACAGGTTGCCTTTGGTCATGTCAAAAACATCGTCTGAGCGGTCTGATGTGACCGAGGTGGTGTCTTCATCACAGTCCTGATAGGTCTTGTGCTCAGCAGCACAGCTCGAGAAGGTCTTGGAAGGAGGACTGAGCTGCTCTTCCAGCTTCATCAGGTTGACCATGTCGGAATAATTCCGCTCCAGAACGCGTCTTTCTTCTGGGTGAGAATGCTGATGGTCTTCTTGATAAAGATGCTGATTATTGTTGAGCCGATCTGCTGGCTTGGTCTCGCTTAGCTTGCGTGCCAAGTCAAAGCACTGGTTGCGGAGACACTCCAGACTGCTCAAGCAAACTTCTTCATCACTTTTCTCCACCATTGGTCCACCAGAGGAAAGTTTCCCCATCCCACAGTTTCCATGACCCACAGTCCCAGTGTGGTCTTCGTCTCCATCTCCCTGACCTGAACAATTGTGGAGGTTTTCTAAAAGCGAGACACCGTGACCTTGTGCCAGGAGCTTTAAAGAGTCCACGGTTTCCCTTACCACGTCACTGTTAACGTCTAAGCTCAACTCACTCTTCCTCGACCCATCATCCTCATCCTCATCTTCTTCATCTTCATCGTCATCCTCTTCTGCACTGTTTGAGGAGTTGCTGTTCATCTCAGACTCTGTCATGGCGCGATAAGCGGCATCTTCTGCGATCTTGCCCAGGTTCAGTAGAGATTTGGCCACTAGTTCATCGTAATTGTCATATTCATCGTTGTTGTTGTCGTCCTTCTCCATGATGGGACTCTGTCTTGTGGGACTGCAGTCCGTGTGGTCGCTGTCTGTAACATCAAAGTATAAAATGCATGTAACCCTGAAAATGTAGTCTTTAAATATATTGACATTTTGATGGCATGTTGCTTTTTTGTTTGGCTTCACAACATCACGTCACTTCATTAGATACACTGAAAATAGGCCTTGGTGACGCTAAAGAGTGTGTAGAACAGGTGACTTACCGTGAATCTGATGGAATCAAATAAATAAAAAAGCTTATTTAGAAACACAAGTCACTATTTTCCAGTTTTGTATAAGTTTATACATACTGCCTCTCTGTTCTATATTCTGGTTGTTTTCTGTGCCTTGCACAAGATCAACAATTGAGAGACAAAAGAATAATACCACAATTGTGTTTGAACTGACTTCAGGACCTGAAAAAACATGTTTATCATTGAAAATTAAGCATACTATAACATTTCAAATGTGATGAAGGTAGAAAATTGATCACTAATGTACAATGTTTGAAACTACTGCATTTATTGGATATTAAAGTTCAAGTTAAAGTTTTAAAGTCAGTTCAAGATGACTCGTTTTTAATTGCTTTTAAAATATTTTTTATTTTTTATTAAAATACTTAAAAACTAAAAAACGTGACTTGAAAAAATACTTTAAAGTATTTTTTACACTTTGAAACTTGTGTAATCATCATATAAAAACTATAATGATTCCATTCACATATGTGTAACATCATGCTACATGTTTATATTACAAAGATACTATATATGTGTGTGTGTGTGTGTGTGTGTGTGTGTGTGTGTGTGTGTGTGTGTGTGTGTGATGTGTGTGAGACAGCGGTGTATTGTCTCATTTTTTCAAAGAAACACCTTTTTGATCTTTCTGACTGTTTTTACTGTAGTTCCCATTTTGTCTGAAGGGTCAAATTGACCCGAACATTATCATTGTAAGAATAACATGTAGCGGACGTTAAAAATATGTGAACTGAACCGTTTTTTGTTTCTATGTAGAAAGTGAAAGAATACTTTTAAGTTAATTTTTTTTTTACATTTTTTATATTCAATTTGACCCGAACATAATATGAGGGTTAAACTGAATCAGAGTTATACATTGACATAGTTCTTGCTTTACCTATCAATCAAACCCCTGATTCTGCAATAGGGAAGCCAATTATAGTTGATAAAATTAGAAGATAAAAAGATTAAATTGTAGTAATACATATATGATACAGCTTCAAACATGTAGACAGAGTTGTGTGCTGTAACCTTCAGTCTCTGTGTTTGGGGGACAGTGAGTAGAGGAACCGGGCACCATTGTTTCAAGGCTGTTTTTAGCTTGATACCGACACCGAGATGAAGGTCACAGAAAATGGTCCAAATGCACCTCAGATTACTGCGACCTTCTGCCTACGATGCCAAAGCACCTCCACGGGTCTCCAGAGACTGACTTCACTTTCAGCTCTGCTGCTGAGCCCAAAAACATACAGTTGTGCCATATACAACGACAAACCATCTTTTCCTGGACAGCTTTTCCCAGTCATGCATTTCTCTGAAAGTCTGGTGTCGGGCCATAGGGTTGATTTGGGGAGTTTGCTCATTAAATTTGAGAGTTAATTTACTCACTCACAGTATATAACTTTATTACTACATACATACATATTCAAATACAACTTCAATTACGTACCTGATCAATATTTAGAAAAAACTAACTTTTTAACAAAAACTTTTTTTTAAGCTCTTTACTTTTTAATAGGTAGAGTAAGCCACTGTGAAGTTCTACTTTATTATGAAAACTATAAAATTGCACAAACATGGTATAAAAGGAGATTATTGATACACTAATACCAAACGTATTCGGTCACCCAGCCAAATTATGAGGTTTTTCAGGAGTTGGGCTTTAGTTTCATTTTGGACATTTCCATGTTCCCAAACTTGTGGTAACAGTTTGCAGCAGGCCTCTTCCTCTTCCAACATGACTGTGCACCAGTGCACAAAGCCAAGTCCATAAAGACATGGATGACAGAGTCTGGTGTGGATGAACTTGACTGGCCTGCACAAAGTCCTGACCTCAAATCTATAGAACTCTTTTGGGATGAATTAGAGCGGAGACAGAGAGCCTTCTCGACCAACATCAGCGTGTAACCTCGCTTTTAGAAGAACGGTCGAAAATTCCTATAAACTCACTCCTCAACCTTGTGGACAGCCTTCCCAGAAGAGTTGAAGCTGTGATAGCCTTAAAAGGTGGACCAACATCATATTGAACCCTATGGGTAAGGAATGGAATGCCACTTAAGTTCATATGTCAGTAGAGGCAGGTGACCGAATACTTTTGGTGATAGTATAGATCGACCGATAGACAGACAAACATAATGAGACACACCTACAAACTGACTGATTGACCGATAGACATACACATACTGTAGATAAGAATATAAGAAGATAAGAATGTCCGACAGACAGACAATTAGATAGAAGGGGTGTAAAAAGTACCTGAAAACCAACTAAAAGTAATAATTAAGGATACCTTCCTGTAAAAATGTCCATTACAAGATACAAGTCATCAATACCAAGAAGACTTGAGTAAAAGTCGTAACGTATACAATGTTTCAAATAAGTTAGTTTGTTAAATAGTATTTTACTCTTAGGCTCAAAAACACCAAGAAATGTAAAAAACAAGAAACTTTTTATTTATGAGGTTTTATTTACTAACATAGAAATTAAATGTAGCACCTCAGTGTTTCAAAATGGCAGAACACCCGTTCACATGATTTAGCTCATAAATAGCATCCAGTACCTTCAGCATCCTGCCGATGGTGATATCACCTCACCCGCCCAAGAAATTAACCATGGTAGAAAATAATGGAAACTTGTCGCACACAATCACAAGGTAACGACTAACGATAAGTGGAGAAAAGAGTACATATACTTAATCAAAAATGTAGTCAAGTATAGAGTAAAAGTTGCTTATATTTTTGATACTCAGGACAGATACAGATTAACCAAAAATACTTAAGTAACAAAGTCCATTTACTCAAGTACTTTACACCACTGTTAGATTGATTAAAAGACACACGCTCACAGACAGACAAAAAGAAAGACAGACTTACTGTATCACATACAATAGTATTAAATAGATAGAAAGACGGACGGATAGGTGGATTAAGTATCTCACCTTGGCCTTCCATTTGTGCCTCAAACATTTCCTCATCTTCCTCAACCTCATCTTCCTCTTCTTCTTCTTCATCATTTCCACCATCTTTTTCTAGTTCCTGATCCTCTTCCTCCTCAACAATTTCTTCTTCGTCCTGCTCAACCTCTTCCTCTTCTTCACTAATCACTTCCACCTCTTCTTGTTCATAGTGGTCCTCATTGTTTGTGTACTCCTCTTCCTCCTCTTCATCCTGCAGCTTTTCTGTTTCGTAGCATCTCTCCATTGGCTGCTGGTCCACCACTGTTAGAAAGAACTTTCTCTCCAGGTTGTGACAGTCCAAAACTTTTCTCCTTCTCTTCTCTACAGGGCAGCCATACACACTGCACACAGAAAGAGTAAAATCATAGATCATTATCATCTCATTACAATACGTATTGGAAAATGTTAGAAAATATATATCTTTTAGAGGTTTTACAGCGCATATATATACATATATACATACACACACACACACACACACCCTCTAATAGAGCGCCACCCTGAAGAGTTGAAAAATAGACCGCCATGTTATTGTATTAGAGGTTTTATGGAAAATGCATATTTAAAGATATAATTGAAAAATGAAAATAAATGTACAAATTATCAAGTTCAAATGCACACGCACAGTACATAGAAAAAGAAAAAGAAAAAAGAAAAAGAAAGAGCCAGCAACAAGTGGTAGTGTTTAATAAGAAAAACATAGGTTTGAGTTTTGAGTGACATAGTCTTTTAATTTTGATACATAATCCATCTTTCTTAACCCCCTGATTTCTCCATTCCTCAATGTATTCTCAATTTTCATCCTTCTCTCAATTTTTCATCCATTTAACATCTGTTCTCTCTCTTGATTCATTACATTCTCAATCAACTTTCACTGCAATCCATTTCTTTCCAGCCATTATTCTTCACCCCACACGTATCATGTCTTTATCCCTTTATCTCGTTGTTTTGAATCCAACAAAAAGTAAATGGATGTTTGTGTAAAGAGACTCTTGTGCAGAGATCACTGTAATCAAGCAATCGTCTCCATCCTCTTATGCTTCATTATCTTCATCCAGTTCTAATCTGCCTACATAAATCTGAATGAAGGATGCATTAATAAAGCCTCTTCTTTCCTCGTCCTTCTACATAACTTGGATGACACACTTTTTAAAAAGTTATTTTAATTGTAAAATATAATTGCTAATTGAGACATTAGACAAAAGATATTTTTACAGACTGAATAATAAAAATATAATAACTATGTTAGAAATGTAAAAAAACAAATTTAATAGCAAAATTCCAATAAGAACAACTGTATAATATATAAATATAAAAAAAATATATATATATATATATATATATATAAACTTATAATATAAAAAAACAGTTACGTATGTGCTTTTAAAAATATATATTTCACTGATTTAATAACCAGAGTATTGATTTGGCACTGTCTCTTAAATACTTAACTGGAATCAGCCACTTTTAACAAAATTTTACTGTTTAAGATTTTTATGTTTTGATTTTAAAACAGCTGCTGAAAAGTCTCAGTCTCAACATATATATTAATCTCTTTCTATCAATATACTGGTATCTCGTTTTCCCTTCTTTGTCTACCTCTTCATTTGTCGTTGACTTTCATATTATTACTCCAAAATTCTGATTGAAGGATCATTCTGAGCGTGCAAAACAAGCTCCAAATGATGCCCTAGCAGGAAGTAAACAAGACTCATCACTCAGATGTGATGATATGATGCTCTTACCATGAGCTTCATGAACATATGATCATAAATCAGCCGTGTCTGGTTGTTAGCGTGTGCGTGTAAGACGGATGCTAGAACAGTCTCTCGCTGTGCCGTCTCCATGGTGATCGCCGGCTCAAATCCAACAGGGATTTGGCATGTCGGCAGACGAAGCAAGAGAAATGTGGCAGGAGTGATGGGAAAAGAGGAGGACGGAGGAGACAGAGCAGAAGACATCGACCAACTCTGTTCTCCCTTTACATTATATATTTCTCAATCAGTACAACATAAATACTCTCAAAAAGTCTTAATGAAAGAAAGCATAGATAGATGCATGAACAATGGATGGATGGATGGATAAATGGATGGATGGATGGATGGATGGAAGGATGGATGGATAGATAAATTAAATTGAAAATATTTTGTTCTAACTGAACTTATTTTTATGAAATGAGAATATTTAATTCCAAACATTTCTAAATTTGAAAAATCTATCAAATAAATTACTTTATTAAACAAATAAAACCTTTATTTTACCAAAAGTCCTTGCTTGGACTGCCACCTTATTGCGGGGAAGGTTTGCGTGTCCCAGTGATCCTACTGTAGTGATGTCGTTGTGGGCTAAATGCCTGAATTGTGGCAAACAGGCTAATTGCAGTTAATACACCCCATATGATGAGAAATACGTAAAGAATAATTTCTATCTGACCCAGATTGGCATCACTCGGCCACCAGCCTGGAGTCAGACCAGGGGTTGGCGCACATACGTAAGCGTTGGTAGCCTGGGTTGTGGCTCACTCAGACCAAAAACAATGTGAGACCACTCTCTTTTTAACACATCAAAAACCTCAGTGGAAACATTTAAACATGGTGCGAATCATAAAGTTTAAACGGAAGCACAACAACTAGGAAACAGTGATGAAAGCTCACAGAGTTTGGACTGAATTTAGCTGAAACTGTTTATTGATTATGCTCTACACATCATCATCCTGGTTATGATTTATTATAGTCATAATTATGGTTCACAAATATTGATCTCTCAATCTTAAAAAAAATGTGAGATTTCTACAAGGGCAAATCCACAAGACAAGGTTGGACAGACAAAGGTCGATACTGGCGGCAACGATTCAAACAACAGGGAATCAGACAGGGTCAGAAACAAGGAGCAAAGTGAAAATAATTGATGCAGAGAGCAAAGCACAAAGAGAAAGTCTAGAGTTCTAAAATATGGAGGAAAAAAATGAGAGCCAGCTGGGGATTTGATTTTAGAATGAAGTCATGATTTGCGGACATGAACTTTGGACATAATTCCCTGGCTTATCTCAATCTTTAAATCTATAAATTTCCTTTATAAACAAGTACCTTATTATGGAATTTTATTGTCCCACAAAAAAACATAAAGGCCCCAACAATGGAATCCCAACATGGAAACAGAAGAACAATAGTGTTTAATTGCACTCTGCGTTTATGCTGTGCAAATTTCCCTGTCCTCCATGCCGACATTCCATCAAACCAAGCCTCCAAAGAGCAAAGAAATTTGAATGCAGTGGTGGTCTGAGCTAGTGGTGGGATGGTGTGATTAATCTACGTCACCGGTAGTGCTGGTCAGACCAGCCTGATTCCCGGCCGTCGTGCTAGCTTTTTGTCTCTTTGGATCAGCTTGAATAGCAATGTCGCCTCACTTTTGCACCCACTCCGCCAGGCGCACCACCTGAAAACTCTGCCAGTCTGGCTCCGTGCCATTCATTTAGCGAGTGCTACCTCTGGAGCCATGAATAATACAAACCAGAGACTGTCAGCGGAATCCAAATGAGATCTATGGAAAGATGGAAGAGGGAAAAACCACTTTCAGGAGCTTCTGTTCCGTGTACGTCAAGAAAGCGCAATTATCACCGTCCTGCAGCATCTCCCTATTAATGAGGACTGGGATACCAATACCTGTCTCATAAAGAGCGGAACAACGCATTTTTACCCCCATGTCTTTAGTTGGTTATTGGTTGTTACAGTTTAGTGTCAAATAACAATTTTTGAATTGTGGGGTTCAATCCTTTGAATATTTATAAGAAATAGTGTTACAATATTCACATTAAAAACTTTCCAATAAACGATTATGTACATTTATTCCATATATTTGTACTTACATTGGCGGAGAGCTTATATTCACGTCGTGATTATATTCGCGTACGGTACTTAATTATTTGTCCTGACAATCAGAGAACAACCGGTTCTGTGTCATCCAAACATCAGAAAAGTAAAGTATTATGATTCACAGAATTATGCTGTCAATTATGAATTGCCTGTAATAGTGGTAAATAAAAGAACCAATTACCACAATTAATGTAAAGACAAAATAACAATAAGCCTAAAAATATTAATCACTCACATGTTTACAATATTGTTTTTCAAAAAACACAGGATCCATGACACATTTCTAGATATCCAACCCAAATGTCAAAAAACGCACACAACACTGGTGTTCATGCACTGATATAAACTTTACCATGAGTAAATGATGAACTAAACCCAATTGTGTGTGTTCATGAAACATGTAATGAAGTGTGAATCAGGCGAATGGAGTGAGCAGTCAATAAACTGACCAATACAATCAGTCGAGGAACCAGGCCTGTGTGAAGCCCGACGTCTGCTCATTCATGCACTTATCATTCCCAGCACCATCAACGATCTGTTTACACTTCCCATCATTCCTCTGTGACCAGGCTGTGATGACTAGTCTCAGACCATCAGCAGCCTGTTTGTCAGATACAACACACACACGCACACACACACACACGCACACACGCGCAGCACGGTGGCGCAGTGGTTAGCTCTGTCGCCTCACTCGAGGTGTGAGTTCGAGGCCGGCCGAGGCCGTTCTGTGTGGAGTTTGCATGTTCTCCCCGTGCTTGCATGGGTTTCCTCCGGGTTTTCCGGTTTCCCACACTGTCCAAAAGACATGTGTTTCAGGATAATTGGAATTGGAAAATTGACCACATAGGTAGATGAGTGAGTGTGTGAATGTGTTTGTCTGTGTGTCCCGCTCTGCAAATGGTTGGCCACCAATCCAGAGTGTGTATCCTGCCTCCGGCCCTAAGACGCCAGCTCCCCGCGACCCTGTAAAGGATGAAGCAGTAGAACATGAATGAATAATAATAATAATACATAATCGATTTGTAAGGAACTTTCCATTTGTGCAGGAATAACACAGAAGAAGTCCTAAAAAGCTTGTTTGAAAAAAAACAGATTTTGAGTGATATTTGAAGCAGCTCAGTGACATGGGATTTCTTAGAGCTACAGGTAGGGAACTTCAGAGCCTGGGTTTTGCTTCTGAGAAGGTTCTGTCGCCCACGGTTTTGAGTTTAGTTTTTGAAGGTTGTAGCTGAGAGAGTATGCCGAGCGGAACTAAATAAAGTGCAAATAACTTTTGGTCTTGTCAAGGCTTTTTTACAATAAGTTCTAATAATTGAATTTATAATTGTTTTTGTCTTTTTGTCTTTATAATTGTATTGTCTTTGATGAAATTCACATACACACACATATACAGATCATAAATTACATAATCTATTGCACAAATTCTGTAAATATAATTTATTTTGCTTTCTGGTGGAACCATTCCTTGCTTATATCACTGCACAAACTCAATTTCACTGGAAACCATAATTTCTGAATTCGTTGCCATGGTAACCGGCTGAGCTCTACAGCAGCATGTCTGATGTGGCCGGTGGGAGGTTGAGACTAATCTGTATCATGATCACTACCTGTTCCCCTTATTCATTCATCATCTGCCTGGGCCGGGGGTCCACCAGGGGCCTCAGGAGTAAATCCCAGCATGTCAATCTGAGACCTGAGAGACTCAGTTTCCCAAATGATTGTCTCTAATAGAGGCACAGGAAGATTGTGCAGGACACATAATGTTTGAGATTACTTGACAGTAGTTAGTTTAATCCACTACTGACTGAAGTGTGGCTCAGTCAGTAGATCAACAATGGAGAAACGTAATTCGACCAGAAATATTGTGTGACTTCCTAAACACAAAGGTTTATCCGAATACCCGTTAGAGTCAGAATTGAATCAAAAATATAAAGCTAAAATAATTAATCTGGTCTCTACACAGCTTTGAAGTAAATACAATCATTTTTCTAAAATAAAGCATCAAAAATTATTTCTGAAATAATGTTTGGTTCTGAGAAAAACGTATATTTGAATGAATGATTTTTGACACAAAAGCCTGCACTTTGCAGCAGTAAAACACACCAATAATCGTGAATAGTGAAAATTGAAACAGAAAAAGCTGCAGTTTGAGCTTTTTTACAGTAAGTTTGTGTGACTTACAGATTACTCTTCTCAATTTATTTCATGGTAGATAGAAAAGAAAAGAATTAATAGCAGTTCCAACAAAAACGTAAAGGATTTTAGCCTGTTGGAAAAGGGACCGTTAAATGAGTAAACTATACTAGACACTAGTCTTGTAAGTATCTTTTTGAATGAAATGAATTTGATTAATTTATTAATGATAATTGTAATCAATCGTGTATTAAAAAAATGTTCATGTTATCAGGCTCTTGTGTGTTTCCAGAGGGTGACAGTGTTTTTTACATAAATTTCAAATATAAATGATAATGTTAATATTGGTAGAATGCAATATTTTTGGGGTTTTGTGACAAGTGTGAACAGTTTGTTGAAAAACGTTCTTTGAAAAAATAACAAAAATGGGGGTGCAGCTTATGTCAAGTAATTTTAACAGTGCGTGATTTTTAAAACTATGTTTTTGCCTTTTGTGTATTAAATCTCTCCTTCTAAAGTTTAAGTTGAATCATAATTAACGTGGGTTCTTTTTAGGCGCATTTGTTTATTATTTTTTAGTGGAAAAAATTATTTTACAAGTTCAAGAGCTTTTTACCAAACAAGGTTCCAGTGTAGTTACGGCCAAAAAAACATGTAAGATTACAGGAATGTTATTTTTTGTAATAGTGTCTAAATAATCATGATCCGCAGCACGTAACCAGCAGAAACAGCCCATGATTGAGCTGCTTGAGTGGGCGACGCATGGCTGCAGTTCAAACCCACCGATTTCAGGAAAGAGCGAGTTTAAGACCGAAGTCACGGTTGAAGATCACATTGTACACACGCTTAAGCGCAGTGTCAAAAGGTCTAATTACCATATTAATGATCCCACCGCAGCACTGCAGCTCGCGTCGGATGGTCGAAACACTTTGATAAGCATGCAAATGAGAAACCACCAGCTGAAGGAATGATCCAGAGCGTGAAAAGGAAAGACTGAGAGAGTCTGATAGTAATGGATTGCACGGTGCTGTCGTATGTTTAATTATATACTTCATGTCAATGGTGAAGCTGGCATCAGAGAATAGCAGGAGACCCAGTCTTCACCCAGTTGGTAATTTGTTCATATTGATATGAAGCAATGGATGCTTTACCTTTTCTTATCACAGATATAATTCAATCTGAATGATCACGGTCATTATTCACGTTGACACACTGAAGGGCTGTTTTGGCTGAAATAAGAGGATTATAAATGCTCCCGACTAAGCAGGACAAAAGCATCGTTGGAGAGGAGAACAAGGCTCATACAAGGAGCAGCACACCAACAGTGAAAGCACCTACTTAACACACAGCAGTGGTCCATAAATCATTTTAACATTTGAATCGTTCTCAAAGGTATCTGAGATCAGATTATTGTCTTACTACTAAAACCAATAATAAGACCATAAGCCAGTCATCCAAACCCAGCTGACCGAGTCCATTATAGGAAAGGTTCCACTATAGGACTGTTAAATAACATAGGAAGCCTCTGTAGTAACAATGTGAGATGGTTTAGATGATAGAATAGTGAGAAGAAAAGAACTCTGACCTGAACAGCTCGTGTATTGCCGGCTCCAGAGGAACTGTGAAAAGGAAGACAGCAGGTTTTATCCCTCACACAGGATGTGTCAAAAATATGTTAACGTTCTCACCTCTCGACCGCATACGACGATGCTTCTCATCTGCATCATCCACCTCCATCTGACCACAGAAACACCAACAAACATTAATTATATACTTAAGATACAGGTCGAGACAATGTGGTATTAGCATATTGACGATTGAGACAATGTAGCATTAGCATATAGACATTTTTAGTATACGTGTTTGCGCACTGACATGTTAGCATAAGCGCTTCGACAGTATTAAGCACAAGTGTTTGTATACTGACGTATTATCATAAAGGTTTTCTCACTGACATGCTAATACGAGGGTGGCACTGAGGTAATAATAGTGCGCACTCACATGTTAGCACAAGCGCATTTACATTTGGCAAAAGCGCTTGCACACTGAAAAGTTAGCAATAGTGTTTCCTAGCAATAGTGTTTGCGCACTCACATGCTACCATTTTTTGTGCATAGGCTTGTTAGCAATAACGTATGTGCACTATTATAGTAATTGCATTTGTGCGCTGCAATTCTTGCATTTTTTTGGGCACTGGCATGTTAGAAATTAAATTGAGATGCTACACTAAGTACTGTAAAAAAACATTTAGCATGTTAGCATTTTTGTGTCCCATTTCTCAATATTACCTCTAGCTTGTGGGTGTGCATAAATTCACAGTTCAATTATTCTATGTTGAGTTTTTTCTCACTCACAGTTTCTGGATTTCCGTGAGCAAGACATTTCCATAGGAATGACTTGTTCAGGAGATCTGGCTTTGTCTACTTCCCATCTTTAAATCTTTATCAAAAATTAGCATTAGCATACTGTCATATCAGCAGACAGTTCTTCTGTCTGTCTGTCCATATACATATAAAGTGAGTGAAAGAGAGGAGGGGTGAAATAGAGAAACCGAAAGATTGTGATTCATCTACCTGACGTGACGGTGGGTTTAATAGCTCTTTGGTTCAGACCTCTGTATGTTCCTCGGCCCTTGACTGCAGATGACTGATGTGAGGTCACACCACCGTCTTCACTTCCATTGCCTGGAACAAGAAAGCATGCAGTTATACAGCAGATCCAGCATGCAAAATGCCGATATATGCGTCTGGGTTCATGCTCTCAAAGAGAAGACATCAATGGAACCTTCAATTCCCGACCTTCAGTAATTTAAAATCTTTCAGACGATATATGACACATTCACCCAGCTGTACTTGGTTTTCTATTCAACGCATGTGATTCTAAAGCATTCAGAAACATTTCAGCAGCTTTTGCGTTCAATATGGTGGAAAAACCAGTGTCTGTGCAGCTGACAGAATCAGAATCAGGCTGGAGAATCGGATGTGGGGAAGCGTAGATAGTATTTATGTAAATTGTACTTATATTAAAATAATTCATATTTTTTTAGAAGGCACCTTCTGAGACTCTCTGTTGCCATATCATAAATTACATACACGACAAACATTTCACAGAGGAGCGGCGACCAATCGTGGCAGCACCCACTCATATCCAGACATTTATATCCTACATTAGAACAAAGGAAAAAGTAGGAAACTGCAAGACATCTAGTACACATACAGTACTTCTGATAACTTAGCATGTGGACACCCTTTCGGTCATTTGTGAAAGGTTGTAATTTGTACTTTTTCTTGCTGGTGTTTGAAACACGGTTCGACTCCCAGGGAAAACAGGAAAAAATGTTGAATTGTAAAAAAAATTGTAATGGCTTGTAAAATGCGTCTGCTAAATGATTGTAAAATAATGTAAAATGACATCACAAGAAATCCAGGGCATTTCATTTTCAACACAAATGAAATATAAAACAGGGTAGTTACAGGATACAGAGAAGAATGTTCAGTCCATCTGTACTATTTCAGATCGTTGCACCACATTTTCTAAATAGTCCTTAAATACACGTGATTAATCTCCATTGGGGCCAGTCACGGGTCTGGATTGATGATGCGAGTCTGTGTGACAGGACCACTAAACTACTAAACTGATTTCTTTTTCGTTCATATACATCATCATAATTCTTTCTCAGTCCAGACCCCATTCTGACCCTTCCTCAATCCAGACCAGATCCTGATCATTCTTCAATCCATACAAGACTATTTTCAAAACAAATACCCCCAATTTTCTCAATATCTCTTTTTAATCCAGATTCTGAACCTAATCATTCATTTCAAACTAAAATACTGAACAATTCAATCCAGACCCTAGTATGGACCATCATTCCATATTATAATCACTACTCTTCTTCTATCCAGAACTCTTCTTTAATACACACTCTCCTAACCAGTGAGTTGTTTTTCAAAACAAGTAGCTAAAAATATGTAAGGCTAAAACAAAACAAGCAAAAGTAAATTCCATTACATAAATAAACCTAAACAAAAAAATGTCCATCCAACTCCTCAGACATGAGCTCCGTAACCAGTCAGACATGTGAACGTGTCTGGCATGAAATCACAGGTGAAATGTGTCGTGCACTCCAGGCTCTTTCTTTATGGATTATGTGTTTGTTTATGATAGATTTCACTGGCTTACACCAGCAAACATTAGAAGCGGCACAGTGAGTAGCCGACAGATGCCACGTTATATTCCGGACACGCTAACCGCTCTTCTGACACACACAGCCTTCAGCTGCAGCACGACAAACTGCATTTATACTCATTATACATGCAAGAACCTCAGGTCTGTTACAATTCTCACTGGAGAAATTACAGTGGAGTCAGTTTAGAATATCACGACAGTTTTGCATGGGCTAAATTATTATAATACTATTCAAAAATGGAGAATAATGTTTGATTCATGTTTTTCTTTTACGCTTTTTAATTGATTGAAAGTCTAGATGTCTGTCTGTAAGTTTGCACAATGTTGATATATAAATAAGAAAAACTACAAAAGAAAATTGTTAGTACTGTAGACAATACTATTACTACATTACTACTGTAGACTTATATTCGTCCCAAGACATGAAACATTGTTTTCATCCACATCCTGCATCAGGGTCTTCATCTTTCTCTGATCTGCTGACTACATCCCACAGTTCACTGTCAATTCTTTATCTGATTTTCTAGATTTTTAACATTTATATTTCTGACGATTTTATCTAAATTAACTAAAATTGCTTTAACATTCTACACTTAAATTATATTTAGGCACAACTCACAGCCTCCAGTGTTTCATTGAAGTGGAAGACTTATTCACTGACACACAAAACATGAAAATTCTGATGAACATGAATCATTTAATTCATATTCTTTCATTCATATTAGTTTTTCCTGATAGTTTTTTAGTTACTCCAATTTCATTTTTGTGGTTTCAGTGTTGTTAATTTGTTGTTTCCATCCTTGATTAGTTGTTCTATGATTTATTGTTGGTTTAAGGTTTAATCATGATTGTTATTCCTTAATTTGTTGATTTTACTTTTATATTAATTTGTGATTATTGCTACAGGTTTTTATTTAGTTTTTATATTATTATTATTTATTTATTTTTCTTGTACGTTTTCCCCCTCTATTCTGTTCAGTTGTCTTTTATTGGTCTTCATTTTCAGATGTTGTGTGTTATTTTGTAATATTTTTTGAGTAAGCCATAAATGAGCAATAATTCACACGATGATGTTTGGTAAAAATGTTTGGATGTGAAAAAAATGTTAATTCAAAAATACAGTTGTTAAGTAAAGCGGGTGAGTATGGTATGTGGCTTAGGAGTTATTCAGTTATTAGAATTTAACTCATTCTTGAAATTCCAATGAATCTAGGGAAGTGTAAGAGTGAAACAATTCATTAAGAAGTTTAGGCTAAAACATTCAAAAATTGTAATTTAATTCAAAAAGCTTTAATTTGTTAAACACTATAACTAATTTAATGGTGATAATAAACACTTAATCCATAAACTAAAACTACGTCACTGATGCACAACAATGCCAAGGATTTCAATCAGCCACAACGCCCCAGACACAGAGCAATAATGTAAAGTGCTGAGTCAGCGGAGCACGAGGAGACACGGAGGACGAGACTCCAGAGGCTGAGAACACGGAGAACCAGACCATTTGAAC
The DNA here is from genome assembly GCA_017309775.1 of Paedocypris sp. Pulau Singkep. Taxonomy (NCBI): domain Eukaryota; kingdom Metazoa; phylum Chordata; class Actinopteri; order Cypriniformes; genus Paedocypris; species Paedocypris sp. Pulau Singkep. The sequence continues at coordinate 498,447 of MU204362.1, forward strand.
CACAATCAGTGCTCCTGTGTGTGCTATGTTTTCTCTGTTTTTTTACACACACACACACACACGCACACTTCGAATTACTGCATTTTTTGTATGAATCTGGATAAGTTACACCTTCAGATTCCTCTATTATCTTGAAATTCTCTGCTCCGAACCTCGAGTATCCTACGTTTGCATGCAAAAAGGGCCAATGGATTATAATGAAGTGGTGTACAGACAATGATGCTGCAGTCGCTCTGAGTCGTTTCATGTTTCCCATTTATCGTCACTTTTTCTGTTCCAACCAAAACACATGAGTTTATGTGTATGATCTGGTAAGATTGGTGTTACAAGAAGGAAATGCAACTATAATTTGTATTGGCAATGCGGGATCTGTGGTTCTTCTAGCAGTAAGAACTTGAAATAGGTCTACGTTTGGGTCAAACGTGTATTGTGGACTAAAATGTAAAAAATGCGTTCTGATTTCCCTGAAAACTTCCTGTCTAGAGATATGTTTTCACATTGCAAATACAATAGAGGTGATGCCACTTTGGGGTCAAACCCCCAATTACGTTTGTGTTTATTTACATTCTAATTACCTTTCTTGAATTTACCATATTTTTTACAAGATAATATTGTGTGATATTGAGAGAGAACATATAAGAGAACTGCATTGGAGGAAGATAGACTATAGATTGAGGAAGAGATATGGAAGAGGAATGGTAGATTTAAAGGTTGTAAGAGAGATAAATAATAATAATAATAATAATAATAATAATAATAATAAAAATAATAATAATAATGAGTATTTGTAAGGCGCTTTTCACAGTTTTAACTGTCTTAAAGCGCACATGTAAATATGTAAGGGAAATAAAATAAATAACCTGAAAGGACAGATACAGACCCAGTGAGAAAGAACAAGAACGTGATTGAGAGAAAGAGTGATAGTGTGATTTAGCCGGAGAAAGAGTGAGAGAGAGAGAGAGAGAGTGTGTGTGTGTGTGTGTGTGTGTGCGTGTGTGTGTGTGTGTGTGTGTGTGTGTAAGATAAAGAGATGGAAAAAGTGTTTGAGTGGGGAAGAGAGAGGAAGAGAGAGAGAGAGAGAGAGAGAGAGAGAGACTGTGTGTGACAGGTGTTCCCCTGCAGTCACACATATGTCTGACCTCCAAAAAAATGTCATTGGTTTACCCGTACTTTGCACACAAAATTAAACAAATGTGTATGTTTGTACAGTTTATTCATACATGTGAATTAATGTATTAAATCTTCTTCTAGACGATTGTTGTGAAAGTGGAGGCTTATTGTGTTTTGAGAGATGGAAAAGATGCTGCATTCTGTGCTGTTGTGGAGCTCCAACAAGAAGTGTTGGTCATGGGAAGTGAAAATGGGTCAGAGCGAGACCAGCGTCACGCCAGACACAGCTCAAAAAAACATGAAGCCAGAACAGCTGAGTTAGACAAAACACATTTTAGGAGAATATAGTCTTTTACAAAAACTGAATACTGTGAACAGAACTTCACCGTTTTTACATTAGCTTCACTCTGTCCTCCTGCTCTTACATTGTAGAATAAATTGATATCACTCAATTTTCATTACCAATGTATTCAACGGCATCCCAAACAATCAAGTGTTATGGTTATGGTTAGACTCCCAAATTCAAGGTCATGGTCCAGGAGTTAGGGTAAGCGTTGTGTTAATTTAGTTAAGTAAGTTAAGCACTACTTGGCAGAGGATATCAGTAAAACTTTTGTGTGTTGGTTTCTGGTTATAAAAAATTAAAAAGAAGTGATACATTTGAGAATAGAAGGATTTGGAGTTGGTGTTAGGATTAGGTACAGTAAAGTGTGCTGAAAAAAATGGCACATGCATAGGCCATTCCTAAAGTATTACAATTAGCTTTAAAACTCATAAAAGCGACATGCGACAGAGAGCTCTCCATGGTCCTGAAGACTATGCTGCCGCTGCCCTTGATCCTGCACTGTGTTGGTACTTCACAATGCGTACATTGTGGTCTTCTTGAAACATTTTGCAGAAAAAAAAAGTTGAGTTAAAAAAACAATGCTTAATATCCCCATTAAGAATGGATGCCAGAGATAAAAGGGTGTGTGTGGGGTGGGGGGTAACATAAATATATTGTTTAAATGAAATGGGCTAACACCCAATATAAGGTTATAGGAGAAAGACTAGATGTTAAACGTTCAAATAAATTATTCTGTAAAAAGCGCTTAAAGACCAGCTGATCAATTCCATAATGAAACAGAGTAACAAAGAACTGCATCAAGAAGGAAAATCTGACTTGCTTTAATTTTAACTCTACTGTAGAGTTACTTTCTTTGCAAACATTCCCAAAAAGCCGGTACTGGATTTACGGAGCAGCCAGTGTCACATAGATCTCTCACGGTATGTTTTGCAATGCGATCGTGCCGCCATGTTGGGCTTGAATGAGTATTGTTGAGAAATAATTCAGTAAAAGTACTAAAAAAACTAAAAAAGGGTGTGATGTGAACTGTAATTCCAACAGAAGATGAGATATCAGTAGTTTTAGGGCAAAAGGAAGACGAAGACAGCAATCAATAATTTTGGTTTAAATGGATGTGTTAAAGACACTGTTCGGAAAACAAGAAAAGCAAGAAAACTGTCTGCGCTAATAACTTTGTGTACTTATGTAATTCTAACATAAATAGCTCATAACTAACCGAAAATGCTACAATATGACACCTGCCGTTTTTTTCAAAGAACAAACACTTGCTTGGTCAGCATCCATGGCCACTTAATAGTCTGGTCGTACAAATATTTGTGGCTTGAGGGTTTGACTAAGGATAACTGGATCTGGGTTCATCTGAATAAAACAAAAATCTATTAATAATCTAGCTTGCGTACAAAATCATCAGACATGATCAGTGTGTAAGTGGGAAAAAGCAATAAAGTGAAGTTGTTGGATTTAAGAGTGAGGCCAGAAATTAACAGTGAAGTCGAACGTAGAGCTATTACACATCCATTCCCAGCGGTTTCACTTGTCACAATCAATTATCCATCGGACAGAGTAATATTTGCACAATATTGCAGTGGTGTGACTGGAGGAATTCAGAGCGATCAAGACCGACAAATCCCATTTAAAGAGCAGCCACACACGCGCTCGCACATGCGCCTGATGAATTATGGATGCCTGTTTTGTAATCATTTCCCAATATCTCTCTGCTTTACGGCCTGTGCAGGGGGATCTGTTCAGCTCCGAATGCCCTTTTCTTGTGATCACACAGACAGTCGACACACCAAAACACAGGCTCTACTCACGCCTCCAGCCATTCAAGTGTCTAGCGTCTCCACATTCAGGCACTTCGCATCGATCCAAGCAGTTATGAATCATTAACAGCGCTAGATTTTATAGTCTGCCAAAGGATCGGGAAAACGCAGCATCAGTTTCTCTTTTCCATCTTCCTACCACCGTGTAGAACTCTTCCTGCAAACCACAAAAACTGTTCGTCCGATAATTAACAAGCATGAAAATTTTAAGCCTCAAACATCAGTGTGAATTAGCGATGGGGAATGACTATGCTAATAATGAAACTAAACATGGCAAAGTATGTTGTAAAAATGTGTTTTTCTTTAAACAAAAATAGCTCCCACTTATCAAAAATAAGCCCTAGTGACATGAAACTGTGACGTGAATAACATGTGGGAATTTGACGTGACTGTAGCAGATTCAGCTTTAAAACATCACATCACTCCATCAGAAACATTGATAAGCCCTAGTGAAGATTAAAAAAGAGTCATATGAGAAGAACACAAGAGAGTCAGTTATATGAAACTCCTAACTCAACTAAACTCAACGTTTTGAAACAGTTTTGGCCGGGTCATACTGTACATAAGAATAAACAAGCAGATTAAATGCAGTATAAGACCAATGCAATTCCACGGTAAAACAACAATAAAACCATAGTAAAAAGAACAATAATTAAAGGAAAGTAAAACAGTTGAACGATAATGATGCTAGAGTCTTATGCACAATTAAAAGTCAGGGAATAAAAATGTTTATTCAGTTAAAACGTTATGACGTCGATTCTGACTCCAACAATGAATGAAAATTATTCCAATTTCACTACACACAGAATCAATTAACACCAGCACAGTGTGTGTGATAACAGAACGAAAGAACACCTGTGAGACTGTGAAATAGGATGTGTGTGC
>MU204362.1:513429-543316 GCA_017309775.1 Paedocypris sp. Pulau Singkep
TTTTTTTTTTTTTTTTTTTCTTATTTTAAACGCATTTTTATTTTTTCGAAAGCACAAGCTAATGAGTGAATTAGTGACCCCTGTAAACGGTGAAAATGAGAGGGTGAGAGAAAAAAAAAAACTTGAGACTAGACACCAAAAGAAAAAAGACACCAATGCTGGTAGAGAGAAATATGTGACAGTTTGAAGGAGAAAGACTGGAAGATAGATGAAGTTGAAGAGTGACTGAGACATTAAAGAAAAAAAAATGAAACGCAGAGAAAAAGAAATTGATAGAAGCACAGACAAATAGAGAAAGAGAGAGCGATCAATAGGTATGTGTATATTAATGTCCTCATCATTTGTCCTGTTGGATCACGTATTTGCTTAAATTCAAAAACGTACATCTGATCAGGCACCACAATCATCACAGCGTGAAAACACTCATCTCCACCCTTTCATTCCGTGTGAAATCAGGCTCAATCAGCCTCTATTGTCTCTCGTGTAATTATCACCAGCCTCCGAAGAAAGAAGCGATCGAAAGAGAGAGAGAAACAGCCCTGAAGTTATTACCTGATTCACAGACACACAATGGTTTTGTGGTAAATAAACCCAAAACCACGATGCTGCTTTTGTTTACTATTAAATCAAGACGGTACAGTATGGTACATCTGTCTGTCACATGCCACCGACTACATTTCCCATACTTCCTTGTGGTTCCGTCTCTCCACCATTTTGATTCTTTGATTTGCCTTATCCATAACAGTTAATTTTTTCCTTTCAGCAATGTCTGTTTTTTCTTTTTAGTTTATGGCGTCTGTTGCTTATGTAAGTTATGGTTTTTTGGAACCTATTTTTTTTTTTTTTTTTTTTTCAATTTTGTGTACTGTTGTACCATGGTAGTGTCCAGGCTGTGTGGGGTCAGCAGTGATGTATTTAGAGACCAATATTTGTGTCTGGAACAGTACAGGTGTTGAATGAAAACTCCATACCAATGATTCAATGGAATGGCGGCTGAACCAAACCACCCAGTGATTGGGTTTCCTCTCCTGCTGTCGCCTTTAAGTTAGAAAGCTCCAGATCAACTAACTAGTTTGAGCTTGGTTAGTTTAAGCTGGACAAACTTGACATGACAGGATGTAGTCCAGATATGGGTTCACTTCATCATCATTCAACCCGCTTTTTCCTGTAGGCAAACTGCACAGGGGGCCTGTGAAGTCTTTTAGGTGGTTTAGCATTAGCCTTTCAAACAATGTCTTGGCCGCAGGGGTCAAGTCGACAGGTCTGTAGTCATTCAGGCTGGTCTTCAGTGGTGGTCTTCAAGCTGTCTGAAACAGCCGGACAATGTACGCAGTTGCAGAACGAATGCAGTTGCTCCAGCCAAGTCTTGTTGGGGACAAATCAAAAGTTGAGTCAAAACTAGTAATATTGGGAAGACATGATGACAACACAGCCACATCCATTCAAACAAGCAATTCAAAAGCATCAAACTTTGGGAAACACAAGGGATTCTGGGTAAAGGTGTTCAGCAGGAAGTCAACAGGAAGCAGTGAAACCCTGATAGACGTGGTATTATTGTTATTAGAGAGTTTTCACGTAATCCTTGATGTTCTTCAACATAGCAGTCGTCACAATTTAAGATGAACATTAAACATATTCACACTTGAATTTTCTCGATCTTCTCATTGATTTCCAGGAAACCACGTGTTGTTTGATTTGGGTTGGGAAGAGTTGCTTTTCACCTACAGACACTGTCAACGGAATACGGTTTTCTGTGGATTTGATGCAAATAGAGCTGCTACGAGGCGTTCACTTACGGCTGGAGCTCTTATTAAAATTCATGAGAGTTCCGTTGGAGGGCTTAACTCTAAGCGCATTTAACGTAAAACATGGGCTATATTAATCCACACCGCAGGAGCGGAGGAACAAAGAATTGTGCAAACGGCCTGATGTTCAGGAAGCTTCGGAACCTTTTAGAGTCGACCCAGTGTTAGATGCTGGATCTGTACGTGACCTGCTGTCAAACATGGCGCTGGAATGAGGACAGCAATGACGAAGCATCCCAGCGACCCGCCAGAGCACTTAATAATTTCTTTACAACGAGCTTCAGCAAAATGGCAAAGAAAAAAACTATACCAAAACTGCAAAAAAATGGTTAATTTCAGCAAATAAAACAGGAGAAAGACAGAAAACTTGTGAATGACCTAAAGAGACTCATTATTTTATAATGTGAATTTTGAGATGTTTTTTTTTCTGTCAGTTTAGTGAAAAACCGTAAATAAATTGTCATAATCTAGACCAGGGGTGGCCAACTAGTCTAAATCGAACTAAATCCAATTTCAAACTAAATCGAATCAAATTTAAATCCATTTGAAAAACTGTTGATTACAGAACTTTTTTTAACATAAGTAACAGAAGGAACCAAAAAAAAAAACAAAAAAAAAAAACAGAGTTTGTATTGAAATTATGCTCTGCATTTAACCATCCAGTGAAGTTTCACGCACTTAGTAATGTGACACACAAACCCGGAGCAGTGGGCAGCCTTAAGCCCATTACACCCAGATTTGAACCGGTAACTCCCTACCATTCAACTACTGTCATGGGAAATAGTAATACAATGATAAAGTCAGTAATACATTTTTATTATTATTATTATTATTGTTATTTTTTCTTTTTCCCTTTTGTACCTCTGTTTGTCTACTCTCTCTTACAGACCACTTGCGAGTCTGAAATAATAATAAACTTTATATGAATTAGCATACCCATTACGATACTAAAAAAAACGAAAAAAGTAAAAGCACAACAGGTTAAACTTCCAGGCTCCGCCCACTATGCCATACCCATCACCTGAACAGCCACACCTGAGAACATCCTCCACGCAGAATATATTTAAGCAACATGAAGTTTCCACGAGTTTCACACATGCTTTTTTCTGGAGTGTATTCTCGAGCACATCTGTAAATTAGTTATGCTGTTAGATGGAGCAGATGGGGTTCAGTCAGGGAGTCGTCCGTTTTTCTTGTTTGTTTTTTTAGCGCCTATACATTATTCATGAATTTTCTATAATCTTTTATTTTCCTTCTTCAGCCTTACTATTCATCCTGTTTTTTTGCTCTGGAGAAGTGAAGATCCCAGAAAAACGCTCTGCTCTGTTTCACCACATCACACTCTTCTCTATCCGGAGACGCTTTTTTAAATATTCACCAAGACTATGTAGGTCACGTTCTTCTTCTTCAACGCTGCAGCAGGAAGCGGGAGAGAGAAAGGCTTATTATAGCGCACAAATAAAGCGGGAGTGTTGAAGCCACTCATGGAATTAGTGGCTTAGAGTCACAGACTGTAAGCGAGAGAAACATCCCTGAAGTTTTTCGGAGAAACGAAGGACCTTTCGGGCTATGCTGTCATTTACAGTGATAATCAAGACCTACGCCCAGAAATTACTCAAAATGTAAAATAGTTTATGCAGCATAAACACTTCATCGATTTCTGGGTCACTGGGAGCCACAGCTGGAGCCAATCTCTACAACTGGTCCTGAAGGCAGAACACACCTCTTGAAAGGGTGGCAACCAGTCACAGAGCAGCACACACACTGACACCCTGCCTCACACGTATGGGCAATATTCCAGATTCAGATTCTCCTGAGTTCATGTTTTTAAATTAAAGATTGTACACAAAAACAGTGGTGGCAAAATTGAGAGGACGCTGGTTGATTGATTTGATAATTTGTTGATTCATTATTTGGTTGTGTGATTGAGTGATTGACAAGACTAAAAAGTCACAGTCAAAACCATAAATTGAATCAAATTTACACTTAATATGAACCTGTCCCCATGTGTGTAGCTAATAATCCCATATGTGTCCAACTCAAGGCCTGGGGGACATTAACACTTGGCCCGCAATATCATTACATATGGAGTTTTTTATTGGTACAACACAAACTACAGACCCCAAAATGCAATGACGTTTATATTTAATTATTGTATCATTTTTGTAACACTTGAAAAATAAAAATGCTAACGTGTATACTTTTGAGAGAACTGTATATATATTTCTCAAAAGCCTCACAAAATGGTTTCTCACAACCATTTTAAAGTTATTTAAGTTTATTTAACCTGGAATATTGTTTGTCTGTTTCAGTTAAAAAACAGTTTTTTATTAAAAACAGTTTAGTTGTTGTATTAAATATTTTTTGTTTGTTTTACACTCCTAAAAACCTTGTACATTGCATTAAGGTCAAATTTAGCGTTTTTACAATCGATGTGTAACGCAATCTGAATTCTTGAAGATCTCCATCAGCTTCACTAAGCACAATGCTGTCCTGGGTTTCTTGTGGTCTTTGTTTTCACCCTGAGAGTCGTCCTAAAGATGAACTGTTTTTCAAGTTTCAACCTGATGAACTTCAGTTTGAAACTGAGCGGACTGAGTAGCTACATTCATCCAATATAATAAAGAAATTCCATTGTCAAAATACACAACCACTTTATCTGTTCCGTGTTGAAACATATACAACTACATAGTTTTCTCTGTGTAATATTCCTGTGCTCCATTATTATTACAACTGAAAAGTATTGAGTGGTGTCAACCAAAATGAAGGTTACCGTTTTACTATCGATCTCCTCGTCTGTTCCATCTGTACAGAATCCCGGATTCATTAAAGCCAAGGTACTTCACAGATGCAGGATGAAGAATCTTCCTCCGGAGGAAGACTCTGGGTGACTACAGACACGACTGAGACAGGAATTGCTCTTCTTGGAAGGAAATCGATGTCTGTAACAGAAGATTCTGCAGAAGGCCACACGGCTGAACACAGCAGACATGAGAAATGAAGGCAATTACAGCGTCCCAGAGCCAATTAGCTGGAGCTCCTGCGGCGACTTCATCACACCATCCACACCATGTTCAATAAGGACACGTACGTTAGCTCAGGAAGTTCTGCTCTCGTGGTATCAAGCATCATGATAAGGTACACACCTTATCACCTCACACGAGCCACAATGGTTCTGGCTCAGTGCAACAATGCAGAAAACATGCAAATAACTGGCATGAAATAAAAAGCGAGATCAGTGTGAAATGACTCTTTACACTTCCTTTTCACAGGAAAATGAACCCCACTTCAATCCATGTGGAAATATGTGTGCAATTTCTTCTTTCTGTCTTGTCCTCTGATTGGATTATCAACTACTAGATGTGTGTCTAATCCTGTGCTTGATTGATCATGGATGTAACTCATCTTCTGATTGAATGAAGAGGTGTGTCATGTCCTGTGATTGGATAATTCACTACTAAGGGAGTGTCTTGTGCTGTGATTGGTTGATCATCATTCAACGGTGCATCTAGTCTTCTGATTGGTTGAATATCTTCCAAATGCGTGTCTTGACTAATTGATTGACCATGTATCATAGGTGTCTCAGCCTGTGATTGGCACGCCATTATTATTTCACAGCTTTCCAGTATCTGTAGGTTTCGAGTCATGAGCATTTCAATCGATGTTACCTCAAACGCGAACATCCTCTCAACCTCACAACCTTAAAGTCAACAAGTCTCTGCTGAAGCAAAAGTTATTTTTCTGGTTCATTGTTGCATATGCGGAAAATTTTCGAGAATCTGAGTCTCAGAAAATGTGTTAATTTCTACTGATGATGAGTCCATCACAATTACAAAAGCAGATTGATAGGAACATAATAACGTGAATAATGTGTCTTCATAAGTGAAGCTGATTGTTTCTCTGTTTGACAATCCATAAAAGGCTGAAAGTTGACGCATCAGAACGATCATTCAATCTTCACGAATCAGACTTTCTACCAGAGCATTCTAGTAGTACACTACAATATTTGTCATTCCCACACTGTTTTCCCATTCCTGGATCTTTTCACTTGACTGGGTTTATTCCTGAATGCCGCTCATTACCTGGATCCCCCTGGACCACCAGGAACTTATTAAAGGAAATCTAATTTCATTTAATTCATTTGCGAGCAGCTGAATTCAATTTTGCTGAGTCCTCTGGGAACTGAGCGACAGTGACCTGCGTTGTGAATATTGAATATATTCCATAGATTTAGCTGTGTTTAAATACAGACAGGACGGAGATAACGGCGTAATAATGTCACACCGACGCTCCATGTTCAGATGACAGTAATTCCCTCATTTGCCCACCGTATTTAAATTCAATATATCCAGCGTTAAAACATTGTTAATGTCACGATAAAACTGGCTGAACCTGTGAAGAACTGAGATTAAAATTGAACACTGCGTAATTGATTTAGATAAAAGCCAGTGAATAGAATTTTCCGCTGTACTGTATAGTACATTTAGAGAGAATTTCTCATTTTAGTTCTCATTCTTTGAATAACACAAATAATATTTAAATAGCACAACAGCATGACGAGCAAATGTGAACGAAACAATAATGTAATATATTTCAGTCCTGTTGTTTAAGGAACATGAAAACAAGAATCACCTCTTTGTCATTTTATATCAGTTTTGATGTGGCATGAATGAGACAAAACACTAGATTTCATTATTGAAAAAATTATAATCATCTTCAGCCATAAGATTACACAACAATTATGAAACACAAGAACTGATTAATTAAAAAATTCAATCTTCAGCCATAAGATTAGCCTAAAACAACTTCTTCTGTGGAAACTGATCTAGAACGAGAAGAACTTCACAAACTCTCATAATTTCCTTGACAAGATTTGATTCATTTTTTTTCTCCCTAATAACGTTTAAAGCCCAAGACGGCGGAGCCACATTCGTTCACTATTTTCTCGTTCAGGGCATTTGTTATTTGAATGCTAACTTTTTTTTAGCAAACATTAAAAATAGTCAGGCGCGTTACAGCTTTAGTCAGTCTTTATTCTGAACAAGCTTTTCTACCGCTTTTCTACCACAACATAACAATGACAAGAGTTGCACATCAAACGAGAAGAGTTCTACATGACGTACAAAGGCGATATTAAATCAACAAAAATGATTGACATGGTCTTGATGACTGACAGATGCAACAACCAATAATAACATGTAACATTTTCGCATTATAACTGTGAGTCTGATTAAAGCCCAAAGCCCTGACAAACGACCTTTACGTCACATTTCAGGAAGTGTGTTCCTGTTAGTCAGCAGGGCTCAAAAAGATATGGAAATTAAGTCTTATAATCCCAAAAGTACAGTACAGTATCTAATTCTACAAGAAAATGTCAAGCCTTTTCAAAGGTATGTACTTTTGGTAGGTGTCAGATTAGAAATTGATGTCCGTGGATCCATACACCCAGATCTCCAAGTACTGATTCATTAAGCCACACCAGCGCTTTGAATTTAAATAAACACAATTATTCACACAACGTTTTACTGGAATGTGTCATTTCAACTGGACAAACTTCCAAATTTCTACTGGACTATGCCTCAAGTTCTGTTGGCCAAAAGAGAAGCAACTAAGTTGTAGTGTTGTTGAATCTCGTCATACTTCTGAGAAGGTCAAGTGGACAGGATGTGTGAAACACGTGGACTCAGCAGGACCTGAAGGGTCTCACATGCTTTTCACACACCAACATCACGCATTTAAAAGAGCCTGTCAATTTAATGAAGGACTCAAGCAATTACAGAGACGGATAAGCTGAGAAGGACATCCAATCCGGCTCTTTAATTAAAGCTGTTGTATGGGAAACATACAGGAGTAATTAGGCTTTCTCTGACAGCTCCACCGAGCAATGCTTTTGTTCAGGAACCCATGATAAGACACAATCATAATTAATCTTCAGGGCTCTGATTTCCCTCAGCACTGAGCGTGAAAACACGTGAAACTGGATATCTGTCCTAAAGTGAAGTCCGAAAGGTGTGAAGCGCAGAATACTCCGTTTGCAAATACAGTAAATAGCAATGTTCTTCAGCCATGTTAATATCGTCTTTACTTTTGCAGCTCCAGGGTTTTAATCTGTGGAAATAAGAACAGCAGGAACACAAGAAATTAGGTTTCTGACTGGCCGTCATTGAGGATGATTTATTCAAATTCGGTTTCTCCATCTTGATCAAATTACTTGACCTTGGAAAACCTACTTAGGAAAAATCTAAAATGCCCAAAGAGACTAAATTTAGCCAAGTATAGAAAATTAGCCAAGCTAATATAATTTTATATTGTATACGTTATATATACCATATTCATATCAAACCCAACAGAATTGACAAATCAAACTTAAGATAACCTAACTGAATCTAACCTAAGACCCCTAAAAATTGTTAACCAAAGTGACTTAAAATGCACTGGAATTTTTACAACTTTACGCTTTCATTGGGAATCAAACCCTAGACCTGGTGTGTCAACCACTATCTGATTGAACTTTGGGAAATCTAACCTACCCAAACCCAGTCTAATTCATCCTTACTAGAACAAATCTAATATAACCTAACCAAAACAAAATAAATAAAATCTATTACAACCCACCAAACCAAATGTAAGCCACCAAATCCAAATCTAATTCAACTTACCCAAACAAAATCGAATATAACCCACCGAGCCCAAATCTAATATAACCCACCAAATCCAAATCAAATTCAACTTACCCAAACAAATTTGAATGTAACCCACTAAGCCCAAATGTAATACAACCCAACCAGTCCGAATCTAATTCAACTTACCTAACAAATGTGAATATAACCCACCAAGCCCCAATCGATGAAAACCCACCAAACTCAATCTTCTATAACATATCTAACCCATATCTTGTATAACCTTCCCAGACCAAATCTAAATCAAGCAAACGATGAGCTTCACCCACCCGCTCTACAGCAGGATGCGATACTTGAGGGCTCTGGGCACACGGTTGATCACTAGACGGCCGTCATAACTGAGGGAGGCAAAGAGCCAGGGGTCCGCCGCGGACCACTCCACCGCATACACGCTGTCCTCATGCTCCTCATACGTGGCGATAATGCTGTCCTGCAGTGGCTCTTTCACCCTGCACACATCAGCACACACAGCTTGTCCTTCAGACGGACAGGAGATTCTTCATGTGGATTTACAAAACGTAAAAATGTTACTTTACAACACTGAAATGAAACTAGCATTACTAAGAATATTGAAATTAGGATTATATGGAACAATACAGTGGTAGCTCGGCTAACACGAGCTTTTTGCATTTTTAAGTGTGTGTGATAGCTTTATTTCACCATGAGCATCAAGAAAGTGATGGAGAAAAGTGGTGAGAAGTAGAAGAGAGCCCTCTTGTCAATTACAATATTTTATCATATTATTAAAAAATGTGTCTGAATTTACAGAGACTTGAAACGGATTAGGGCATATTTACACGTTAATTGTGTGTCTACTTATGAAATTTTCACCTTACAAAACGGCTTTCGGCATAAATGAATTTCGTAAGTCAAGTTACCACCGTCATCCAAAATAGTTTGCAAATAGCATTGACAACTGCATTTACAATGTGGTGAGCGTGCCAAGTGCAAAATGTATAACGCCAAGATGAAACTATAGCGTTGGCTTGGATGCATTAAAAAGGACAAAACTTGAATGCAAACGTTTTGTTTGAATTGTGAGGTCGTGTCAGGATTATCAGCATCAGAGATGTGAAAGTTGAATGGAGGAAATGGATGAAATAGTGATGAAACTTTAAATAGTCTTCTAACAAGTTATTGTTACCAAATTTAATGAGACACAAATTGATTCGACAACTCCATATGACGAAAATGCCATCTGCGTCTTGTGAACCACAATGGAATGTCTTTGAGATGTGTACTGAACCTGTCTTCCTGCTGGTTCTCCTCATGGTCGCTCAGCTCCTCATCGTCCACCAGGTGTCCGAACGGCTCGGAGGAGATGGACACCATGTTGGACAGAATGATCCGGCTGTCACTGCTGGCGCTGAGCAGCAGCTGGTCGTGGGAGTGATTGTAGCGGACGCTCCACACCCTGAAACACACACTTCATCAGACCTCTCTGATCTGCTCCAAACCCTGAATCACTCAAGACTCTTGTCCTAAATAATCTGTTTCTTCTCCCAAAATGTGAGATACCAAACCACTGGTGCTGGAAACATGCTGTCTGCCCGTCTATCTGTCTAATTATCTGTCATGGTATCAGTGAGAATCTATCCGTCCATTCATCCATCCACATGACGTTTTCTATGTGTGTCTGTCTGTCAAGCTACAGTACGTATTTATATTTATTATCTGTCCATCCAATATATCTATTATCTGTTAACTGTCTGTCTATACACCTTTAAGTGCACATCTAATCTACTATTTTATCTCTCAATTCATTGTCCCTCTGTCTGTCTGTCTATATGTTTTCCGCCTGTCTGTTAGTCTAAAAACACAAGCGTCTATACCAGGACTATATCTGTGAGAACGTGTGGGGAAGGTGCGTGTCGTGACTCTTATCTAAATCAGGTGACATCTGCTGGGACTGATGCTCAGAGGCTTTATCTTTAGCGATGGAATCCTGCGGCTGAGGCCCGAGCACGTTCTGACGTGTGTGTGTGTGTGTGTGCGTTGAATATCCCTGGAGAATGCGACACGGTAACATCTACTGCGTTAAACACAGGAGTCTTGCACACTCACGCTCCTCTTTCTCCTCTGCTCCACGGCTAACAAACAGCCATCCTAACACTCCTACACTACATTACTATTACTAACATTACTAATGGTCCTATAATAATAATGTTCAGATAGGTGTAGAGAAGGGGTCTCCAGCTCTATTTACTTGGGGGTCGTGTAGGCAGTTATGGTGAGACTGGTGAGATCTACTTTTGTTTGTTAGCATTTGAACACAAGAGACCAGTTATTTAACTTTTAATAAGGCGAGTGCCGAATAATAATAAAAAATAATTATTATAAGAATTCAAACAACACTAATCATTAACCCAAATACTCAATTATCAATTAATCAATAGATAAAGTAAACCTTTCTATCCATGCATCCAACCATCCATCCCACTCTATCTATCTATCTATCCATCCATCCATCCATCCATCCAAGGAAAAAAAAACAGAAAATAATAATAATAGTAGTAGTAAAATGATAATAATAATAATAATAATAATAATAATGAAAATAACTGTTCCATAATTGGAAACTCTTTTTGTAAGTGTGATTTACTGCAGTTTACTCTCACACACGCACATACTCTATCTCTGTCTTTCATTTTAATGCGTTATAAATTGTTTCTCTGGTTACATAAAGTCTGGATGATGCCCCGGCCTCTGTAGCCACATACCCCAATGTGATTGGTTGGTTCGTTCAGCTTGGCACACAACGTTGTAAAGACTACCAACCTCTTACTCGGACAGAACTAGTGCTATACTATTACCACTATTACTATTCAGCCCTGAGCTTGAGACCCCTGGTGTAGAGTCCAGTCACATCTCTTTTCAACTCAAGACCCTAATCTCCTTTTAATTCTCACTACTGGTTTAGTTGCCCCACCTATATGTCTCGCTACCTCCCTCATGCACTTCTCGAGTTCAACTTACCATTTCCTTAGACTGCAGTGACGAGGGGAACGTCAAACACACTGTGTGAGATTGTGTGTGATGCTGTGAGGTGTGTGTGTGTGATAATGAGGAGTGTGTGGGAGTGCGCTCTGACCAGTGCGAGTGCTCCTCCAGACATTTCACTGGCTCGCTGATGTTGCGGACGTCCCAGAACTTGACCTTGCAGTCGTCTCCACAGCTGCTCAGGTAGTACTGTTTGTTGGGGTTGAAGTCCAGGTCTCGTACCAGTTGACCATGAGCGTTCTCCACACAGTAGATCTGACTGCACACAACATTTACCATCTTGTCCAATCATACGATTCCTCACCATCGGTTAATGAATTGAACTCTCTCTCTGTCAGTCTATCTACCTGCTTTCCCTCCATCCATCCATCAATCACTATTTATATGTTGGTGTAGTTTCTTGTTTGCCGGAACAAATGATCAATCTGTACCAATTTCCGTTGGGTGTCTGTCTATCTGTCTTTCTCATGCTCACTCAGTGGTGTAAAGTACGTGAGTAAATGGACTTTGCTACTTTACTTAAGTATTGCTGTTACTTTGTGCTTGTACTGAGTATGACGAGGCGATATCACCATCTGCAGGATGCTGAAGGTACTTGATACTATTTATGAGGTAAATCAGGTGAATTAGCCGCTGCACTTTTTTGCACATTTAAGTTTGACTGAGATTGACATTTTGTTCTTTTTTAATCTATTTTGTTTATCTTTTTTTTTTCAGGGGTTAAATTACATTTTTACACTGTATTAGAAAATAAAACCTCAAAACAAATAGTTTCATGTTTTTACTAGCCTAATATTTACTATTTTTATATCCTAAATTCAGTACAAGTAAAATACTTAAGTTCTTTTAAAATTGGTGACTTTACAACTTTTACTCAAGTCTTCTTGGAATTGGTGGCTGGAAACTTGTAATGGAGTAATTTCAAGCTCTTCACGCTTCTGTGATCGCTCTTTCTCTAGCTATCCTTTTAATGCTTGTCTATCTACCTATTTTCCTGTCTGTCTATCCATTTCTATCTGACTCTGTCGCTTGAAAGGTCTGTCTGTGTGTTTCTCTCTCTATATATATGGTTTTATTCATCACTGAAGAGTAAAGCTCCTGTGGTGTCATGCTTCCGAGCTCATCTCTTGCTTGTGAACAACGAGTGGGTGAGAGATGGTGATGAATCAAGAACAGGCTGAGTGTCTGTGTCTGAAGGTCAAAGCTCCATCACGGCTGCTATAAACGCGTGACAAGCCATAAAGCAGGAGCAGCTCGTGTCCTCACGCAAGGTGACGTGTCCCTGCCAGCGGAGATCCTCTCACACACACACACACACGCACACACAGCCTGATGTGGCCTGACTAACCGGAGTCAACAGTGTTTGTGTCTGATTTATTTCAAAAAACAGATTTTTTTCTGATCTTTTGTGAATGGCACCAAGCTAATATTTTATTATTTAAAAAGTAACTGATTGTCATGCAAAAAAAAAAAAAAAAATGAAACATACGTTTTGTTTGGTCTGAGCAACGAATTTAACATTATAGAACCCTTGTGTGTACAAAAAAAACATTTAAAAATGCAAAGAGTCATCTAAATAAGTCTTATATATTGTCACCTATGATGTTACATTTTAACACGTTGAAAAATTTTGGATTTTTAATGCCGAAAAAGAAATTTTGATCTATGTCCAACGCTAATTTTGATCAGTTTCAAATTGTGCGCAAGGAAATTTAAGATGCTATCGATTTACAGTTTGGTCTGGGCGTTTTGTTTTTGGCAGGATGTGGTTAGATTCCAAACTCATTCAATATGGTTTCCAGACCTTCATCCTTAAACCCACAATAAAATAGAATAATACACTTGATTATTCACACACAGAAACTCTCTTTTACAGACACGGTGTGTCATTTGCCTACTGTAGATTAGGGATGTGGTGATTTCCGACACGGGCTGAGAGGAGTGTGTGTCAGGAATCACAGTCAGCTGATGAAATGGAGCAAGAAATGAGGTTAGTCCTTCATGCCCGGAAATGTGCAAGTGGGAACGGGATCAGGCACATGCCGCAGGAAATCCAGCAGAGATTAGTTTGTGCTGATGCGTAAGCTGGCAGACACCACCGTTCCTTTCCTTCACGGCGCCGTTCCGCACTGCAGCGAGAGCCGGCTGATGAAAAGACGCGGCTGAGCGGATTTTCCCGCCACTCCGGAAAGCTGAACGTTGTTTCCATGGCAACAGCAAAGGCACATCACACTGAAGACGGGATGAATGGAAAGGCTAGAGGCCTGACGTCGGTCTCGCGAAGGGGGTTGAAAGAAAACGTTTTCTCAAGAACACGGGGTGGGAAAAAAAAATCTCCATCATAAAACAACAAACACAAGCACGAAAAATTTAAATACCGAGACGTTTAACGTGATGTTAGAATTCCAATCCAGTTAAAGTGGTTTGATGTTTCAAGCATTACTAACAAATTAGTTCACCCAAAATTGAAAATGCTAATTCTCTCCGCCTCAGGAATTCAAGGCGCTGCGTCTTTTTCTTCACAATTATCTACAAGATTCCTTCAGACTTCTATTTTATTCCGTTTGCACAAGGATAGATTGGGACTCAAGACCTGGTGTGAATGGAACGGAGCGTAAAATGAATAGGAAGTAAAAGACTGCTCTGCATGAGGTCCCAGGAATAAATGGTCCTGTAGATGTTCTTCACCCAGAACTTGCAGGGTTCTCCAATCATTCATATCTCCGTCTTTATTTTGATCATGAAATTCATGAAAATGATCATTAAAATGTTTTAGATATTATTTATGTTTGTAATAAACAGACAAACACTGGGTGTGTAGACGTGTGTGTGTGACTGTTGACTAGATCAGAATCTGAGCAACTGTGGATATAATGGCCTTCATCCATGCACACCAACACACTGATGAGTCGCACCTCATGCTGCGCAGGTCCCAGCCTCGGATGGCTGTGTCGTTGGCTGTGGCCAGCTGTGTGCAGTTGTGATGGGGGCTCCAGCGCCCCGCCGTGAACTTCAGCTGACCTTTGCCCTCCAGGGTGGCACTGCTGGAGATCTGAAAATCGATGAGCACACGACTCAATCAATAGATGCCCGAGTTCAGTGAGACAGAAAGGAGCCGGTTCTTGTCTTGTCGGCTCAAGCAGAAGCACAATAAGTTCACACAGCACTGCAGAGGAGAGAAGCCCAGAAGACAGACACCCATCACTACTCTCTCTCTTTCTCTCTCACACCCTCTGTCATTCTCACTCTCTCTTGCATACACAAAAACTCTGTCTCTTTGTCATATTGTTTTCTGTCTGCTTCTCTCTCACGCACACGCACACACACACACACACACACACACACACACTCTATCTGCTTCTCTCTCACACACCCAAATTTTGACCCACCGTCTATCACACTTGTCTCTCTCTCTCACTCACTCACTCTCACTCATATTCTCTCTCACTCATTTTCTCTTTCTCACTCATTTACTCTCCCTCTGTCTCTCTCAACGCTAAACT
This sequence comes from Paedocypris sp. Pulau Singkep, assembly GCA_017309775.1. Classification (NCBI taxonomy): domain Eukaryota; kingdom Metazoa; phylum Chordata; class Actinopteri; order Cypriniformes; genus Paedocypris; species Paedocypris sp. Pulau Singkep. The sequence goes on from MU204362.1 coordinate 528,418, forward strand.
CAAATAACTGTGTGGTAAAGAATACTCCACCAGAATGTATATCTTGTCCGTAAATATAGCACTGTATTTTAGCTGGTCGCTTGATTCAGTGAGACGACACGTTTACACACTTCACCCTCATGTGTTCACGTCTCTCTCACAGTCACACCAGTCAACAGATCATGACTGAATACTGGTGATAAACACATCAACCTGAGCGAGAAGAACAGAGGGATCAGCGCGAGCGTGTGTGTGAGTGCGTATGTGTGAAGACGGGGGCGGCGTGAGTGAAGATTTGCACGAAGAAGATTAGCATTCTTCAGCACACCACTGGAATCTCTCTGGGCCAAAAGCTCTCTCTCTCTCTCTGTCTCTCTCAGCATATCGACTCTCACTCTCTTTTCATCACTCTCTCCATCTATCTGTCTGTCTGTCTGAGAAGCGTGACGAAGTGACTGAGAGTGATTTCAGGCACGGTTTTCACAGGACCTGATTCTCAGGTGATTCTCAATATATCTCACCCTTGATGACCTCGTGTATACCAGAAATCCAGCTGATCTGATTGGCTGCTGGTTGTATTATTCATGAGCTGCATGTAAAAAGGCCATTTAGTCCCCAGGCTTTGATGATCACAGCACTTCACATTCTCTCACTTTCTCTTTGATTTTCTACACCATTTTCTCTCTCTCTTTTTTTCTATCCCATTTCTCTCTAGCTCTCATTTTTTTCTTCATCTTTTTAATTGACATTAATCTCTCTTTTAAAAGAGATCTGTATCCCTGCCTTTAAAAATAAAGTTGCTCACTTCTTCACTTTATCGCACACATTAGTCACACATAACTACTCTTCATTTGACACTCATCATAACATTCTCTCAATCTTTTCTTTGCGTCACAAACACTGTCTCAATCAGCCTCATTCAGTCTTTCACAAATTAACACTCTCTTTCTTTCCTAATCCTAAACTCTCTCTATCACTCTCAACCTTTCGAATCTCTCTGTACCTCAGTCTTAAACCGATAATAGCTTAGCAGGTTGGGCAGTATAAATGATCCGGTTAATAAAAAAGACATTGTGACAGGCCGTCTCACCGTGGCCTTGCTGGAACTTTCCTGAAGGTCCCAGAGAAGCACGTGATTTTCAGCCAGAGCGATGGCTCGCTTCCCGTCGCCCATGGGTTCCCACAGCACGCTGCATGAGACGAAGGTGGTCAGATGTGAAGAAACAAAAGAAGGAAAGTGAAGGACGTTTCACTTAAAAAAAACATGCTTCCCCCAAAAATAAAAGTGCTTAAACGCTTTAAAAAGTGAAACAACACTTCTGGTGTTATTTATGCAGCAATACACAAACTGTTGCATAATATCAGGATGTTTAACAAATTTTTTAGGTTTGTGTACAACAAGTGCCATTAATCCAGATGCGGTCTGGTGGTCGTATGCTTCAAGGTCAGTAAAAAAGAAAACGGTGCAAAGTGATTGCGATGATGAAATATAACAGGTAAAGCACAGAATCACCTGCATTTGCATTCATTTTAATTAAACAAAAAAAACCCTGCTTTGTTTCCACAAAGTTTCTGCAGTCACAGGTAAGCCAACAGAAACAATGGAAGGGAAGGACAGACTAGAGAATTTATAGACAGATGGTCTATTTTAATAGATAAACAGATATATAAATAGACAGACAGATATTGACCCACCAATGGACAGATAGAAGAACAGACGGAATGTCTATCTAGAAAAAATGCTTCTAGACAAAGACAAATAAAGACATATACAGTAGATAGTAAAAAAATAAACAGACATGCACAAATGGATACTGAAGATGGATGAATGGATGATCAGACAGACAGGCAGACCAACAAGGGGAAAGATCTAAACATGCTGAAAAAAACAGTTACTTACTGTATAGACAGAGAGATAAAGACAAACAAATAGACAGAGAAATAGAGTGCAAGGCAGACAAATAGACAGATTGAAGGATGAACAGACGGAGAGGCAGTTAATAAAGCACGGTAGACAGACACAAACAGAAATAATAGATTGAGTGAAAGACAGGCAGGCAGACAGACAGATCAATGGAATAATGAAAAGCTAGCCAGAGCAAAAGATAGACAGACAGACAGACAGACAGACAGAATGAATGGTAAAAGGAACAGACAGACTATAGGACTATATATTTAAATTTATTTGTAAAGCATACTTATTAACAAATGGAATATATTGCAGAACTCGTTCTCTGTGCTATGAGTGGAGCGAGAATATGGCACGCAGATCCATCATCGGGGTCGTGTTTATCAAACGCTGCATTTTTATACAGTGTTTATGAAAGCGCAGACGGCGTCGCGCTCTTATGACTCGAGAATCTTCACAAAAATTATGACTGCAACAACACGGCAGTCTGTCGAATCAATCTGACATCTGCTGCTGATGATGATGATTGCTGTCAGACACAGCAATGATTTATGCTTCATTACCAATACATGCTACACACACAGGGGTCTACAGAAAGAGAGTGTTGGACTGTTCGAATAGTTAGGCAAACAGATATGAGTTAATGGATAGATGGATGGATAGACAGAGACCTAGACAGATTGATTGATTGATTGATAGACAGATGTATGGGTGAGTAGATAAACAGACAGACAATTAAAATAGATAGTCAGAGAGAGCAAGAAAAGGATGGTGAATGATAGACAGACAGTGAAGATTAGTTTTTGGATTTAAAAAAATGCACTTAATAGAAATTATATGTTCGAGCAAAGACGACAGCCATGCTTTTTGCGATTTAACTGACTATGCTGCAAGCGTCTGGCTCAGATCAGATCTGAATGCAACGCTCTTCTGACGGATGCCAGTGTGATGCGCTGCCGTTAGCTTTGCTCGCTTTTATTCTGGCTTGTGAATTACGCTGCATGAATAAAGTGTGCGACCGAGTCGAAAGAAACAGGCGGAGGGTGAAGGATAATACTAAACAGATGGAGGCATGAAACGCACAGCAAGTGGATTTTTGCTACATCCCAAAAAGAGCAGAACAATAGATCTCAAAGAAGGCAGAGCTGAGTGAGAGTGAGAGTGAGAGTGAGAGTGAGAGAGAGAGAGAGAGAGACAGGCTGGGGTTGAAAAGAAGGGAATTAAATAATAAGATAAAAAGAAAGATAGAGACAGCCAGAGAAAGAGAGAGATAAACAAACAAACTAAACAGTAAATAAATAAAACAGAATGAGATGAGAATGAGTCAGATGAAGAAAAAAAAAAAGAGGCGTGAACTGAATGGTAGGGACAGAGAAAACCAGATAAGACAGATAACAATAAAAAAAAGGGAAAGAATGATCCAAGGAAGAAGAAAAAAGAGACACAGAATGAGAGACAAAACATAATGAAAACAAAAGACTGTGAGCAAGAGACAGACAGAGAGTTCGACAAAAATAAAAAAAGAGAAAGACAGTGAGTTAAAGAGAACGAACAGACAGAGAAATAGCGAGGGAAAGAAGGAAAGATGGACCTGGGGAGGAGAGAGAGGAGGATGATGGGAAGGCTGCAGGTTAAACCGATAGCATGTGGCGTACCAGGACACGCTGCCGTGGGCCGTGTTGTCAAGGTGACAGAGAAGCTCCAGGCTCTGCGGGTTGTGTGATGAATCATCCGGCGACTCGTGGCTGCCTGATTCCCATTCTGGAGGCGTCTTCCAGACCGATGCACACGTGACCACGCGACTCTCTGAAGCTGGAACACACAAAACACCATCAGGATCACACACCAGACCAGACGGAAAGAGTGAGAGAGGCAGGGGGAATACAGCAGAGAATGAGAGAGAGAAAAGGATGCTGAAAACGAGCTAAACTCTTCCTGAAGACTTAAATAATGTTCCTTATAACCGATGCTCCAACAGCTTGTCTATCAAACGCTTTTCTAGGGTTCAAGCGGAACTCGGATTTTTTTTTTATTCAGAATTGTTTGTATAGAGGGTGAGAGAAAAAGACATGATGGGTGAAAAAGGAAATTAAATTATACGTCTTTTAGTTAGATTGGATGGATTAGTTTTTAGACAATTTAATTTCAGATTTTCAGTGCAGACAGTAGATTCTAGCACCTCTAGTGTTCACATAAAGTACTACAGCATCACTCAAGTTAATGTCAGCATTTAACTGACTTATTCATTGATAACTCACATAGAAAGTGAGTTCTCTGAGAGTTTCAGGACTATCAGAGTGTTTTAGAGGCCGAAATCTGGGGATAGGGCTTTCTTACAGAAAAAAGTGTAAATAGTACCTGACCATTACTCCATTACAAGAAAGAAAACTCTTTATTTATAAGGTTTTTTCCCTATTAAATAAATGAAATTTGAAAACTCAATGTTTCTAAAGAGCAGAACAAAATAGATAAAAAAGAACAAAAAGCCAGTCTTTGTCAAACTCAAATGTGCAGAAAAAAAGGCAACCGCTAATTCACGTTCACGTGATTTAGCTCATAAATAGCCTTTATTACCTTCAGCATCCTGCAGATGGCGATATCGCCCCATTTGCAAAAAAAATTGCAAAAACAATTTCTAACAAAGATGCCGACTTGTCGTTGCACATTAAAAAGTTGGTAACGATAAGTGTTCATCCAAATGTAGTAAAGTGCAGAATACATATACTCAATCACAAATGTAGTCAAGTACCGAGTAAAATTTGCTCGTATATTTTATACTGCACGTACAGTAGCCAAATAATACTTAAGTAATATAATGTATGTATACCACTAGTGTATTGCTTATTTGCATATTCCATAAACCATTCATTGCATATTTTTAAAATGCTTATTTCGATGTCCAGTAAGTGAGTAGAAATGGAGCTTGTTCTAGTGAATGTTCATCAGACAGAAATACACGGCTAGCAACTGACAGTCACTTGCACCAATCCAGGGATAGACAATAAGGGAAATTTAACTTTTGAGGTTCACTGGCCCGAATATCAAAACCACTGGCCCAGGTCGACGCGTTGTGTATTTATCCCAATAATCGCAAAAAAAAAATATTCTTGATTGAACAACATGAAAATCATTTAATTTGTTTAATGTAGGTTTAGTGCAAAGTGCAGCAAAACAGAACAAGTGCAATTCTCTGCCTTTTCTTTTCGTATTTTGCTTTCCCTCAATTTCTCTTGTGATTTTTTTTTTTCTTCCTGAAAAATGTCACCTAGCTCAGTGGCGCCCAGTGGAAAACATTTTTGTGTCTTGGGCCTAATACAGCACCGAATTTTTTTTACATCCTACGGTCAGTTAGATGCTTCTATCCAAAGCAACTTTCATTTCATAAAAATGTGTTTAGATTTGAAAAAATTGTACAGTTTTTCCTGGAAATCTAACCCATGATCTGGTGTTTCCAACCTCAGCTCTACAGACTGAGCTGCTGCACAAATTATTCTGCACCCAATCTTAAAAAAGGTTCCAATTTGTAAGTGCTTTGCCAGTTTTGTCATATATTTCCCCTGCAGTGTCTGATTTGCTCTGTTCAGAATGAATCATCAGTTGAAAAACATCGTTTTTCGTCCAAGTGCAAGAGTAAAAGTAAAAGAGTGATTTAAACTGCAAAAAGTTTTGACATTACAAAAAAAATGCAAAATCCAATTTGCGAAGACACTAAATAACTGGAAATACAAAAATATATTTTAATTTAATCTAACTCCCAGAATGTCTGGATAGTTTTATTAAAGACGTCAAATAAACGATTTCAAACGTGTGTTTAGACATTTGAAATCTTGGGACAAAAGGATGACTTCCTGTGATGAGGCTGCGTCTGAATGTGACGGACATCACGCGTCAGATACTCTGTTCTTCGGGTAATATTCATGATAGTAGCTTGGCCATTGTATTATGGTTTAATAGTAAACTGTGACGTTAAAGTATGCACAGTCGTGAAAAGTGTAAATAAAGCTGCGTTGGCGTTTCGTGATTCACCAAACTTTTCTTTTAACAAATTATTGTTAAGCAGTTGCCGTCTTTTTTCACCCGCGCAGCTTTATTTAATCTCGCTTTTCGTTTTTGATGCCCAGTGTTAACAAGATCATTCGCAAGGAAGTTGCTACTTTTATATGACGCGACGAGCGCACAACCTGAGACTCGGTCGGCGGGAGCGAGCGCGGAGGCGGAGCGCCGAACTCGTTGCATTGTAAGACCGTCGGAATCACATAACATGTTAGCGCTAGTTAGCGAGCGAACCGATTTAACATAAATGCGGGTAAATAATGACACATGGGATTTTTTTTTTATCGAGTCATTTTCACTGGCCCCACCGGGCCAGCACTTGGACCGATCTGGTGGCCTGGTTGGTTTTAAAAGTAGGTCCGGGCCACCGGGCCATTTATATTGTCGACCCCAGCAATCACATGTTGACATCACAACATCATGACGTCACTGTATCCATTATAGATACAAAAAAAAAAAACTACACATAAACACTTCCCAAAAGGCTAAATGTTATCTATAAAGAGAGTTTGTTATACCCCGTGCTTCTTCTGCTTGTATGAAACGGTCACCAAGACGAGCTGACCCCGTCCATTAGAGTACGTTTATTATAATGGGTTTTCACAGTAGACGCTTCCATACTAATTACTTTTAGAGATTAGGTCAGATGATGAAAAATCGGTGCAGCTCGTCTTTCTTGATAGGCGCTAAGCCAATATAAAAAAAAAAATTATAATATGGCTGTTATGGTCCAGCATGGGGAGTTGAATCACACTCGGGTGTGTTCTTTGGGCAAAATTGAGATGCAAATATTATAACATGAGCAAAAATTTGCAACACCACACACAGGTCATGGATTGCTTCCCAAAGAAAGCATCCTGCTGTAGACTTGTAATGCAATGTTAATTTAAGCATCGGCGGAACATATAACCTAGCAAAAAACAAGCAAGAAACATATATCCACAAAATCATTTTCACAACATATCAGCAGTTTTGACTTATGTAAATCCTGCAGCAGTCCCGTTCTCAGATCAGATAATCCAGCGTGACAGCAGAGAGACAGACTCTGTGCCGAGCGTCATGGTAATTACATTCCTCTTTTGAACTTCACTGTGACATGGTGCACATTGGTTTCATCTTAATGAAGATGGAAGGAGAAATGAAGGGGAAAACTATAGCCTGGTTTGATGCTCCTTCCATCTGAACTGTCAGGAACCAGCCACGGGTGTCAGCCTAACAAACATTCCATTACTTACTTTTAATGACTCTTTTTGCGTTTTTTCACTCTGAAAAGTCTGCAACTGGCCGCAAGAAAAGCGATGGCTAGGTTGTATATCAAATTGCGTGTCAGTAATGGTGAATTTTGGAACTCAATTCACACTGCGAAAAAAATCTGTGCCGTACACTTCAGATTCCTAGGTTGCCGTTAACCGATCGAAATGAGTTATAAATCCTCAGATGAATGCGTAACTTTATTGTAATAACAAAAAAAATTGAGAATTAACAAAAAAGCTAATACTGTATTACAAATAATATTAAAATATTTAATAAAGTGATTAACCATATATAGGAGCTTGTGCATGACGGCTTCACATTTTTTAGTATAACTAAATTTACATCACTGAATTCAAGGCTCAAGACAAACAACACATATTTTCTCCTTTTTTATTTTTTATATTATTTCCCCTTTGAAATCAAAAGCACATGAATGTTTTGATGTCTTAACATTTTCAAGTTTAATGTTAACTAAGGAGTCTCCTTATCAACACCAATTTTTAAAATAGATAAAATTCCTGACTTTAAAATTAGAAGAGCTGAGGTGAATTGTCCACTTAATCTGACCAAAGGGTCTTTAGCAATAGCAATGGCACTTTTTAGGACCAAAAAAGGGTGTGGGGGATTGTATTTGTCCTCATGCGTAATGTTGAAAGATCAACTCAAACCAGTCATTACACTAGTTGTGAGTCAATACTGGTCTGATAAAAGACTCACTCTTGTTGTAGCAGGTTGAGATCACCGTCTTGTCGGCAGGGCTGGTGCTGATATGCCAAATCTCACCGGCATCATGCAGGAGAACGCTCTTATTGATCACGTTATTCTCATCATCAAAGTCAATGACGTGGATCTGCAGAAAAAGATAGTGTTTGTTATTGCTTTAATAAACAAGACTTGGAAAATGTGTTTGTTATGTTCAGTGAATAGTATGTCCGATGCTCATGACATGTTCAGAATACCTAATGCAATTGATAAAATATTGAAATACCCAAAGTGACTATTGTGGTAAACAGTGGAGCAATTGAAGCAATTTGTCTTAAAAAAGGAGACAGTAGATGTATACACAAGGTTATATATAGAAACACACTAGACAGAACTTTACATTGTATGCGAGATCTTTCATAAAATGAGTAAATCAAACAAATGTAAAAAAAATAAATAAATTTAAATAGCTTCAGTGTTTTTGCGAAGATGAATCATTAGAAATAATCCTTTAGCCATTGTAATTTGCATCGTAAATCGCAATTTGCAGTCCTCCGCATCCATGCGTCTTTCGGAAAGTTGTGCAGAAAGCCATTAACCTTGAGTTGCGCGACACCGGAACAGAATTATTAGTTCAAATTATCAATTTACTAAGGGAAGCCATACAAATAAATTCCAATGAGTGGACAAGATAATAGGAGGCGTTGGAAGTAATGAGCAGGAAGGAAGGTGAGTGATGGGGCAAGCTGGAGGATCCCGGTTTCAGTTTCCTCTGACTCAATCTTGTTGAATCCAGTGAAAAATCCACTTTTTCAGGATGGTGGCACTGGGATTCTACAGTTACTACAATAAAATGATCACTACAGTTCTGAGTTGTCTCTCTCTTCTCAAACCCTGACAGAAACCAAAAAAAAAAGAAAAGTTCATTGCAAGCCAACTTATGGTTTTGTGAATCACTAATTTAACTTTTGATTGTGATTGTCGCCGAAGACTGAAACATAGTTTGGATTCAGTCCGACTTAAAATCCAGAGATTTACAGCACATAACTTCCACTTCATTCATGTCATTTATCCATATTGAAGTTTTTCTCCATAAAAACATTTAATTATCCATAAAGAGTACAATGTGAAGAGAGACACACATTTTTACCGAGCTCAGTCAGTAGACCTGATGTTTTTCACAGAGCAGCTTTGAGACAGTCTGTGACTGAGACTGTGAAGAGCGCTTTGTGAATGACATTGAATTGATGTTCACAGCATCAAGGTCGTGTGGTTCGATTCCCAGGGAAACATCGACGGTTAAACATTTCACTATACTGCAATACAAGTTACATTGAGCAAACGTGTCAACGTTTATATACAAAAATGTAAAGCAGATAAAATAAATAATGAAAAAATATTAATTCACTTTGTTATTTTAAAAAATATTGATACAATATACTTGAAGATGATAGCCAAACCATTACATCATCTTTACATTATGGTCAGTGAAAACCAAACGGCCCATCAGCAGGCAACTACCTGCTTAATTTGGTGAAATATAGGAATATTTACTCTCGTTGTGTAATGGGTTCACTTCACACACAAAAAAGCAAGGGTTATATAATCTCTTTTTCTCTTTCTCTGTCTATCTCTCTCTACTGCTCTACATGTGTAAATTCTTAACTAAAAGTTCTGTAGTCAGAATTTAAAAAATGTTGTGTTCCTTCATCTTCTGCAGTGGATTGTGGTTAAAGTGGTGTATGAGAAGCCACTATGGTTAAAACAACAGTTGAAACCGATTAACCCTTTAATTATGGAACACTTTCCTTGACTATTCCACACGTCTCAACAGCAAATATATAATGTTATCATTATGCATCCCAAACTGTATGCATGTTGCATTAATTCACAATCCTAGAATCCTAAAAGCCAGCACTTAATGACCTTGGATGGATGGATGAATCGACAGACAGACAAACGTGTTTGTGTAACACTGTTTTAAAGCAGTGTGAGAAAATAAGAATGTAAAGAATCCTCTGCATCCTTGTCGAAATACAGCAATGGCATCGGATCTCACCTGGTTGTCGAACTTGAGCGACTGAGTGCCCACTAAAAACCGGATGGCATCGGTCTCCGCTGTCTGAGCTGTCAGAGCTCGAGCCTGAGACAAGCAGAGAAGAGGCATTAATGATGCACACACACACACACACACACACACACACACACACACTGACACATTATGCACAGGACACACAGTACACACACACTTTTTCCATAAACTTTTGTATAGCTGCTTCTGACTAATCTTCAATTATGAAAAGCGCTTTATACATAATCTGAACTTGTTTTAGTAATTATGCTAACACAAAACATTACAAAGAGGGATGTCAAGATCAAAATTGTCTTCTTTTCATGGTACATGACTTAAAAGAATGATACATTGCTGACCGAATGACACAATGATCACGGGTCTAAAAATTGCGTTGAACTTCACAAAACATTATACATTAACCACATGACATCCTCTCATGATCAAGCATATTCCAGCAAAATGTAATCAATGTTCCAGCAAATGTAATCACCATCAATTTAGAAAATGGCATAATTTTTAGATTGCTATATTATATTTAACTACAAAAACTGTCAGTGCTCTCCAAGCAATACAATACTGTACGTTATAAAACAAACATTTAAATACACCGGTTTTAAAACAGCTCTCCTAGCAATATAAAAGGAAAAATATACCTGAAACTCCAGCCCATAAATAACAGGTGCGTCATCCTCCATTTTCATTCATTTGTATATTTGTTTATCAATTCATTGAGAGTAAAAAAAAAACCTTCCTCTGTTCATCAAACAACACTGAGGAAATGCATGCAGCAGTTCCGGGTAAAGCAGTTACGAAAATTACGTACAGTCTCCGGAGTAATGCGTATGTGGTACGCTCGGAGCGTAGCCTCTTTCGTGAATTCTACTCAGTGTAGTAAGACTGAGTTTTGGCATCTATTGACCACCGTACCTGCGTCTTCTTGACGTCATTGCGCATGCGCTCATGAGCGTTCCTGTCATTTAAGCGTTTGTTTCACTGAAGGTAAATGTTTGGTTTTCCTAAAAATAGTATCATTTTGTGCGTGTATTTTTTGTAGCTCTGTTTTATTCGATTTTCGTGTTACTAATAAATTGATTTATCTCCGCGTACTACTAGAATTGTTATAAATGGATTGAAGAGTGATGCGTCTTATCAGTGAAGGACTTCATATTCGATGACCGATTGAAATTTTTTGAGGAAATAAACCGAGTATCATTGCGGTTATTAAAAGGCACAAATGAAGTAATATAAAGACATTGAAGGTTAATGTATATTCTTGTTATATCCGTGTATATCAACATTTGAACTGTGTTTGGCCGTTAACTAAACACATTAATTAAAATCTAATTCTAACACCTTTTTGTAAACAAGGTCTTTTGAATCTTTTTCATTTATCTATTCCATGTTTTAATTGTACTTTTCGTGAATTCAATTGAAACTAGTCAATATTGATTGACTTGAGTATATCACCACAATAAAATCAGTCAACTCAATCAGCAGACATTGGAGGAGATGTGAGATGTGTGAAGTGATTAGATCATGGCCTCTTTATCTTTTTGGTGTTGTTTTTTTCCAGTCTTCGTCCAGGCCAGAGTCATGGACAACACTAAGGGTCCGGCTCGGAGGCCTGGTTCACTGGATGTAGACGGAGCAGAAGAGATGCTGGAGGTCTCTGTGCAGCCCCAGGATGATTTTTCTCCCCGGCTTCACTCTCCTGAAGTGACTCTCCGAGTGGAGACCATCGACCTGGACACCGAAGCTTTTGTTTCTCCGCAGGATGACAGTGCTTTCTCAGAGAGTCTGATGGACAAGCTGAACGACCAGATGATGGAGAGCGTGATGATTTCAGACTCTCCCAACAGCGAGGACGAAGACGACGTCGTGCCTATTGACTCACTATTGGGACAGGAGGATGAGGAGGAGTTGCTGGAGAGCAAAAAAACAGAGGAAAACCCGAAAAAGGACACATCCTGTTTGGATACTGCATCGGAAACTCAAGAGATATCTGCAGCTTCGTTTAAAGAAGAAAAAAATGAAACGAATGGGAATGCTGATGCTGATTTCCAAAGGGAAATCTCCTCTGTTGCTTTAGCTGAGACTGACAGTGTCCAAGAGCCGAAGACTCAGGATGCATCACTGGAGATTAATGTGGGCACGGCCACCAAAGAGGATCCGGTCCCTGTGTGTACCATCTTCAGCCAGGCTAAAGGGCAAGCTCTGATTCCTGACGGCTTCCAGCCCACTCTGGTGAAATCTCCAAGCTTCACTGTGGGCAGCACAGAAACTCCTAACAGACTCATCCCTCAGGTGTGCCAGCCCAGCCCCAGCCTCAGCAAGTTCTTCTCAGACAATGGCGCAGTCAACCCCGCTTCGGATTTCTTTGATTCCTTCACTACGTCTACATCCTTCATATCAGTCAGCAACCCAAACGCAGAATCGCCCAAAGCAGCAGCCCCCACAGAGTCTTGCAGTGAGGAATCTGTTCCCACCAGCACCTACTTGGCCCCAAGATCTCCGGAGGGTCCCACAGAGTCCACGGCCCCTGTGACCAAGCTCCAGGAGGTTTTCTCCGGCGGCGATGATCCTTTTGCCAGTGCCCTGCGCAGCAGCGAGGCAGACAAGCGGCATGACGCCTGGCTTCCCTCCGAGGAGACCAGAAGACTGCTGATTTCACTGGCCACGCAGCAGATCAGTCCAGCGCAGATGGAGCGTGAGCAGCTGGCCATGCCTGGACTGAAGTTCAGCAACCTTCAGGTAGAGATGTCACCAAATGATCTGCATGTCAGTCTTATTCTGATACGGTAAAACGATACCATTGAGGTCAAAAGCAGTTTTCCCTGAGTATAAGACCTAGTGAAGATCTGCAGAATGTAACAAGTTGTGAATCCGGTGACCTGAGCAGTGGTTTCTTCTGTCACTAAAGCTGTTCTTTATTCCAGTGAACAGTAGTTTGTAGATACATCTCAGAAAAAGTTTATTTTTCTGATGCAGCTATATACAGTAATTATGAGGAAAAGGAACTGCTTTATTAAAAAAAAACACCTTATTTAAATAAATGCATCTTCTCAAAGTAATGATTAAATGAGTTAATTAATTTGCACTATTGTGATGTTGCTGTGGGTCATTATGAAAGATTCATGACATCCAATTTATTTCATTAAAATGTCATTATTGACATAGAACATTTGAACACAGTATATTGCGTAGATTTGTACACAATCCAGACCTGACGAACAAATTCCTGAATATAAACATTGCTACTTGAGAAATATTGTATATAATTATGTTGACTGCACACAACACACTGTTGTTAATCAATTTCTTCATAACAAAAGTTAAAGAAAAAATGCTCTTGGTTGAGCTTTGGCTATGCGACACTAGTTTGTAGAGATGTTGTGAGGAATTAAAGCAGAAGGTTCTCCTGTGGTTTCAGGGAGATGCTGTGAAGGACCTTATGCAGCGCTTGCTGGGCGATCAAGCGGCGACCAAGAGGCAGGTTCTCTCAGCCGATTCTGTGGAGCAGAACTTTTTAGGTCTCAAGCGGCTGATAGTGAGTAGGACTTCTTTTCTTTTCTGTGCTATGTGTCTTTTGAATGAGAAGATCTCTCATAAAACGCACATTTTTGATTCAACCACGATGGATGTGATGCGTTGGGTGACATCATGAAAGTTTATGCTTGCAATCGCTTGAACAAGCAGAAACTGACGAATCGCAGACATATTCCATAATTTCACAGTATTGTAAAGTTTGCAAAATCAAATATCAAATAATTTTTTTTAGCACAGTCAAACTGTGACTCTGAAGATTCTCTAGTTTCTTTAATGGTCCGGCCACCCTGTAAAAGACCCTCCTGCTGACACCGATTGACTCGGATCTTTAAATGCGCTCAAATAATGTTCCCGTGGTATGCGTTGGGCTGGGTGATTGTTTGAATATAACATTTATTTGGTAACAATTGATAAGATGTTGTGCATTACAGATGTTTTAATAAGTGGGCGTGTTTCAGTGGCGGCATTTATCTATTAGTGGAGTATCTCTATCAGGGATGTGTCTCGCTCTGTGATTGGCTGCTCATCTATCAGAAGTTTATCTCATCCTGTAATTGCCTGATCATCTATTGGGAGTGTATTTTGATTGGTTAGTTGATTGGTCATATATCAGGTGGATGTATCTCATCCTGTGATTGCTTGATTATCTTTCAGGAGTGTATCTCAAATGGTTGATCGTTTATCAGGGGCGTGTCTTGTCCGGTGATTGTTTGATCATATTCCGGTGGTGCTTCTCTGATTGGTTGATCATCTATTGGAGGTCCGGTCGGTGGATTTTATTTTTTTTATTATTAGTTGATTTTTTTATAAAAAGGCAGCTATCTTTTGGGATCAACAAAGTACTGTAAATTGAATCTTGAATTCTTTTTGATAAACAACATTCATTGTGCTCTTGGCCTTTAGGTTAAAACCGCTGGATCAGTTTTGTCGTGATCACTCTGGGATAGAGACACAACACTGTTGTGTTACTTATTTATCAGAGTACATATCATCAGCTGTATGTTATACATGGAGTACGCTTGATGCATGCAGATGATATTATACTGAAATATACGTTTGAGGTGACTTTGGGAAAGTGTTCTCCGCATACTGATGTGATTCTGACAAACACAAATGACTTAAAAATGCTTAGCATCCCCTTAAATCTCTTATCCTGCTGAAGCACTGGCCACCGTGATGTGATCGTTTTACTAAAAATGCAAATCATCGTGTGCTTCTGCCATTTATTGTAGGTTGGACGTGCCTCTTTATGACACTGAGACTGGTGGAACTCTGTGGCCCTACAAATAAACACATTTAATATATGCTCTTTTAGTCTTTTTTGTCATTAGATTATGCACTAGGAGTTTGAGATTATTAATGATATAAAAGTATGACAGAAT
>MU204362.1:543341-584684 GCA_017309775.1 Paedocypris sp. Pulau Singkep
AAATAAAGTTTTGCACTATTGTTTTACTACATGGAGTGTTATGATTTTATTTTTGGATAGTCTTCATTTTATAAACTATCGGTTAATTAATCGGTTATCGGCAAGCACAGCCCAACCTAGTTATCGGTAAAATTCAATATCGGTCGACCACTAAGCATAACATATATCAGACCTTAGCAAAGAGATAACCAGGTCGGATTGTTGCACACAATCAACACACAGACCGCGGTCCGTCATTATAAACTAAAGCGAGTGAGATTCGTTCAATTATTCTGCTTGCGTCATCGCCTTTCAGCTGTATTGTTTCCGACAAAAACTGAAACTATCGGGCAGGCATTTTTGCCGATTACCGATTGTTCCGGAAATCAACTATCGGTGAGAATTAATCGGGAAAACCGATAGATCGGTCGACCACTAGCTCTCTGTGTCCATCCCTGCCTGTGCTTTTCACCTACAATTTCTCTTCTAATGAAGATTTAGAAGCATCATTCAGGAACCAGAGAGAAAGAGTGAGTGAGAGACGGAGGGCAAAAGAAAGATGGCAAGAGAGAGAGCGAACGAGACGATGATGCTGAGTCGTGTTTAATCTACCAGTAACATTCTGAGGATTGAGTCATTCTGAACAGCAGATGAACGCTACTGATGCTGATTTTTTTTTGGGGGGGCTTTTTTTTTTCCTTTTTTTATGTGTTTATTTTTTATAGCTGAATTTAAATGGAGTGACATTCATTTAAAAAAATGGGGGCATTTTTTTTTTGTACCTTTTTATTTTGAGCAGTGGATTGTGGTGAGCAGATGAGATTCCAGCATTTGAAATACGTTGCCTGAACCACATTTCATGTGAAACACACTTAAAACATGTGCAGGGCATCCCTCATGTCATATCATGTCAGTAACATTAGCTCCTGCCCCGTCATTTCTCATCAAGTTCCTCTTTGTCAGAGCACCAAGAACTGGAGGGCGGCTGTGGACCTGACGGGCCGCCTGCTGACGGCACACGGCCAGGGTTACGGCAAGAGCGGCCAGCCTTCCACACACACGCCAGACTCCTTACAGGCAAGTCACAATCAAACCCGCTTGGAACAGAACTTATGGACTGTAATGGACAAGGTCATCGGGTCACAGCCACACGCTAGTTACATGCATGACATTTATTTGGGCAAGTTGAGCCTGATTTGATTTGTTGTTTTCCTCACAGCTGTGGTTAGTGCGTCTGGCTCTTCTGGTCAAGCTCAGCCTCTTCCAGAACGCAGAGCAGGAGCTGGAGCCTTTTGGCAATCTTGACCATCCGAACCTCTACTACGAGTTTCACACCAGCGTTTACCCCGGCAGACGAGGTGACCACCGTCTATGACCGCCGGGTGATTTTAAAGAAGTCTAAGTTTAGAAAAACAGAAAGTACTGCATGTTAATTAAAAAATTCAACAAATTTCCAAAAGACACAATTGTTATAAATACTGATTTCCTGATTTCAGTGGTGTGTACAAACACTAACAATAATGGCTTAAAGCTGATTTATCGTAAAACCTCTAGAAGGCCATGCCGTTCTTATTTTCAGCTTTTTCGTCATCGTGGCCTTCTATTAGAGGTGGCCTTCTATTAGAACGGTAGGTTAACGAACCTCATCAAACGAATTTGTCTATGCTAAACCCAAACTGGTCTCAACCAACACATATAAAACTTTTTTGGACCAAAATTAAACAGAACAAAGCCAACCAGCCAATTTCACCACAATCAAAGGTAATCCCATATGTAAACCATATAAAAATACTGTATACGGATCCAACTTGAACCCAATTTTGTCAAACTCTGTTTTTTTTTACCTGAACAGAATTAAACTAAAACAAATGGCTCAACCATTCCTAAACCAAACCGAGACTTGACTGAACCAAGCAAATATGAATACAGCAGAAATAAAGTCTGATCAAATCAGCAGCTTTGTGTTTGTGTGGTCCAGGCTCTATTGTGCCGTTCTCCATGCGTGTTCTGCATGCCGAGCTGCCTCAGTACTTACAGAAGCCGCAGGAAACTCTGGACCGCTTGCACAGAATAAAGTGTGTCTGTCAGAAGGTGAGCTAGGAACTGTTCTGGTGAGTTATCGTTGTTGTACTGGAGCGTCACAGAACGCCTTGTTTTCCATGTGCAGATCCTGAGTAACCTACAGCGTGGTTTGGCAGAAGATGGGAGCATGATCAACCTGAGCCAGGATAACAGACAAGGTACGGTCTCCTGAAGACAGTCAGCATTGAGTAAATAGACTTCATTACTTTAGGTTTAAGTTTAGTTTTTTTTTTGCTACTTTGTACTTGTACAGAGTATCATAAATTATAAGCAACTTTTACTCTCTACTTGACGACATTTTTGATTGAGTATCTGTACGCTTTACTCCTACATTTGAATGGACGCTTACCGTTACTTGTTACATTGTGATTGTGTGTGACACGTCGGCATCTTTTTCCACCACGGTTAATTTCCTTGTTGGATGAGGCGATATCGCCAAGGTACTGGATGCTATTTATGAGCTAAATTAGTGGTTGACATTTAAGTTTGACCGAGACTGACTTTATTCTTTTTTTTTAATCTATTTTGTTCTGCCATTTTGAACCATTTAGTTTTTTTAGCCTTAATCCAGCACAAGTAAATTACTAAAATTGAAAACTTTTCAACTTTTACTCAAGTCATCTTTGTATTGGTTATTTGTAACTTGTAATGGAGTTATTTTTACAGTAAGGTATCCCGTAATCCGAGGTAAAAGTAAAGGTCTTTTTACTAAATTATGGTTGTCGAGTACTCTTTACACCTATGCAGTGCCTAAAGATCAGCCACCGCTCACCCGCTGGTCCCCCACCACTCGCGCTCCACGTGACCGTGAAGCTGCTGAGACGTTTATGTAAAGATGGAGTTGTGTTAATTGCGTTCAAGCTGAGGCCTAAACACCCTGGAACGGTGGTGGCACAGGTTCAAGTTGGGCGCTGTACCATCTCAGTACCTGGCAGTGGTTAAATGAGAGTTTGGTGATGTAACAATTTCAATGTTTTTTCAGAGTTCTTGTCACTTTACCACCAGAAAACCAGTACTACAGGCAGAAGAGAGTTGGTCTCCTTGTTTCCTCTCTGTTTATCTCTTTCATTCTTTCTCTTACGCTCTCTTTCTGTTTCTCTCACAGCCTCCATCCAGCTGTGGACCGCACGTCTGAGCAGGGTTATGTTTTCCATGGCGAATTGTCTGCTGATGATGAAGGTGGGTGGAAGAGCAGAGTGCTTTTTATCATCTGACATTGATTGCGCCTCAGTAAACACACACCCATTACCAGCATGTCTGGTATTGTTGTTATGATACACAGTGACACCTGCTGGATGAAAACGGCATACATGGAATTTTATTATACAGTATTTTAACTGTCGCAGATTTTTGCTAATTATTTTTGTTTACCCTCTTCCACAAGTGTCTGTGTGTGAGAGTATATAGTGTAGAGATATATTTTTATATGTTTTATGATTTGTGTGTCTGTGATCAGGACTATGTTCTGGCAGTGGAGACATATAAGGACATCATCCAGTACGAACCTGAACAGAAAGTGCAGCTACTTAGTGCAGTGGCGCGCATTTACTTACAGGTTTGGATCTACAAACACACGCATAGACACTTCTCACAATTATTGGGCGTAGTAAATTCCTCACATTTATTTCTGTACATTTGCTGATTATGTAGAACGTGCATGCGTTTCGATAAATTATTGATGGTTATATGGATTGGTTGTTATATACAGTAGTTATTAAAATATTCACATTTTCAATTCACCCTGACCCTAAACATAAATATAGTATTATAGTATAATAATTATTAGTTGTATTAAAATGAACTGGAAAAAATGATGTTTATTAGTACAGTTTTATTATATTATAACTAAATAATTATTAAATAAATGTTATGTTTGTTTCAATGGATATATTGATCAAATTGAAGGATCTAGCCTGTAGTGCAGTGTTTGATTGTGGCTGTTTTTACAATTCACAATTGTACTATGTAGACTACAGTGAATTTAAAATGCAAATGTCACTGTAAATACATCTTAACTTCAACTGTTCCTGAGTCTGTTGTTCTTCATCAGTGGAACCACAGATGATAGTTCCTCGCAGGAACTAGCCAATCAAGATTCACTAACACTAATAAATGTTATGAAGACGAGCCGTTCCTCTACATTCCTAATGAACCTCTATGTTGTTCTTTTAGTATATCATTCAGCATACTTTTTAGCATATTTCATAAAATGATTCACTCTTTTGTGAACAGTTTGTTTGTGCTAGATTTGTAGGTTGAATTCACAAGCCTCATGTCTGTGAACTCTCTCAGGTCGGGGACATCAGAATGGCTGAGAAGTATTTTCAGGAGGTGGAGAAAGCCTGCGAGATGAAGGGAAAGAGGCCTGAAGAAGAGACGTCAGTGCTGATGAACAGGTCTGCTGTGGCTTCACCTGTCACCGGTTCCTGCGCTGCTTAATAACCACAACCTGTCTGGTTGTCCACAGGGCGTTCCTTAATCTCAGCCAGAACAATTACGCCGATGCGCACACGTGTTTTTCCAGCATCTTGAACCTGGACCCCAAGAACCCAGTGGTGCGCTCCTTCTCCACCTCACAGCTCTTCCTCATGCCCACTGCTCCAAAACCTTGTCTTTTGGTTCTTCTCCAGGCCAGCAACAACGCAGCTGTGTGTCTTCTCTACCTGGGTCGTCTGAAGGAGTCGCTAGGCCAGCTGGAGAGTCTGGTGCACAAGGACCCGGCGCTGTACTTGCACGAGAGTGTACTGTTCAACCTGACCACCATGTACGAGCTGGAGTCGTCGCGCAGCACGCAGAAGAAGCAGGCTCTGCTGGAGGCCGTGGCCAGTAGAGAAGGAGACAGCTTTAACGTCCAGTGCCTGAAGCTGGTGTGACACCAAAATGGCAAGATCAGGTGAAGGGTTATCTTCAGCGTCAACCTGGTTGGAAATATTGTTGCGCCGAAACTTGTGCAAGTTGGCGTGTGTGAATTTTTAGCATGTACAGACATGACCAAAGTGGAGTTGTAAAATTCTGAGAAAAAAAAAAGTGTCTGACGAATCACGATGAAAGTGTTTTGGACAGATTCTGCTATTGTTTTCAAAGGGTATAAGACGATTATTGCATAGTACTGTTTGTGATTGTTGTTCTGCTGATATGGGAATAAAAAAAAATCTTTTAAATAGATTAAAAATGGGCTGATTTTATGGTGTCTGGTAATTTGTAAGGATTGTCATGATTTTACAAGACGGGTGGAATTATAGTACAAGGCAGTTTCCTGATCAACCAATTAAAGGACGAGGCACACCTCTGTTGGATTATCCAGTCACAGGACAAGACACTTCACTGATAGATGATCAACCAGTCAGGACAAGACACACTCCTGAAAGCCAATCACAAGACAGGACACACCCCTGACAGATAATCAATCAGTCATAGGGCAAGACTACCATTTAAAGCAAAATCTTTTTTTCTTGTGTGTAACCGTTTCAGACTATGCGTTAAAACCTGAATCAAAAGAAACAAACAGGAATATTACAAGGGCAAGACAAAAATGCAATTATGGTGTATGATTAGTTTATTACACACTCCTCACATTCATTTTCCAAAAAAAAAAAACAATCATTATGACGACAGCGGCGATTTAGAGTTTATATGTTGATCTACAACATGGATGAATTCTTCTTCCGTGTCGGGCGTAAAGAGGATTAAGGCTGAGTGATTAATTTGTTACTTCAATTCACTAAAGTAGATCAAAACCACGTCCTGGTTTTTAGGAACACCTCAGAGAGTTCACGTAAGCCTTGCGCTCTTCAAAATCATCAGCTGGACGGTTATAAGCCTTCCAGACCGGTTCCCCAACAAACAGCCGCATGGCTTTAGTGTAGTTCTGCAGTGAATAAAAGCCTTTTAGTAAATCTCCAACATGTTTCTGATAATGAAAATGATTAAAAGTAATTCCTAGAAGCACCTACAGACTTATCCACAGTGAAGCGGTGGTAGATTCCCGCCGGGAGAGTGATCAGGTCTCCTTTGGAGACGGCGATCCGGATCCAGCGGTCGTCTTTGTCCCGAACATCGAAGAAGCAGGAACCATCCAGAACGTATCGGATCTCATCGTCAAGGTGTAGATGTTCCTCATAGAACATGTTCACCTAAGGATATTACTAACTTTGAGTAATTTAGGTGAGTTCTTATTTTGAACAAGATGCTGCTACAACAACCTTGTTCTGGTAGTCAGGAAGAGTGTCCGGATGGATGGTTATGATGTCCATGTAGGAAAAACCCTTTTCTTCACGGATCTTCTGCAGTTCAGCGTCATGCTCATAAATATCGGCATTCAACTGCAAAAAAAGTTATTTATTTACATTAAATATTAAGGGACATGGGACTAATGGCAAAAACGTTCAATGTGAGGCAAAAGGGGCGTGTTAGATTATATTTGGCGAATAGATTATGTAAACTATGCTCAAATCAGTCTCATGATTTGGGCAAGAAACGTTTCTCTTAGTAGTACTAGTAGCTACAACTTTACTGTTTATTTTAATTACGAGACTATGTGCAAAAAAACTTCAATTCAGTCGCAAAATCGTACAACTTTTTAACACCAGAAATCGTGATGTGCTCTTCACTTTTCACAATTTCACGCCTGCATTTGCGTGGAATGACTAAACATCAGTATAAAACACTAATTCAAGCAAGTTAAATTGGCCGAAAAGGTGAATTCAAGAGTATTGTTGTTTTGCTTGACAGTGTCATGTGATGTGTCTTAGTGCGCGCGCGGGACTGGCTTTGATTTTGAATCGAACCTTCCAGTGATACACTCCTATCAGCTGCAGCTGGTGAAGAGAGACGGGCTGATTCGGTATCAGTCTGTGAGGAAGGTGCTTGTCTTCCTCAGAATCATCCATGAACCATGCTTCAAGAGAACCCATCGTCTCACGCGCAGAAACGCAAGAACTGCGAGGAAAGTGTGCTTTTCAAAATAAAAGTATCATTGACAGGTACGTCTCTAAGAGAAATATTCTAATGATTGTGCTCTATCTAAAACAATACGAGCCTGGATTAAAAAGAGCACCGTGTAAAAACTGCTAATAAACCTGTTTTACACTTGATTGTGGCTGTCCACTGCCCCGGGTTTGTGCGGTTTACTTCACTGTGCGAATTTGCACTTCATTGGATGAGTTAAACGCAGAGCACGGTTTCGATAAGACAAACAATTCCCCAAATAAAAAAAACTGACAAATTTGTGGTAAACTAATACGCAATTATAAATTATTTGTGTAACTTGCAAAAATGTTTTTTTTCCTATTGTCATCGTAAAATGAAAATGTTTAAGTCTCGTTTCCAAAGACAGTGACTTTTATTTTGAAGTGTGCTGTTCCGACCTTTGTCACGCCTGTGTGTGTAGTAATTGTGTAACTTTGTGCTGTTGTGCATTTCAGACTCCAGGTTTGTCGGACTTTTCTATTAAGAGTTTTTCATTGTTGTTTTAGAAAAAAGAAGGAGTGTATGGCTGATCGTTTGTAAGATTTCAGTGTTTGGCCTTGAAACAGAAGCCAAGCGGCGGTCTGCTGGACCGACATTAGCCAGAAGCTGCATTGTTGCGTCAATAAGAGCCGGTCGTTTGTTAGATCGTGGACAAACGAAGCAAAAATCTAGTATATTGGCTAAAATGTGTTAATGCGGACTCGGGATCAGTTGTAGCGTTTCGTCAATATTTAACGTGGGCGGAAAATAAGACGATCTTGTGATCGATCTAGTAGAGCTCCACCATGTAAGGTGCATTATTGTTTGTTGTTGGGTGAGCAAACGAATAAAAAGTGATTTAAATGAAAAGAAGTGGTTAAATATACATACAACGTGTGATGTATGCAAAATAAAAGGTTTTTATTTTCGTTAGCTTAAAGTGCTATTTTATTTCATGCCTCGTTATTCCTGAATATAATTGGCCTGATACGGTAAACGGTGTACATTTATATGATAACTAAATATATTTGTCTACATAGCGATCCATTTGGGCTTATGTGTCATCTTTCTTGGTTTCGACCTTGAAATCGTTAGCCAAGACATTATTTAACCGTTAACAAATTAATATACCGTAATAAGCATTATTAGTTTTTATAACGCATTGATGATACTTTCAGAGTTACGGATTCAATAGTGCAACTAAAATACTGATCTTACAATAAACAGAAATACTAAATTATTTTTTCAATTTGTGTTTCAATAGTTTTTAATAGTCCGGGCGGAACCAATATCATACTAACAGTTCTCATTTCTAACTTTCTTCACAGGTCACTTCTTTTCCCCTCAATTGAAAAACATGTTCCCATTCATTTTAGACAACAACTTTTTTAGTGAAAGAAAAAAAAAAACAAAAAAAAAACCAAATAGAAATCATCTGTTGTAAAGCATATGAGAGATAAGCAGAAACCAATGCTACTAAAGAGATAAACCTTAAAAGTATGCTTCATTATGCCTGTGCGGACGATTTTGGTGAAATATAAATTGTGACTGACAAACTCAATTTTCCACAATAAAAATAGATGTTACAGTAAGTAACTTAATAATTCACAGACATCCACAAAAAGTTGCACGATTATTTTATGTGAGGATGTCACAATCATCTGCTTTTATCTCAGTTTTCAGTGGCACCGGACCGGAAGTGTGTCTATGATCCCTCCGTCACTTCACAGCATTCATGGCTGAAAATGTGCAAAATGTCGTCAACAATGTTGTGAGTGTCTAATTTCTTCTCACGTTTATTTTATTATCATTTTTTTATTTTTTGATCTGATCATTGCTTGTTCTTGTGAAATTTTGACATTGAGACAAACCAAGAAAGACCAAAGAGAGAGACCAAAAAGAAACCCACACAAGCACATAAATGCAACAGTTTTTTGTGTCCTCCCAGTTTGACGGTTCTGAATGTGTGTTGTTCCAGTCAATTGACAGCGTGGCGGTCAATCGGCGCAGGGAGACAGGCGGCTCAGCAACACCCGGCCAGAATGAGGTGGCGGTGAACGGTCAACCGCCCGCTGCTCGGCCTCCACAGGTGGTGACGGATGGCGAGGAGGAAGAAGATGAGGAGGACACGCTGAAATATGGCGCCAAGCACGTGATCATGCTGTTCATCCCTGTCACTTTGTGCATGGTGGTGGTTGTGGCAACGATCAAGTCCGTCAGTTTCTACACGCATAAAGACGGACAGCAGCTGTGAGTGTTGGTCCTGAATTGTTCTTTATACCTGATAAAGAGCATTGTGAGCTCCATGATGACATTATCACATCAATATAAAGAGAAGCATCTGCTCTAGGCGAAAATGTTTTTTTGTTTGGAGAGGATTTTTTTCCCGGACGAAACCACTGATCAAATGATCAAAATTGCATAATATTTTTAAAATACAAAATATTCTAAATGTTCTATACTATTTGGATGATTATAACGGATGCTAATCTTTCATATGAAAGTCTGACTAATACAATTTTGTTAATATTTCTGTACTGAATTGCAGGAATGTTACTACAGAGTTTTTACAAGTAAATTAATTGAACTTTACTTTATGAATATTATGACTAGGACTATTAGGACTGTACAAATGCTGAATCTAATTTTGACTGCTCTTACGATTAGAATTTAATATTGTGCAAATATTATAACTACAGTGTGCCTACAGTGCATGCCTACTACACCGGTAGATTTTACAATTTTTACAAAACAATATAAGAGAATTATACTATAAATATATTACAACCGCATAATTGTTAAATTGTCCACAACTGTAAAATTAAAAACTGTACGAATAATATACGAATAATATACTGAATAATACATGTATTATTTGACTGTATAATACATGTACATACATATGACTGCATAATGTGCTAATGCGCTTTTACTCAATTTGTTTAATTATTAAATGAAATAGAAGTGCTATCGCTAATTTGTAAACTGGCTAATAGTTTCAGAAGTTCCTCCAGCTGCTCTGAATGAAAGTCACTCTTAGACTTACAGTAGATCTGACACGGCGAGTCTGTCTGCAGGATTTACACGCCGTTCCGCGAGGATACGGACACAGTCGGTCAGCGAGCGATCAACTCTATGCTCAACGCCACCATCATGATCAGCGTGATTGTGGTCATGACTCTGGTGCTGGTGGTGCTCTACAAGTACAGATGCTACAAGGTCAGAACTCTGGAGAGCCGCATCAACACACGCCGTCAGCAGCCGCTTCTAATAATCTACTCTTTTTCAGGTGATTCAAGGCTGGTTGTTCTTCTCCAACTTGCTGCTCCTCTTCTTCTTTTCCTTCATGTACTTGGGGTAAGTTTTTCAGAAAATACTTTTATGATTCAAGAGCCTGTTGAGATCTAGTTAAGCCAACTAAAGGCATTTGAAGTGGATTAGGCTGCGTTTACACTGCAAGTCTTAAAGCACCAATCCGATTTTTTGGCCCACCTGTTTACATTCACTATGGACACGCCTCATATCCGATATCCGATTTTTAATGCTGTCATCTTAAGAGCCGCGTATGTTTTCAACATCGGTGTCCCGACAACAAAAAGGAATGGGTACAGAATTTTTGATTAAACAAGACTAGCTTTGAGTATCTTTATGATCGCTTACAGCCACGTCTCTGTCATAAGAACTCCCCATTATGAAAATCAATTTCAGTGCGCAAACCTGTCGCTCTTGCCTTATGGAGGCTTGCCACGGGGGCCGGCTATCGCACATTGGCGCACCTGTTCAGAGTGAGCGGCTTGTCGTGTGTCACATTGTTCACGATTTTTGCCTCGCCGTGAAACACGAGCTGCTCAACGAATATGTGAAGTTCCCACGAGGAGAGGAGGTCCAGAATGTGATAAGCGGCTTCAAAACTACCTGATGTTTCCCTCAATGTGCTGGAGCACTTTAACGCAGTTCGTCGTGGAACAGTGACGTAATTGACCGCAGAATCGGATATGTGTGTTTAGACACAGGTCGGATGTCCAGACATCAGATAATAATAATAATAATAATAATAATAATAATAATTGAACCTTTATTAGTCCCTCAGTGGGGAAATTTTTTCTCTGCATTTAACCCATCCGATCAGACACGAACTCGGAGCAGTGGGCAGCCACACAGTGGGGCGCCCGGGGGGCATGTGGGGTTCAGTGTCGTGCCCAAGGACACTTAGTTGTAGAACTAGTCATAGGGGGGATTCGAACCGGCGACCTTTTGGACACAGATATGTATCTGATTTTTGGAAGTGGCTCAGATTGGATGCGAAAAAATCGGATTTCATGCGTATTTTTCTGTTTACACGTGTGCATCAAATTCCAGTCTGTGTCAGATGTAGGCAAAAAATCTGATTTTTTTCTGCCAGTGTAAACGCAGCCTTAGTAGGTTATTCACATGAGTCATCAATGCATTCAAAGGTTTATCAGTCCTGAGTGTTATGTTGTTTCTTACCAGAGAAGTGTTCAAGACCTATAATGTGGCGATGGACTATCTGACACTGTCTCTGATCATCTGGAACTTTGGGGTGGTGGGGATGATCTGCATCCACTGGAAGGGTCCGCTGCGGCTCCAGCAGGCGTATCTCATCATGATCAGTGCCCTCATGGCCCTGGTCTTCATCAAGTACCTGCCCGAGTGGACCTCGTGGCTCATCCTCGCATCTATATCTGTCTATGGTCAGTGAACACACTATACTGAGGATGTTGTGGTGGATAATTGGGCTATATTTTGTGTAGATATGCGTCGTACTTGCCTTTTTAATTTGCCATTTAGCGTATTTACAGAAATAAAAGCACCTCTTTTGTCCAATTTTAGATGCTTCAAAACTTTAGGGGGGCTTGTATGCGCATATTTCAAATAATGGTTCCGGAGGCAGACATACTTGTATGCTTTTATTGGCAGAATAGCAGAATTAAAGAAACATTAGCCACAGCACGATGATAAGCCGAAGCTACGATACTCCACAACAAATTCAAAATATATAAATAACAAATTTACCTGAATAACAGAAACGTTATCCACACAGCGACACTTAGCAGTGGCTAAATAACACTGGAAGAAATAAAAATGTATTCTATTAAATACAATAACATGGGGAATTCTGTTATCTGTCTGTCTGAACTCTGGCAGCCAGAATAAACCCAGAATAAAAGAATACAATTAAAGTTTGTTTAAGAAGTTAAAGTATTGTTAAGAGAACAGTTTAGCCAGAATTTTAGGTTTCTGGAAAGTCAGAACACCAAGAATGTAAGTGCTTATGTTCATATTTTAATAGAACCTTTTTGTGCCTAAAAAATCAAGGTGGTGCTTATATTTGCCTAAATATGGTATATGTATATTAAATAATCTGGTGTGTTGCAGGACATTGTATTCATGATTGAATCAGAGTCAGTCAATAACAGCTCACATAACAGAACATCTGCATCTACAAAAGAACTACTTTTTCTGTTACTTTGTGTCATAAACATCTTTTAAAGAGAATGAATTACAGTAGCCTCTCGCCTAAGTATGCAAATTGTAAAAATTCAGAAGAAACTTCGAGATGATTCACATCTGCTTCTAGTAAAAGACCTGCTCTAGAGCACGAGAGGTCGATGTCATTAAATGCGGCATCTGAAATATTTGGGAGGAACGTGAGACGATCCAGGAATGATCTACATTGTTTACTGGGAATCAGTGGTTTGAAGCGTTTCAGAGCAAAATCCGTACGGACTTACTCAAAGAGACTGGAGAGATGGACGGACAGATCTACATTCATGTGTGACGAATTCTATGCATAAATGGCAACTTTTTCTGTCTGTGTAGATTTATTAGCAGTGCTTTGCCCGAAAGGACCTCTGCGGATTCTGGTGGAAACAGCTCAAGAGAGGAACGAGCCCATCTTTCCCGCTCTAATCTACTCTTGTAAGAAGAACTTGCTGATCTCTCTGACTTTTTGACCATCTTTACCTCTGTGTATGTCTGTTTTGAAAGCAACCATGGTGTGGTTGTTCAACATGGCTGACAATGCAGAACCCAGGAATAATTCTTCCCATCCGGATCCTCAACACGGGAATCAGATTCAGTCTGGTACTGTCTGGAACAGGTTCCTAGGTTAAAGAACCAGGGTGATGTCATATTTTCGCTGTGTATAGGGGCTTTGGCTCCCACGGCCCAGCCGGAGGATGATGGGGGCTTCACTGTAGAGTGGGTGGATCAGCAGCAGCATCAACTGGGCCCGATGCAGTCCACCCAAGACTCCAGGCGAGAGATCCAGCAGATGCCGTCTGCTCGCCCGCCGCCTCCTGCTGACGACGAGGAGGAGCGTGAGTTTACTTCCTGGTTCATGTTATCAACCTAGTCACAGTAAACTTTTTTTCTTTCCATTATCTCATGTATCATGATCAGGACAAACGTCAGAAAATGTATTAATTTTAATCTCAAACTCTCATCGGTTGACAGACGACTACTAAAATACATGTGTGTACTACTGTACTGATGGATTATATGAATGTCGAGTGGCCTTTGATTGGCTTGCCTGTTTAGGGCGTGTCCTGCCTTTAGCCTAGACATTCTGGGGTTGGTTCAAGCTTCTTATGACCTGAAATATGTATAATGGGATGTATGTTGTGTGTTTCAGGAGGTGTTAAACTGGGTTTGGGAGATTTCATCTTTTATAGTATGCTGGTGGGTAAAGCTTCGGCCACGGCCAGCGGAGACTGGAACACCACACTGGCCTGCTTTGTGGCCATTCTGATCGTAAGTGCGAGGAACCATTGAAAATTGTGGATAAAGGATTTGAGATTGTTGTTCATCTCGTTTTTTTCTCTTCGATTAATAAGACATAATATTGAAATACTACAAAAAAATAAAAACGGAAATTTTATTTGAAATTTAGCGTTCACTTTTAAGAGGCAGAGAAAATATAGTTTTTGCTTCCATCTGTTTGTTTTTGCAGGAGAAAAGATTCTACAGATCTGTAAAGAGTGAGGCTTATTAGACTTGAGGGGCTCTATAGCGCCACCCATCTCACTGACCCACGTTTGCAGGGTTTCATTTTTAATAAGCTACTCAAGCTAATCAAAACTTGAATAATGAAGATAATAACTTCTTGAATAAAATATGCCGTATAATAAAACTTTATTATATAACATATATATTATAGTTAATAAAATTATATATATCCTTGTATTTGTATTTCTCCAATTTTGTGTATGACAGTTTTGTATGACAGACCAAAATGTTTTATCTGTAGTTTTAATTGTTTCTATAACTAAATTTTCGTTTTAATAAGACGTGGTGCATTTATTAATAACATTTGTTTTGAGAGCTAATCTGCATACTTTATCAATTCCATTAAAATGGCATTTCCATATTATGTCTGATCAAACAAAAGGTCATTGAGTCTGTTGAGGTAATTCAATATTTGACATTTTGTGTTTATGGAAATTGGCAATTTTGTGTTTATTTTATGTACATTTTTTCAGATAATTGCATTTTAAAGGGGATTTTCTGTAACTATTTGTCTTTTCGGTACGTCAGCAAGTCACACATTGTTAATTTTGTTTGTGGAGATTCTCAGTCATGTAAATTGAGGAAGTTCAGTCAAAAAACATGACTTTCTTTATTATGTAATTTTTCATCTTTTATTACATTTCTGTTTGTTGCTTGAGGGAGATGATGTTAGGAACACCCAGCAGAGGCAAATTATTAACATGGTTATTATTATTATACACAGTTATTTCTCCAAAAGGTTTATCTTCTGCTAGTGTAACTTGATAGCTTGAACACCGGTATTGTGGCTTGCAGCTGTATTTCTGTTTGATTTTGGCTTGTCGAGAATCTAAAATCCAGGACATCACAACTAAAACCTTCTGTTTTTTTTCTTCTCAGGGCTTATGTCTGACTCTTCTTCTGCTGGCCATCTTCAAGAAGGCCCTGCCTGCTCTTCCTATCTCCATCACCTTCGGCCTGGTCTTCTACTTCGCCACAGATAATCTGGTGCGTCCCTTCATGGATCAGCTGGCTGTCCATCAGTTCTACATCTAGCACATCATGTCTCGGCGCAGGGGGCGTGGAAGACCTTCTTTCTCCTCATATTCCTGTCACGTGACTGAATTTGCAGCTCTTTGGCATTGAACGACTCTTAATAATTGCAGTGCCTCTTCTATGACTCCCGATCCTGATTTTCCATTAATCACGTTTGGTCCGTAAACCAAACATTTGTTTTGTTGGACCAGCAAAAGCCATTCTAGATGTGTGAGTGAGAAGTCTTGATTGATCATGTCCACAACATGGAATGGAGACCTGCTTTTTTCCAGGCCATGTTTGGAGCGTTTCTTCTTCGTGTTATAATCCAGCAGTGGTGCGGTGAGCATCGATCCAAAGCTCTGGAGGAGGTTTATTCTGGTTCTGGATGAGAGAACGCTTCTGGTTCATTTGACTTGTTCTTGTTGCACTAGTGTCATGTGCTGCTCGCAGCTACGGTTCTGCTCTCATGGAGCGTTCTTCTGGAATGTAATCTGATTTTTCACTTATTTCATGTCTACTTTTCCATTCTCACTGTTTTGAATTTGTATGCGTTGTGTTTGTTTTTTTTATATATGCCAGCTTGGCGGATGATCTCTGACTCGATAACGAAGCTAAATTTTGTAACTAAATGGACAGACTCACAAATAAAAGGTGTTGCACATTTGAGTACATTTTAGGCTCTTGTGTTGTGGCTTTTTTGCAGACTTTTTGTATACATTCTGAAACTGATGTCGTCATGTTAATATACATTTGTTGTCCCATGGGCTGTGTGTAGTTCAGAGGAGTCTTCATACTTCTCATGGAAGACACAGAAGATGCCAATATCTCTTCCTGGGGGCCACATTGCCGTTTTACTTTTGTCTGACTTAAAAGTGTTAAGCTTCTTGCAACTGGACCTCAGTTGACCTCAAGGGTGTCCCAAATTTTTGCTCAGAGGGTGATCAAAACAGTCACGACAACTCCAGACTTTTTTTTTTCGGCAGTTTTAATAACACTGTTGTAGTTACATAAGATGGCCATCAGTACTTTGATTGAGCTTCTCATATCGTACTCATATTGTACATTCATGCGAGAGGAGCAAGATCCAATTGGAAAAACAATCTCATGTACAAGTTCGGAAAGATTTACGTTATAAATTGTTGTTAAATGTTTGGTTCTCGTCACTACGGAGTCCAAAGCTATACAGGCGTGAGTTAAAAAAAACATCATGTTCCTTCCTTGAATTAAAAAAAGCCACTGTAATTGTCCACACTCCAAAAGGTGCAAAATTCTCAAAAGTGGAATATTATTGTTTTTATTATTAATTGCTTTTTGTGCAATTACTGATCAACACTGAAATATTGATCTGATTTATATTGAACACTTTTTCCCATTCAAATGTGTTCATTCATTTACATGGGTAAGAAAATTGAACAATTACTTAATTCATTACAAACTAGCTTAATAGTCATGTTTGTTACTCTCCAGAGGTTAGTAGATCAGAACAAGAAACTGCCAGCATCAGTGAAGCAAAAATGAGACTCAACATGTTCTGAATCACTTTGTCTCTGCTACAAATGCCACAAAGAACCCGAAGAACCCAAGATCCAAAATACGTACTAGAAAGACTTTGAGAGAAAGCAGGCAGGTCTACCTTTCATACGGGTGAACTGAACTGAAGATGGACCTTCCCAAGTGTCTTCTAATGCGACAAGTCATTCCTTTCCATCAAATTCCTTCACCTCCGATCTGTTCCAGGTAAAGAAATAATCTGGTTTAGGCCACGGGAGGCACTAAAACACTGTAATCTCTAGAGGTGAAGCTCTGGTAGAACACCAGTACTACGAAGAGTGTGGTTAAATAAAGCTCCTCTAAGAGGATCAGCAGCAATGCCTGGACTGGCCAGAGACACGCCGGATTAGACCAAGTATGATTAGTCTGGTCACAACAAGGACAGAGCAGCTCTGGCCGGACTCCTATAATATTCTGCTAGCCCAAACCCAGGCCGTTTCTTCGCAGTCATGTCCAAGGAGAAGCTAGAGGGGCTGGTGCAGCGCATGGAGGTGACCCTCACCGAGATGGAGCAGCTGAAGCTCCACTGTGGCCGGCAGAGTGAGGAGCTGAGTCAGCTGGTGGTGGAGCTTCGCAGGGAGAACCAGGAGCTGACCGAGAAGTACGACCAACTCGCCCAGGACATGAAGGAGGCCAAGGAGATCATCGAGCAGCTGCAGGACACTAAGTATGCGTTTGATGCCAAGGAGCGTCAAGCCCAGAAGCTGAGCCGCCAACTCTGAAGCACGGACCAGCCGGGATCGGTTGCTCCACAGGGACTCTACATTAGAAGTTGTGTTGAAGACTGACGTTTGAGGAGAAAAGGCAAGAAACATCCATGGACGTCACGATGAGCAACCTTGACCGTGACTGGGAAGAGCATATGGACTTTGAATGAGGAGAAGAGCGTGGACTGAAGACTTTTTAAACAGCTCTGGAGAGATGAGTTAAACAGCATAAGAATAATTATGTCAGTAGTTTTCCAGTAAAACCAGTAAGACGAGTCATGTACAAAATCTTTTGATTTTGTTCTAGTAAAAAGAAATGTCTATTAAAATCTTATAATTTCTCATTCTTTGCCGTTAATAATTGTGTTCCCTATTTTTGTGATTTTATTTTTAAAGATATGGAGCTAAAGAGTGTGTGTGTGTGCATGCGTGTGTGTCAACCGCTTAGCATCAAAGATGTGAAGCCTCAAAACATATGGGTGCTTTTGTGTTTCTTCATTGAAGGACTAGAAAGAATTTTATCTTATTATATTTTGGCTTCTTCGTAGATTTATATATAGTAGTTTTTGCTAAAAAAAAAAAAAAGTTGACTCATTTAAAACCAGCCAGTCAGCGATTGAGACAGCGAAGAGTTTTTAACCCTCTTGTAATGTTTCTTTCAGACAAACATCAATAATGTTTGTGGGTGAATCTGAACCAGGGGCCTTTTTCAATGCATATAAGTGTCAGAAACCAAAAGGTTCTGCAAACGTGTTCGTGTTTGTATGAACGTGTTTGTGTTTGTTGAGTGTGTGAGTCTGAGACATGGGTGTATTCCTCATTATTGCAAAGTTTGAAATTGAAGACAGCATCATTGTACAAAAATATGTAGTGGGGGTTCCAAGTATTTATTTATTTGTTTTTTTACTTTGAAAACGTGTCAATTTGACCCTGACATAACAGGAGGTTTAATACACAAATACACACGCACACTTTCGCTTCACTATTGTGTTCTGTATTGTGTCTAATTTATCTTCTTTCATTTCCTCTCAGAGAGAGAGAGAGAGAGAGAGTGTGTGAGAGAGGGGGGTAGTGTTTGAGAGAGAGAGAGAGAGAGAGAGAGTGTGTGTGTGTGTGTGTGTGTGTGTGTGTGTGTGTGTGTGTGTGTGTGTGTGTGTGTGTGTGTGTGTGTGTGTGTGTGTGTGTGTGTGTGTGTGAGAGAGAGAGAGAGAGAGAGGGAGAGAGAGAGAGTTCCCACTTAAGGTGGAACTATAGAGTTTCATCTTTCAGAGGTACAGTATCTGTCTATTTCTCTGTTGTTAAACAAGTTTGATTAATAACATTATGCATCTGAGATCTGCTTAACTGAATATTTTCAGAGTTTAAATAAACAATAGTTTTGTTTTTTTAGCTATTGTCAATATAATTTTATTGCACTAAACAAAATTTTCAGCCGTTGTGAGGGTTACAGTGAAATCTATTGGATTGGCATTTTGTACTTTTAGGTGCTTTATATTAAACAATGAAATGGAAATTAAAATAAACGAGTCCCACGTGCTCTGGCGTTTCGAGCAGCGTCTCCAGTTCGAGCCAAGCGTGTGTGTTTCGGGAGAAAAGCAGGTGCAGCGCCGCTGATAATTAAATGCTTTTACGGTCATTTCCTGCGAACAGTCGCGGTATTCACGAGACAGCGAGGAAAAAGAGAGAGAAAGAGCTGTAATATATTCAGCTTCCTGTAGACCTGCCCTCATCTGTCTGTCCGTTCTTCCGACTGCCTGTCTATAACGTTATTTTTTATCTTTCTGTTTGTTTGTTTGTTTGTATGTCTGTCTGTCTATTGATCTTTCTATTATCTATTTGTCTCTCTGTCTGTCTAACTACCTGCTTATATATTAATCGGTCTGTCTCTGTCTCGTATGTGTATACAAAAACTTGATTTTGTTCAGATAACTTTCACTCGTTGTGTAAAGAGTATGAAAACCGTACATGAGAAAATGTACAGATGCTCACTGTAAAAAAATACTAGATTACTTACAAGTCACCATTTCCAATAAGACTTGAGTAAAGTCACAAGTGTCACAAAGTATTTTTCTTGTATTGAATTTAGGCAGATAAACACCAAGAAATGTTACAAAACAAGAAAATCTTTATTTATGGGGTTTTATTTTGTTATACTAAAAGAAATGTAACACCTCAATGTTTCAAAATGACTAAACAAATTAGTTAAAAAAAAGAACCAAAAGGGTCTCAATCAAACTTAAATGTACAAATGTCGCTAATAATACACCTGATATTTATCAAGCCACTATTTCATCTCATAAATAGCGTCCAGTACCTTAAGCACATTGCAGATGGCGATATCACCTCAAGAAATTAACTGCGGTAGAAAACGATGCCGACTTGTCGCACACATTCACAATGCAATAAGTAACGGTAATTTGTCCATTTGTCCAAATGTAGTGGAGTAAAGAGTTTATATACTCAATCAAAAACTTGAAGGAGAGAGTAAAAGTTGCTTAAAATTTTGATACTCCTTACAAGTACAAAGTAGCCACGCAATACTCAAGTAACAAAGTACACTTACGCAAAACGTACAGTTTTGCAAAACGTACAGAGATACGTAAGAGAAGGTGTAATCCAACCTCCTAACCATCCTTATGCACATCCCATGCATTCAGTTCCATTAAAGTCAGGGATCAGTGGAATGAAAGCTGTCTCCTGCTGTAAAGCGTGTCTGCTGGTTCCAGCTGAGGCGGTGAGGACAAGTCTGTTGGAGCTTGCAGCGCTTCAGGGTCTGTTCCCGATCTGTAGGACGCTGGGTGTGTTGTTTGAGGGAAGTCGAGGTGTGTGAAACGTGTTTCAATCGTTTCCTGAGTGTGGAACCCACAGTCTCGTCTCTCAGAATGCTGCTGATTCTGCTGAGCCTGCAGATTCTACTGACCTGTGTCTTCACGGTGAGTTCCACTACTACACTACTACATACACTCACACAATTCAGGTATGATGTGTGCTTGACTGTGGTTCCCAGCAACCCACAAGAGATGAGTGGGCCGAGTGGGGGCCATATGGAGAGTGTAGTCGCAGCTGTGGAGGTGGAGTGACCACCAGGTCCAGGACGTGTGTGACACGGCGGTAAGAGAATAGTTCTATTTACGTATACTGTGACTGCTTGTCAGAATCTTTCCAATGATTGCTGTATATAAAGATGACAAGATGATTACGTGTTATAATATAAAGCATGTTCTTTTTCATGAAAATTTGCACAATGTTTTTAGAATATTTCAACAAGTCTTTTAACAAGTATCTTTATAATATTTCAAAAGTTCAACAGTGACTTCAATCGGAACATCATGTGTCTTTTTCTCAGATTCAACAGAAACATATGAAATTACCAACTTAGTTAAAAAAAAGAGTGACTTGCAGTTTTAAAAACCAAAGCATGACACTGTTCAGCTTCACTTGGGCTTTTTTTTCCAATGTTTCACTAAGGCTTATATTCAATTATTTACTATGGCTTATTTTCAATGTTTCACTAGGGCTTATATTCAATGTTTCACTAGGGCTTAAAGTAAATGTTACACTAGGGCTTATATTCATTGCTTCACAAAGCTTGTTTTCAATGTTTTACTAGGGCTTATACAATGGCTTATATTCATTGTTTCACTATAGCTTGTTTTCAATGTTTCACTAGGGTTTTTACTCAATGGTTTACTATGGCTTATTTTCAATGTTTTACTACGGCTTATATTCAATGTTTTACTATGGCTTATTTTCAATGTTTAACTAGGGCTTATATTCAATGTTTCACTAAGGCTTATAGTAAATGTTGCACTAGGGCTTATATTCACTGTTTCACTAGAGCTTGTTTTCAATGTTTCACTAGGGCTTATATTCAATGTTTCTGATGATATTGAAAGCAGCTACATTAGTGTTACACTCTAACTTATGTTCCACCTGATTTATGTGGATCTTTCAATTCAGTAGTTTAGTGATTCTGTTGTGACAGTGAAGTCTGGTGTATTGATCTTCCTGGAAATCTCTTCACATGTCCTTTACTAGGTCAATCCCACCACACCTGGAAACATCTTCAGGTCCATACTAGAGATGTGAAAATGGAAACCTGATCCCAGTTTGTGGTTGTGATTTATTGTGTATGTGAGACCATCATCATCCTCGCAAAACCTACTGATGAAAACCATCCATGTCCGTCTTCTAGGCTCTTAAATGTGAGTCTTTCTCACAAAACCACAAGCGCTTAGATGTAAAACATGTAATTTACTATCGTGTCATATGCAGATAAAACTGAGCAATGCGTCACTCAAGAAAAAAATCACATTAACAAAGATATTATCTGTTTCGATTACAGTACATTATAGAATCAAAAACATTTTTGACACCCACACCCAGTTTGAGTCCCAGCCGGGAACTTTTTGTGTTAATTATGCATGTCTACATGTAGGTATTAGGTAAAAAAAAATTGGACTTGAAAAAATCTGGATAAATTAGACTTGGTTTCCTCCAACAGTCCAAATGTGCATCTGTAATGAAGGAGTGTGTGTGTGTGTGTGTGTGTGTGTGTGTGTGTGTGTGTGTGTGTGTGGGTGTCACACTACATTTAGTAAGCCATCAATATTGTGTGTGTAATCCAGAGTTTTTGACATAGACTCCAGCTCATTTTGACTGAGAATTGGAAGTGGTTAAGAAGAAGTTGAATGTCTGTTCACAACCTGGCCTGTCCGTGATATCAGTGGTTGATTTACCAGGTTTTGTGGAATAATCATACTTTACAGTACGAGGCTTTTGTGAAATGATCACACACGCTGCTTTTCATAGTTGTCTGTCTGAGTCACTTGTGTGAGGTGAAGGTCAAGTATGCACGTCTGCACTGTATAATTGTGTTTGACTGACAGGTAGCTGGCCTGAACGTTCTGCCCATAAATCTGAGTGCTGGAATCTGGCCTGCGTGTTATGTCTTGTGTTTTCCTTTGAGAACGATGCTTATGAAAGCCTTGTGCTTTCATTAAAGAAAGATGTGCGTGGTCTAGCGCTCAAGCTACTGTGAGCGGAAGCGTTTTGTTTGAGGGGAAGCGTGGCTGCCAACCCCCTTCAGGCCCGCAATTGCAGCTTTGACTAGGGTGAGTTTTTCTAGGCTTTCTATTGTTTCTCGCTGAATTAGGGTGAATATTTCTCACCATTCATGGTTGGCAAAGCCTGGTCTAGTGAATTGGCATGTCACGCTCTTCTGTGCAGACAGGAGCCGGAGACCGTGGTGAACATAGAAACGGGACTTTACTGATACGCACATACATACACACACCAACTCGGGAACACTGGGAACAGAAACTCGGGAACATAAACACTCTGGTGTAACGACATTGACCGACAAGTAACAATGAGACTGGTGAGACTTAAATACTAACGCAAACGAGGTACAAACGATCAAAAGGTGAAACCGACAAATCACGTGACTACATCCACTGACACAAACAAGGAAACATAGTGCACAAGGAATGATGGGGGTTGTAGTCCGTGAGTGACACGCAACACAGAGACAACGAAGATAAGGTGGCGACGAGCAAACAGACTCGTCACATGGCATTGGAAAATTGACCATAGGGGTGGTTGACTGCCAATTCAGAGTGTGCATCCCACCTCAAGCCCAATGCTCCCTGTGACCCAGAAATTGAGTAAGCAATAGAATATACAATAAAAATGTTGACTAAATTATTGGTGTAATCGGTTCTTTGCCTAAGCTGCTATAATTTTATGGGAAAAAAACACACAACACGATGGTTAAAGTTCATTTCAAATTCACCAAGGAGTGAGCACAAACTGAGACCAAACTCGTACCCGTTTCTTCAGATTTCTTGCTCAGTTTTGTTCTGTGCTCACCAGTCGTAAGACTTTATTATGAAAAAGATAGTGACTCCAGACATAACATGTTGTCACAGTCCAGAGACCGTATAGAGGTATGTATAGAGAGAGTGAGTGTGCTACATGGATCATCAGCCGATTGGACATCAGAAAAATATCACCATGTAAAGTCATTATAATAAGACGACGATAGAAAGCAGAATGTCATATTTTGGATACGAGCAAAAGATATCACTTCTAGCGTGAGGCCTCTACACGCTTCAAGGTTCCAGCTCTTCAACAATCTGATTAAACAACACACACACACTTTATGAAAATGTCAACCTGACCTCTCATTCGCATTTCAAGCTTACTTCATAATTAATGTTCAAGGCATTTTAAAGCTAATTTTCTTCAACACTACGATTCAGTAAGATTTGCATCTAATTAGAGACTTACATTAAGAAGTACCAAACTGTTGTGATTTTTAACTGAGGATGTAATGTTGGTGTCCAGTAAAGGCACTTCCTATCACACACTCTTGACGAACAACCGTGTAAGATTTCTGTTGTTTTATGATCAGATTCTGAATGAACATCTGAATGAAGTTAATGATATCATTCAGGTCTGAATTATGGTTCGATTGGTCGTCCTGAGAGAGGCAGAATCACTTGGACCTGTAGACGGCAAAAACATACCGGACAATTACAATGTTTTTCCATATCAACTTGGAAAAAGTTCGAATCATATTAAAACCTTGAGCAGCAGGGGAGAGATTTGCGGATTTTTCTTGTCAATTGTTTCCAGTTTTAACATTTTTAATGCTGTTCTCCACCTTTTTTTTTCTTCCCAATACTGTATTCAATGTACTTCTTTTGTTACTTGAAGACAAAGAATTGTTATGTGTTTTTCTTCCTCTTGAAGTGTCTTTGTAATTCTTTAAGAACTCCACGGCTTCAGACAGTTGAGAAGATTTTGTTGTCATGAGCTTCAGATCTTTTCACATTAATTTACTAAGTTGTGAATCAACACAGTGTGATGATATGAATCTCACTTCAGGACTGATGGAGGTCACAGTTGCGTGGGTCCAGACAAGTCCTATCGCTCGTGCAACATACAGGTACGTGAACCTGCTCTACATGTCAGGAGGAAACACACTGAGCAGTGTTAACTGATGGTCTTCCAGGACTGTCCGGAGGGCTCTGGAGATATCAGAGAGGAACAGTGCTCGCAATTCGACGGCACAGACTTCCAAGGAAAACGCTACAAGTGGCTTCCTTATTACCGAGGTGTGTACAGACTAGAAGGCAGTAAGGAGTAAAAGGGATTTCATTTAACACGAATGAAAAATGGAGCATAATGACAAAAAAGATGCCGCAACAAACAAGTAATTAATCAACAAGGCAAACAAACACAAAACAAAACACTTTACAAGGGGCTAAAAGGTAATGCACAAAGCAACTCGACCTTGAGCTGACTTGATGTGATCTGACATGACCTAACTTGACTTTGACATTTGACCTGAGCTGACTTTGACCTTGACTTTGACCTCTCTTGACTTGAATTGACCTTGAATTAACACGACTACACCCAAACACCAAACAAAAGCTTTTCTTTACACTCATGCTGATTAAGTTGCAATGATGATGATGATAATGATGATGATAAAGATGATGGTGCTGATTTTGGTGATGTAGATGATGATGATGATAGTGACAATGTTAATCATGATGGTTGTGATCATTATGAGAGAAAGAGAGTGAGAGGACACACAAAGTGAGAGTGATCTCTCCCATGTTACAGAAGAAAATCCCTGTGAGCTCAACTGTATTCCCAGAGGAGAGAACTTCTACTACCGGCACCGACCTGCTGTGGTGGATGGGACGCCCTGCAGGCCTGGAGGAAAAGACGTCTGTGTGGACGGCCTTTGTAAGGTCAGCACACCTGAATGGCATAAATATGGTCAACAGTAGTCAACAATCACAAATAAATGGAATTAAGTAGTCTTTATTTAGCAGTGCACGTCTGTGTTGTGTCCTCTTTTCTTGCTTTAAATAATGGCTCCAGAGGCCAAAATTCACACAGTATATGCTTTTATTGGATGAATAACAGAAATAAAGAAACTTTACACACAATGCGACACTTATCAGTGGCTAAATAAAACTGGAAGAAATCAAATAAATTCAATTAAATACAATAAAATGGGGAACTGTGTTCTCCGTGAAAACTAGAATATGCCCATATATGGACATAGCAAGTGGAGTCGTAGCACCCGCTACTGGGGATATGCTCTACTACATTTAGAAATAAGATTAAAGATTCTATTTTTTAAATCTATTATTCAAATTAAAAGGTCACAAGTTATGTCTGTTAATGTTACTTAATGGTTTTATGCATTTATAGGGGAAATTGTTAGCCAGAATATTATGTTTCTACAAAGTCAGAAAACCATGAAAGTAAGAAGGTGCTTAAGTTTACATATTGATAGAATTTTTATTTTGCCCCCTAAAAGTCAGGAAGGTGCTTTTACTCTCGCAAATATGGTATTCTTTTAGTTGGGTGGCTTTTTTGATGTTCAGGTGAATCAGCTTTTCTTCTGATGCAATGTCACACAGCAAAAGTCAGATGTCAGCCAGAGTATTTCTCGTGTTTATACCATGTTTATAATGAAGTGAGATGAGTGCACATGTGCGTGTCAGTATCAGTTCTGTGTCTTTCTGCAGCGTCTCGGCTGTGACAACATCCTAGAATCCACCCAGACTGAAGACCCTTGTCTGCAGTGCGGGGGAAACGGACAGTCGTGTGAGCTCGTCAAAAACACCTTCAACATGCGTAACCTACCCAAAGGCACTTGTCCAGTCTCTTGAGGGGTCAAGGTGTGACGTATCTGAGAATGTACCACATTTAAAGTCTCTCTCCTCTCTCTCTTATCTCAGGATATAATCAAATGTTTATTATCCCGATTGGATCAACCACCATCAGCATCCGGGAGACCCTACCCACTCGGAATTACCTTGGTAAGATGGTGTGAAGAAGGAACGTTCCTGCTCTTTATTTGAAACCTTCTTATGACCAGCTATCAAGAACTTGCGTGGCGAGTACTACCTAAACGGACACTGGGTGATTGACTTCTCTCGCTCCGTGAGGATTGGTGGCACCGTGTTGTATTACCAGAGGGGAGGGGAGGGAGAGCGGACCCCTGAGATCATCACCGGCCGAGGGCCCACCACTGAACCTCTTGTGATTGAGGTGAGAGACAAATCACATTCTCATTGATATTAACCAATGTGTCTTCAACTAGCAGATAAAGTAGTATGTCATAATAAGCACTATACATTATTTTAAACAAATGGTCTTCTTGGCTTCCCTTTAAAGCTTTGTCTAGTACCTGAAAATCATAATTGAGTAAATGTACGGATGCCTTACTGTAAAAATAACTCATTACAAGTTACCAATTCCAAGGAGACTTGAGTAAAAGTCGTTCAGTATATCTGACGCTTACTGAATTTAGGCTCAAAAAGCAGCAAGATATGTGAAAAACAAGAAACTCTTTATTTATGAGGTTTTATTTCTTATAAAAAAATTTAATTAAGCTTCTAAATGTTTCAAAATTTGCAGAACAAAATAAATAACAAAAGAACAAAAAGTCTCATTCAAAATCAAATGTGCAAAAAAGTGCAACCGCTAATTCATGTTCACGTGATTTAGCTCATAAATAGCATCCAGTACTCTCAGCATCCTGCAGATGGCGATTCTGTCCAGGAAATTAACCACAGTAGAAAACGATGCCGATTTGTCATGCACAATCACAACGTAGCGAGTAACA
This sequence comes from Paedocypris sp. Pulau Singkep, assembly GCA_017309775.1. Lineage (NCBI taxonomy): Eukaryota > Metazoa > Chordata > Actinopteri > Cypriniformes > Paedocypris > Paedocypris sp. Pulau Singkep. The sequence continues at coordinate 570,312 of MU204362.1, forward strand.
GTAAGTGTCCATTCAAATGTAATGGAGTAAAGAGTACACACACTCAATCGCAAATATAGCCAAGTTGAGAGTAAAAAAACACATATATGTAATACTCAGTTCAAGTACAAAGTAGCCAAAAAAAATCTTAACTAAAGTAACGAAGTCCATTTACTCAAATTCTTTACACCACTGTCTAGTACACATGATAATCAGGTGTGAAAATAATGATTGGTTTGTTTCAGTTGATCACGCAGGACCCCAGCGAGGGAGTGGAGTACCAGTATTATGTTCCTAAAGGACATCAGTCAGAAGGCTTCTACTGGAGCCGGGGCTCCTGGTCGGCCTGCAGCAAGCCGTGTGGCTCAGGTCAGTGGACCTCGCATCCTGGAAGGATTATCCATAGGGTTCAATGGCAGATAGTTCGTCTGGGAATATGAGATTACCTGTCAGGGTTTGAAGGAAGAAAAATCCTTCTGAAGCATGATGATAAAGTAGGGCTTTTTTAATAAATAAAACTAAATACCAAATTCCATGAGAGACAAACTCGAGTCAATAACTTATTGAAGATTGACATGGATGATTGACAGATCAATGACCAATCTGAGGTGTTTGCTGTATTCTGTATTTATTGATCTATTCCAGCAGCTAGTCATGGTTTCATCTCGCTCATCACAAGAAGGGTTTTTATTCTCCTACATTTCCATGTCTCCAAGACATTTTCACTGTCCTAATTATCATGTCTTTCTGAGTATCAGTCAAGATTGGCAATCAGTTGTAATTATTACAGTATTACCCAATATTGTTTCAGTATTTCAGCTCAATTACACTTTTGAATATGCAATGAATACACGATCAGTGAGAAAGTAGAAAGAAAGAAAGCGTTTTGTTTCACAACCAATCAAATTAATTACATCCAGTATCAGACCAACCAAATGCATTTATTGCAGTGTGTGACCCATCATAGGAGACCTTATCAGGTGGTGGCTATTTCCCTAAGATTTTATCACAATGTGACCATTGCAATGTGATTTTTCCAGGTTACCAGTCCCGCCTTGTCATCTGCACGATTGATAGTGAAGCTTATTTTGATGACCTGTGTGGCTCACTGACCAAACCCCTCAGCAACCGCACCTGCAACGAACAGCCGTGTCCACTAACCCGCAGGTAGTGAAGACAGAGGAATTTCATTCATGGCACTGCAGCATTGATTGCGTATCATGATATGATTCTGTGGGGACTCTACTGTCCCTGTTCTGTAAGGATGGCGTATGTGTACGAGCCCATCTTGTGGAGGTCGTCGGATCCCCCACGGGTTGATGTACAAGTGTACAGGTATCGACAGGTCCGGCTGTGTCCGGTTACCACAGTCTCTTGGGAATTTCTTTGTGGGCTACATGAGGTTTTCCCAGGAATTTGTAGTGTTTCATTTCCTCCTGCTCCTCTTCTCTGGCTTTATTAAAAACATTCTCCACTTCAGCAAAGCGAGACGAATTAGACTTTGAAGACTTCTGTTTCTTTAGGAATGTACACTGTCTACCCTCAAAATAGACACATTCAGCGGGAAAAGCTTTGTTGGGCTGCATTTCCAAATCTTTTACGTTACAAAATACTTGAAAACAATTAATGAATGGATAAGAATCAACTTGTTGTGGCTCTTCAACAAGCTCTTCTAATCCAGGGTAATCCAGGTTGCACCTCAGGGTTGTTTCTCTTGAGTTGGAACTGTTGTTTCATACCATCAGATCAGAGCTTCTCTGATCTTCTGGGGTGTCAGAACTTTGCTGTGATGTTTTTATGTAGCGTTGAGAGGTTTCAGATGAACCTTGTGTCTGGATTCTTGTGGGGAACACTTGTTTTCTGAGGGCTATTGTGTGTTTTCATCTGATGAGCTTCTCTTTCACCTCTTATACCAAGATCACAAATAAACAGCTGGTCATCACGACTTGATCGACAAAATGTAACAGTGTAACAGATTTCTTTTCTGTTTTTACACATATTCTATACATTCACTCTGCCATGGATTGTGGATTTTTTTACCCAATGATACAATTTTGGGGTCCTTGCATTTAATAAAAATAGTCATGTGCTATATATAATGACTATAATGACTAATGAGTATGTAAATATTTTACATAAATGTTTGTATTGATGAGCTTTAAAAGGACATTCATAGGATGTTAAAAGTAATGCTTGTACTGTAAATATATACATGTATACATGTTTTGTGTTAAAAAAAAAGAGAGAGAGAAAAAGAAAAACATCATCTTGTAGCAAAAGTTCAGCTTTAATTATCATTTATTTTGTAAAATGAATATAGATGACAAAATTATAACAAATACAATTAATACAGTATTTTAAAACATGACTGTGAAATTGTATAATAAAATTGCCCTTTTCAAATGTGTTAAATGTAAACAATCACAAAAAAGATACAATTAAATCAGTTGATCAGTTAATATATTAATTAATGATGTGCGTGTGTGTGTGTGTCAGCTGGAGGACAGAAGAGTGGAGCCCGTGTTCGGTCAGCTGTGGTGGAGGTCTTCAGGTGAGGAGGGTGATGTGTCTGTCATATGGTTCCGGGGGCTTGTCCAGGGTGCTTGAAGACCCCCAGTGTGAAGCCTACGCTCCCAGACCCTTGAGCCAGCAGACGTGCAACCCACAGACGTGCTCTCAGTACAGAGTCTCGGGCTGGAGCCAGGTAGAGATGCTTCTGGAAACCTTATGAAAGTGTAAATTCAGCGGAAACACTTTGTTTCGAAATTTTGCTCAGTGCTCAGCGACATGTGGATCTGGACGACAGACTCGCGATGTGATTTGTGCGGGAGCAGACGGCGTGTCGCTTCAAGACTATGAGTGCGGGATTCAGCCGAAGCCTCCCGGGATGCAGGAGTGTGAAATGCCCCCCTGCAGGAGCCGCATCGACTGGCACATCGGAGACTGGGGCCTGGTACAGTAGCTCTACCAGTCCTACAATGCAAAAAATTCACATGACAAATTAAAACAAAAACCAAACAGGTAAAAATATACTTAAATCAAGTTAAATTTACTGCCAATGGAGTGAGAAAATTTTACTCGGTAAGATAGTTTGAAGCAAGTCCTATTTTCTCGAAGCTAGTAAATTCATCTTTCAACTTTAATACTTTACTAGTTTTAATTTATCTTGTAAGGAAAATAAGTAAGTTTAGTCTAATTTCAAGATTTTTTGGCTTGTTAAGAATTTATTTTTTGCAGTGTACCGGTGTTTACGGATTAGACTGTTTTGTATGTTGCTTTTGGATTGGCTATTGTTCTTGTCAGTGTTTACGGCTTGGATAATGGTTGTATATGTTGCTTTCTGATTGGATATTGTTCCTGCTAGTGTTTACAGATTGGACTGTGTTTCTGAGTCTGTAGTCATTTCTGAGTTTGTAGGTTTACTTTACAAAGTATTTTGTGTTGGGGGAAAAAAAACACCTCTTTCTCACTGTCCTGAAGTGCTCTAAGAGCTGCGGCTCAGGCCTGCGGGAGCGACAGGTGATCTGTTCAGACAGACAGAGGAACCTGTACCCAGTAGATGAGTGCCAGGCCAAGCCCAAACCCCCGACTGTGGAAAGCTGCAATGCCCAGCCTTGTTACAGCCCTCAGGGTAACACCACAAACACACACACACACACACACACACACACACACACACACCATGCCCATTCATGCCCAATGTACTTCCACTTCACCAGACCATTTTGACGTTACAATTTAAAATACCATTTATCTCTGTGAATCTAGGAAAGCAACATCTTTCTTACTCTACTTTTCGGTTTCTACCTCCAGAGGTGCCGAGCATGCAGGACCCAACTGGACACGACAACACGCTGCACGGCTTCCAGCCTTTCATGCAGGAGAAGGAACCTCCGATAGGTTTGTTGTCCAGACTTTTTGTCTGTATTTGTTGCAGTTGTTTTACTTTCCTTTCAAGCTGATTTAATCTGTCAATCTTTTCACTCTACCAGCCATCCATTTCTTTATTTGCTGGGAATGGATCCTTAGTATTTTAACTCTTGATTGAGCTAAATATCAGACTGTGATTTCTGACTCTAGACAAGACAGACTTTAGTAAAACTCGGGTTTTAGTCACTATGGAACATTTATGAAGCTGTTATGACGTGAAGACGAGGACGGCGCAATTAGTCCTGCCACTAAGTAGAGCCGAGCCACAGGCCGGTAACACCATCTTTATTTATCCAACACAGAAGACAGTCGTCCAGTCTCTCCAGTCGCCCCTCACTGCGCTCAAACGCAGTACGGATGCTGTCCTGATGGACACTCCGCTGCAGGGGGTCCACAGGGTCAGGGGTGTCCTCAGACTACATCACAAGCGCCCTGCACATGGAGCAGGTACCACTGCATAAACATAAATCACATCTCACTTTCAATTAAATTAATCACACAACAGCAGTGTTGATAGAAAAAGGCAGTAGAATGTTTCACTAGAAGTGCCGTATTTATGCGAATATACAGTATGCACCCCACAAATATAAGTAGTCCCAGATTTATCAGATACGGCCATATTTGAAGTTGGCAAATATAAGCACCCCCAAAGTTTTTGAGCTTCTAAAATTTGGAAAAAACGCCATATATTTGCGTTAATATGTGTAGTTGAAAACTACTTTTTTTCTTAGCAAGTATGTTTGTTTTATGGATTTGGCAGGTGCTGGTCAGATCAGAATTGAATCAAAAATGTGATTTGGAATTCCATTCCAAAAATTAGACTTGTATATTATCTTAATAATAATAATAATAATAATGAGTATTTGTAAGGCGCTTTTCACAGTTTAACTGTCTCAAAGCGCACATATAAATATGTAAGGGAAATGTTGCTTTTTATTCAATTTGTCGTCTGGATTGTTGGTGTTAACTAAGTGGCTGCGGTTATGACAAGACAAAGACAAAGACCTTTGTCTTACAATAAATTGAGATCACATGGACTTCATCTGTTATGTTCCTAGTGCCACTCGTGAAACACCAAAATGGACAAAAAAAGGCCAGACTGCTGCCAGGTTGTCCAAACTACTGTATGTTCTCAGATGAAATGATTTTTGCTGTAGAGAGGGGGAAGAGTGAAGAGGCACATAATCCATCTTGCTTGAGATCCAGGGTATAGCATTGTAGTTAGAATTAATTTGTATTCAAATTTATATTCCTATGTTCAATAACGAAAATGTATATTATGCTTAAAATTAATTGTATTCCTGACTCATGCAGATTTATCCGGCATGTCGGAGTCAGTCCAAGGCTGTTGTTCATAATGTTTGTGTCTCCATCAGATATACAGATACGTGACTGTATCTAGGGAATCGTTTTTACCTGTTCCTCTCCTCCGCGCTGTTTGTTCATAATATTCCAATTCCTACGTACTTTTATCATTACGCCAAACGTCATGTCTCTCTCCAGTCTCTCCGGGCCTCGTGAGTCCCTTCTGATATGGTATTCGACAGTGAAGAACACCATGACTCGTTTGAACTAAAGCTGCTTCAGCTGAGACGTAAATATGGGTCAAAGGAAACAGGCCATACTAAGAAATCCTGAATTTCCTGACATTTGTATGAATTCTATTTATAATTAACATAAGATAATATCTGTACTATAAGAGCTTGTAATCAAGTGTTTAATAATGCCTCAAATTCTAACAAGCATCCATAATCAGTTATATGTTTGCGGTGTCAATTTTGAAATTAGTTTTACAGCATCCCATGTGCCTTTCAACTGACCAACTTTACAGAGATTGAGGTTTGTTTTTCAACAGAATCTGCACACAGCAGCTGCCAGTAACAAAAGATTCAGTGCATGGTTAAAGGACACATGGTACCCCTGTTTCTAAATGGCTGTCAACCTTTCTTGATCTCAACCCCAAATAATATTTTAACCCCATAAAGAAAGATGAAGCCAACAACATCACCACCTTATCTTCGTTGTCTCTTTGTGTTGCGTGTCACTACAACCCCCATGATTCCCTGTGTTTCCTTGTTTGTGTCAGTGGATGTAGTCATGTGATTTGTCGGTTTCACCTGTTGATCGTTTGTACCTCGTTTGCGTTAGTAATTAAGTCTCACCAGTCTCATTGTTATTTGTCGGTCAATGTCGTTACACCAGTATGTTTATGTTCCCAAGTTCAGTTCCCAGTGTTCCCGAGTTGGTGTGTGTATGTGTGTGCGTTATTTAGTAAAAGTCCCGTTTTATGTACACCACGGTCTTTGGCTCCTGTCTGCACCGAAGAACGTGACAATTTATTCATGATCATGATTCATGATCTGATTTCTAAAACACCTTTTTTGTATTGGTCATTAGCTGACAGTTACAAAAACTGAAGTTAAACTAAATGAACATTTGAAATCTATCAGTCAAATTAAGTCAACATTTTGATGAAATTCAAATTTTATGGTCAGTTTTTAACTGGAAGGGGCTTGAATTGTTTGTCGTCATGTTTCTCAGGTTTGGCTGCTGTCATGATGGTGTGACGGCCGCCCAAGGTCCAAGTGAAGAGGGCTGCCCTGATTACTGGTCCCAATGGCCCTCAACTGTGAGTCTCAGTCGAACTCCAGCCAAATTTCTTCTGCATTCTAACATTCTAACTAGTGTGTCCACCTAGTCCGGACACTCAGACTGCCAGAGCTCCACGTTCGGGTGCTGTTATGATGGTGTGACATTGGCTAGTGGTCCACAGGGGGAAGGCTGCTCCAGCCCACCCAGCAACAGTAAGTCACAGCACACACACTTTTCCACTGTATAGTAAGAGCTGAAACACACATTTCTCATCGTACAACTTTTGTTTCGATTCCTTAGCACAGCACTCACAGATCTGTGACCTGCCTCACTCAATTGGACCATGTGATGAATGGACATCAAGGTTCTACTACGACCGCTTGTCCTCCCTTTGTGCTCACTTTTGGTACGGAGGCTGTGACGGTAATAGGAACAGTTTTGCCACTGAGGAGGAGTGTGAGCAGACGTGCGTGATGCAGCGGGACCAAGCCTCATTGGCGTCCTTACATCACAATGCTCTTGCCCATCTGGGATCAAGCCCTGTGCGCCGGGCTCACCGAGCCAGTAGATCTGCTGCCAGGTAAGTCTCCAGCCGCCCTGGATCCCTGCTCTCACGCTCCCTGGTTCTGAGCTGAAGAGTCTCAGGAGGAGCACAGAGACTTACTAATGGCTTTCTAATGCACACGCACAGTCGTAGAGATAGTGAGCATCGCTTCACTAACATGAACACACAGGGTCCAAAATCGTCATCTTGCCACAAAACTGTTTTGCGCATCTTGGGAGGATGTTAAGCATTTTTATATTTATTTCAGTTTGGGTTTTTTACATCATCAATATAATATTTGGACTTCTTACTGTGTTTCCTTGAAAGTCTAAAAAACGTTATTTTATTTAATGTTCAAAGTGGCACTAGTACAAGTTTGTGCTTCTATTCTAAAGCAACCTAGGGCTTATATTCAGACTATTTCAAAGATTTTCCTTGTATTCAGAATAGAGAATTTTTTAAATTAAGATGGGGTAATTTTCACGGCTTCTGTTTTAGAACAGATTAGGAATCCTGCTAGGGCTTATTTTCAGCATATTGCTTCTATTTTAATGCAGACTAGGAGGCATGCTATGGTTTATTATTGTGCTTCTGTTGCCATCTGGCTTGAGAATCACGCTTGGCATTAATTTCAGGGAAGTGCTTTAGTTTCACAGTAGCTTCTTGTAGGGCTTATTTTCTATTTGCGCTGTGTCTCATTTCAGAATGTTGTGATTTCTAGCATTCTATATCTTATTTTAAAGGTAGTGCTTCTATTTCAGCATGGTTTTTGAACTAAGCTAGGGAAGGTTTTTGGAGTAGTGCTTTTTAAAAGCAGTTTGGGAATCAAGCTAGGGCTTATTTTCCTACTAGGGCTTTTATTTTAGACTGTTTTTTTGTATCAGGCCAAGGCTTATTTTCAGGGAAACACTGTAAAACAAAAGCAAATCTTGGCATGTTGTTTTCTTAAGTGATGGGACCATTTCATGATTCGGAAAAGGCTCATTTTGAACCCTGAGTACACATTCGATCTCAACCTCTGTGTTTTTATTACATATTTCATTGGAATTAAGCCACAGGCTTTTTAATTGTGCTAATCTACTGTTTAGACATTAGATAGTCAAGCTTCTTGGTATTTCATCACAATGTGCTCTCGGTTTTTGATTATTTTCCAAAATGCTTTCCGTTAACTGTGTACTTAGTTTCAGTTTAGTCTTTCAATCCAGAAAGATGTGTGGTTCTTGATTTCATCACAAATAAAATTAACCGATACTCAACCAGTCTTTGAATCATTAGATGGCCGCTTACGGCCTTTGGGTTTTTGAATCATATCTTTTGCCTTGGACTAAACACTGATTTCAATCAATATAATTTCTCAAGCCAGTAGTTCCTGTTTAAGTCATAGGTTCTGTAGATATTTGAATCTGATCTGATGAACTATGTTTTCTCATGTTTTAGAACACCACTTTACTTCAAAGACTAGGTGGTTCAGTAAATAAAACAGTCGTCTCCTGATCAAGTACGCACTGATTTAAATAGTCAAGTTAAAAGTGTCATACATTTCTGAGGGTTCAAAGTTTCTTGCTGTCGGCGGTGAGGAAGACGTTCAAATCTTGTCCGGAACTAATTCAAATTATTGAATCTCAATTAAAAGAGCAGATTGTTTTTTGTGTGTCGCTTGATGGATAAATCTGTTGATGTACACATTATTAAATATTCTAAAATCAATTTTAGAAGTGTTGCTTACAGATACTTGTTACAGATTAACAGAAGTTTTATGTTTTTTAAAGAATCAAGGGTGACTGTCCCTTAAACTTCAAGTGATGTTCAGTTTGGAGCATTGCGTGAAAAACTTTATGAAATTGATTTGCAGATGCATCCAAACTCTACAGCACCCTTTAACAAGTCTAGTGATCCTTTCACTCGACTAACTTGGTGCTTCAGCACAATAGGACATTTTGTACCTTTTTACTCCTTGGTAGTAAGGTATACTTACTTACTTCCTGTTCCAAAACAATCATGCACCAGTTCCCAAAGCAAGGTCATCAAGACACGGATCTTCGCCAAATTGGGAATTTTCAGAATAGATGTTATTTTCTTTCAACCAGTATACTGTATATCCTGCTTCGGACATCAGTTTAACATGGTTTAACCTGTGGTGTCTTCAAGGCCTATTTACATGAGACAAATAACTTGTATATATTCTTGAAAGGTTTAGATTTTTGGTATTTAACATTGGCCAAAAATCAGAGTGTTCAAACTGTCATAAGTGTGGTTGGGATATAAACTTGTTCTTGTTTTTCTTCATTCAACAATAATGTCTTCAACACTAAAGCTGCTCCTGTTTAAAATCTTGACAGTGTGTCTGAAGATTGAATCATGTCAACTGAATTTTCTTATTCCATTAAGGTTAATTTTCTTAAGATCCAGGGTTAATTTTCACCGAATATTTATCTTAACAAAAGACAAGATAAATCTACCCTCTACTTATTTGACTCAGGATGCTCCTCCTCCATTGTTGTAAGCTTTTTGGATGAGTTACCTCTGTTAGACATGCAATGATCTGCTTTTGAAAAGAGGGAAGAGCAGCACAAAGGATGGGAGACAACGTGTGTCTGTATCTGTATGTGTAACGCTTCCCTTACCCCTCTCTCAAACCACTTTTCTTCTCTGAACAGAACTTCCACTTTGTTGTCATCAAACAAGTGGCTTCTTTCCTTTAGATGGAGATATTTGGTATCCAGCCTACTTTATTGAGACTGATGGAATCACGTGGATTAGTGATGAAGCAATTCTCCAAAATATGGAAATCCAATTGACATGACCTACAGCCAGTTCCACCTGGATGACTGAGAAAATTGTCAGCGTGATTGAACCGAAAATAACAAGTTTAAATAATGTCCATAAATATACTTTGACCGTTTCTGGTCATATGTGTAGCAAAAAAAGTCTCATGTCTTATTTGTCCTGCTGTTAACAGGCTCATGGTTTAGCATGAAAGGCTGGTGTTCTTCTGGGGTTCTGTGATCTTGATGTAGCCATAATTAAGCTGATCTTTATGCTTGCAGTGGTGACATGCCCTGGTGTTCCCGATAGTACAGCATAAAGTGTTGTTCTTCTATGTTTCTCCTCCCTTCTTCATTGCTCTTTCCTGTCCTGGCTTCATGACATGCATGTTTGTCTATGCCGTGTGCTTTTCTCTGTGTCTATGGCTTTTTCTCTTTTCTTGTCGATGTTCCTACCTCAGCTTGACAGCAGGTGTCAGTATAGAAAAGTCGGACCCCTCTTCGGTGGAGGGTCTGGTCGGTCAGCAGGTGGTGCTGCCATGTAGAGTGTTGCCACCGCCATCCAGCACCGTGCTTGTGGAGTGGAGACGAGATGGTGTTCCTGTTGATCCCATGAGGTGAGTACAGACAATCTTATAATGTGTACAGTGGTTCCTCTACCTCCAAAATGAATTTGTGCTCAGAGCAGTTTCGCAAGTAGAACATTTGGTAAGCATTCCTCTTAGCAAATTGGTGTGCAAGGAACTTTCTGGAATATAGCCAATGGCACGAAAGATCGGCCTCTCCTCTCCAGAAGCAAGATCTCTGTAACTTTTTTTTAATTGACGTGCGTGAAGATTACACACCTGGACTCCCTCATGTTTCACACAACTTATTTCTCTCCATGCCTGTAGCAAGAAAAAAGCTTAATCTTGTCGCTACAACATTTGGCCTTTCGTATCTTTCAAAGACATGCTTCGGAAATCAAAACTTTTGTTAGTAGAGTCCTTTATAAGTAGAGGTACCACTGTATGTATATATTATATATATATGGCTGGTATATTATATTATATATAGATACAGTCTTGTAGACAATATACTCTTGTACACAAGAGTGTGTATTGCTGGACTATTACCGTGTAATTCAGGCATCAGCAGCAGTCGGATGGTTCACTTCTGGTGGGTCCCATCACAGTTCGTGACTCTGGCTGGTTTCTCTGCGTGGCCACCAGAGACCGAGAGCGTGACCACCGCTATCTTTACCTTTCTGTCTCAGGTAGAGTCCACCTGTCTAAAGCGTCTTGCTTTTAAGATTAAAAAGTCTCACTCAAATCTCCCACAATACCAGGAACATCTGCGAACAGTGCAGGAACAGCAGGAGTGGATTCTTCTCCCTCACACTCTTCACATTCTAGGTAAGATCAATCAAACACACACATTCTCATACACACAGTGACACAAGCTGATGGTTGAACTGGTTTCCATAGGTTTAACATTGATTACTCAGCGGTAGTGAAAGCTCGAGCAGGCCAGACAGCCAGACTGTGGTGTTTGGTTCTGCCCGTCTCTGCCTTTCACGGTGCCACCATACACTGGAGCCGGGCTGGACAACCACTCCATTCCATCAGGTACTCAATAACTCATCCTCCAGTAGGGTTCTGGGTTTGAGTCCCAGAAATAGATTAGAGCAGAAATCTACCATCATCTTTTTACTTTTGGTAAATTCCATCCATCTATCATTTCATTCAACACATTTGGTATCCCTAGTGTTTATTGTTCAAATTAAAATACATCAGTCTGAGATGGAGAGACGAATGCAGGCAAGCTGTAGATGTAAAGGTTGAATGGTTTGCTTACTGAGCTGTGGTGTGATGACAGATATTCCCAACACTCTGACGGAACGCTGGTGATCAAGCATCTGACTTCCGAGGATTCAGGCTTTTATAGCTGCACAGTCTCCGACTCCCGGCAGCGAGAGGAGCGTCAAATCCAGCTCAGAGTGATCGGTGTGTGATTGTCTATCTGTCTGGCCGTCCATTCACTCATCCAGTTATAAATATATATAGTACAGACCCAGATATGCTTTATTCAGCAATCATTTGTCTTCCATCAGGGGACCTTCGGATCACTAAAGCACCCGCAGACGTAGACGTGGCTCAGGGTGGCACTGCCCAGCTCTCCTGCACGGCCACTGGAGAGAATGTGCACGTCGGCTGGTCCAGGTTTGTTCACATACAGGTGCTGGTCGTAAAATATCATCAAAAAGTTGATTTATTTACTAATTCCATTCAAAAAGTAAAACTGTATGTTATATTCATTCATTACACACAGACTGATATATTTCAATTTTTTTTAATAGTGATGACTAAAACTGAAACCAACAAAACCCCAAATTCGGTATCTCAGAAAATTAGAATATTACTGAATACCGTTTCAAAGAAAGGATTTCTAGAAATGTTGGCCAACTTGCATTTTGCATCTTCCTCTTCACAATGACCTTAGATTTTCTATGGGGTTATGGTCAGGTGATTTTTTTTGGTGTGATGATATTCTAATTATATAACCAGGACCTGTATACTAATTATCAGTTGAAATATGAAAAAGGCCAGTTGTGTTGATCGGTGACATGACAAATGCACAGGAACGGCGTGCCGGTGCGCACAGATGGACGGCGTGTGAATGTGCTAGCTGACGGGACGCTCCTGCTAACTGATGTCCAGTCGAGGGACGAGGGCACGTACACCTGTAACGCCTACACTGGAACGTTCTCCGTCAGTGCCGCGGCAGAAATCCGACTGGCCAAGTCTCCTCCGCAAGGTCTGTGGATCAAGAACATGGTGCTCGCAACATTAGGGATGCCTGTTTGATTCCCAGGGAAAGTAAATGTACATCTTTTTGCAGATCTAATTGAGTGGATTTACCTCATCAGCAACATATTTTAATTACTGGTTTGATTCGCTCAAAATAGTTGTACAAATATAATCAGTAATAACTATGAAATGAAGGAGAGTCTGTACAATACATTTCAGAGCATCACACTTAGTCTTGTTGTTAAAGGAGTGCAGAGATTAAGATAAAATACAGCACTGTGATTGGAGGAAAACAGGTTGACAAATCAGAATGTTTTTTTCGTTTATTCTGGGATTGGCTCCTGAAGATAAAAGGAATAATATCCTGTTTTATCCAGTATACGATTTATTTATGTTGATATTGTGAAGGATAATGGTAGATTAGAGTTAATCTATAAGTTACTATATAATGTTTATATACTTTTCTTATATACTTTAATATAACATTATTTCACAAATGGAACATGGGCCAATGCTAATAATAATCCCAATTTTGTGTGTAGATTACGACGGACGTTCTCCCGGTTGTGTGGATCAACCTGAACTGGCCAACTGCAGGCTGATTGTGTATGCCCGCCTGTGCTCCAGCCAGTATTACTCCAGCTTCTGCTGTGCCAGCTGTGCCAGTTACGCCAAAGACAAAGCATGACAATAATTATTAATTATAATTATTTTAGCATTTGCAGCTATTTATACTAACTTTATTCATAATAAATGCTTTGTTCTTTATGACACTGACACTGTTGACAAAAATGTCACATCAGTTTCCATTGCTTGGGATATTTACATATAGTTACAGGAAGACCAATGTCTTTACTACAGTATTTTGTTTACTAAGCATGGTGTGTGTGTGTGTGTGTGTGGGGGGGGGGGTTACAACGGAATTACACAATATTTAATGAGTAGGATTCTTACCCTGAACATTAGTGAAACAGTCAAATAGATAAACGACAAGCCTTTCTACAGCCGATATCTGATTTAATTGAATTTTCTTCTGTCAAACTGTGCTTTTCTAGGAAGAAAATGAAATTTTGCACAATCCTGCGGTTACATGTGGAAGAATTCCAGGATTCAGCAGCCGGTCTCTTTTCCCATTTGTTTATGATATTTGATTTCTTTTTAATGAAGGAATACATTTTGTGAATGTAAAATGTGATCGTGATTGTATGGCAGAATGGCTTTTAGAATTTAAAAGTGCTAATCTTCATTAAATCGGAAATTAAAAAAACAAAAGCTTACCTATTTGCTGCAAAAAAAAAAATTACCGGCTAAATGTTGAAAGACAACTAAAAAGCTTTTATCATGTCTGAGAAAACTGAAAAGAAGTTGCACTCCCTTCATTCTTCATTTCCTTTCCTTCATCATCATAAATACCATGTTCAGTAGTAAATGATTGTTAAACAAAATACATGTATACTGTATGAATATGAACCATAAAAAAATTTCTATACAAACGAAACTAAACTAATGTGAGAAGAACGCCAAGTTTTAATCACATGTTCGAGCTAATTTATGTCACAGACTCACGCACTTTCGGTCGGACTTTCGCACCTTAGTCCCCGGGACATTTAGTTTGAGTGTTTGTCACCGCCTTGTCTCCGTCACCTCCGGTGCTCGCGCCTCAAGTGTGTGTCCGTGTATTTTGGTTCACTTCCTGTTTCTCGTCACGAGTTCGTATCACATGGTTTTGTTTACATCTTGTCTGTGTGCGCGTGTTTCATGTTCACCTGTTGCT
>MU204362.1:611946-627688 GCA_017309775.1 Paedocypris sp. Pulau Singkep
GGTATGTGGAGACGTTGTTGGACACGGGACAGATAACCCGGCACACCTATATACTGGTGGAATCGCTTCCAGCTGTGAGCGTGAGAACTGGGTCAGGGGGCGGAGCCGGGAACGATGACGGACAGGGTGTGACATTGAGTGCATTCCGTTTATTGTTTTGCCACGCTTTTGTTTATTGTTTGTATCTGTTTTTGAGTTAGGGAGTTAGAGAAGAAACTGTGTTTTTGTTTTTCCACGTTTGTTTGAAATAGGGAAGTTTCCTATTTCAGGGTTTTTTCGAAGTTCGTTTTGTTTGTTATTTTCGTGGTGAAACACTGCACTCTTTATTTTTGTGGTGGGAAAGAGAAATAAAATCTCTTAATCATCCTTTGGCATTCTGATCTGTGCGATCACCCTAGAGGTCGTAACAATGGTCATACCCATGTCACTGAAAACTTCTTTAACTATTTTGAAAACTCTCAAATTCTAATTGGTCTAATCCGCAACCTAGACGAGGATAGGAAATCTTCTGGATTTGATTCTCAAGACAATATTCTTTCATGCATTTGAGACAACTTCTAAAATCCGAATACGTGGGTTTGTCATAAGCAAAATTTTTTATTACTAAATGAAACACAATCCTGTCTACCTCATTAGTAACAGCACACTCACCTTTCTGTCTGTTTTGTGCTTTGATTTTGTGCACTCCATATCTTTCCCTGAATTGTTTTGCAATTCCTGCTTCAAACGCACAGTTGGCACTTACACAATAGGCCAGAAGCTCCCCTCTGGACGCAAAAAATAAGTCTCCTGTTCGATGCTGAATTTGTAGAGCCTGTTTCTGTGCTCTGTCCCTCTCTATATGTGTAAGTGTAATGTGTAAGTATCACCTGATCCTGGATTCGGAAAATTTGAAAAAATCACGTCGTCTGGAGTAACGTTCCTCACCATCTAAGTCACCTGATCGCGACGTCGAATAATAACTTAGTTTTCACGTCGCGTCAACGTGTTGGAAAAGCTGGGAAAAGCTGTCGTAAATCACCTAAAGAAAGCACATTGCCATGAGGCTGATTTTGAAGGCCTACTGCCCCCACCCAACGTAATTGGAGGAAGTTTATCCAGCCTGTGACGTCACTAGGCCCTTTCACACATACAGACATTCCCGGAAAAATACCGGTATTTATCCTGCACGCACGTATGTGTGAACAGACAAATGCCGGAAAATTCGTTCCGGAAATCTTCCGGAACGGATAGTAGTAACGTACCCGGTACCAAGCCGGTATTCACCTCTGTGTGAAAGCGAAACGGAACATTTCCGGGAAAGCGCGCCAAAGTTCCTAGCGCGCTGACGTCACCCACTGCTCTGAGCCAATCTGAACATTCTGGCATGGGTCACGTGTTCGTATTTTCGCGCGGTCATTTCACGCTTTTGCGGGTCTAGCCGTTCAAAAGGTTCCGCCGGTTGATGATGTCACAAAACATTCACTTGTCGCTGTTTACAGAAATCACAGTCGGAAAAGTCGTCCAACTGAAACGACAGCGAAATCAAAGCACCTATAATAATTCGGGCGGATGAAGACATTTGTCACCACATTAAAGGAACAGTTATTGACGCCGTCTCTTATGAAACAATTACCCACGTTATTCATGTTTACAAAGGCGCAGCTGTTTAAAGCGTGTCGTCAGTTGATGATGTCACCGAAAATACAGGTATTTTGAAACCGCTGTGTGAAAGGATCTTTTCCGTTAAAATGCAGGAATGGCAGCGCTTGTGTGAACAGTCTTTGCAGGAAAAAAAGCAGAACGACTTTACTGGTATTTTACCGGCATTTCTGTGTGAAAGGGCCTACTGTGTGCCCATGCCTGGTATTGAACTCTAGTCCCTGCTGCCACTAGGGGGAGCTGTATGGCCGCCATCTGAGGAAGCTGTGAAACTCCAGAGGGAGTTAACAGTCTGGGAGTAGCCCCCTCCACTGCGGGTCTGGCTGGCGTGGAATGCACGCTCACCCACCCCACCGCTTGCTTCTCATGTTGTGTTACTGCTGTCTTCAAATCTGTTACTGCTGTCTGCAAATCACGTGTGAGGCGGTCAATTCTCTCTCTCTCTCGAAGAATTGTCCTAACCGTCCTCAGCTGCTATTTTCCCCGTCTCTATCTGAATCACCGGCTGCCTGAGCTGAGCTGTGCTATGCTTTGTGCCACTTCACTTGTTTTAGCTTTTTCCTCTTTCGATTGTTCCATATTTTCTACAGATTTAGGCTGACTTTGATTTTTAGTTCCAGATTTCCTTGCTATAGTTTGTTTAACTATTTGAGCCAACAAATTTAACCTTTGCCACATTTTGTGCTCTCGTTCCAATCTTTCTACCCCCTTTTTCTGTTTCCTTTTCCCCAATACACCTACTTCCTCAGCCTTTTTTCTATCCAACGCCTCCTGCGTTCTTTTAATTCTCACATTAATCTTCTGTTGCAAACATATTTTTTTCTCAAAAACATTCGGCCAGCTAACCTCAATCAATTTTTCCTTACATTCCTCTAAATCTTTCTGTCTCTTACTTACATCTTTTGGATCTGCTTGTGCAAGCATGATGTCACTTAATTTATTCCACTGTTCAATTAGTGGTGGACAATCAAACTCTTCACATTCTTTATCAAATTCGCCATCCATTTTTATGCCAAGTAAGTTTTACGTATGTGACCTTTTCACAGGATAGGGTGATATCACTATGTGGTTGATGTCAACTGTTAGGGTTATGATTTTGGATTGACATTTAAGTTCATTTCATGATCTATTTTCCAAGTGTTGAATGTTCTCTGCTCTCATTGTATTTGATGTAGAGTGTGATAAGTCCAGTTGTTAAGTCATGCTGATTTGGAAGGACAGTGTCCCACGAATCAGTGAAGAGGAAAGGAAAGTGAGGTGACGGCAATATGGCCACTAGGGTCCATACTGAATTGGTGCTCTGCATTTAACCCATCCGTGAAAGTGCACATACACACAGTGAAGTGAACACACACACAACCCGGAGCAGTGGGCAGCCTAAGCCGTGGCGCCCGGGGGGGCTTGTGGGGTTCAGTTCTTGCCCAAGGACACTTAGTTGTAGAACTAGTCGTAGGGGGGATTCGAACCGGCAACCTTTTGGACACCAGTCCAAGTCCTACCCCCTACCACTGTACCACAACTCCCCATAAAGAGGTGTCAGGTCGAAGCCCTGTCCTTATCTGTACTGCATTCCTTTGTTTCTTTGTTCTGTAAATGAACTAAATGCATGTAGTGTGAGATCCTGAGAAAAAACACAGGCACTCAAGTCAGACACTCGGACTGGGAAGATGTAGGATAAGCAGCAAGAAGGGGCTTCTCTAGCTCCTTAGCTTAGCTTAGCTTCTTAGCTTAGCAACTGGAAATGAAGTATTACAAGAAGATTGGAACAGAAACAAGTTGTTGTGTGTTTATTTGGTTCATCATCGAGTAAGGTCCATTCACTGGTACGAACTGAGGCTGGAGTACAAATCTTCCACTCCAACATCAACCCTAAAAAAAAAAGCATTGGGTCTCGCCCCTACTAAATTCCCTACATGACATTTCTACTTTTCCCTTCTCGGCTTTTCCCTTATCAGGGGTCGCCACAGCGAATCATCCCTTTCCACCTCATTCTATCCAGAGTGTCTTCCACCCTGACCCTAGCCAACCTCATGTCCTCTCTTACAACATCCATATATCTCCTCCTTGGTCGTCCTCTTGCCCTCTTCCCTGGCAGCTTCATCTCCAACATCCTTCTGCCAATATATTCACTATCCCTCCTCTGCACATGTCCAAACCATCTCAGTCTGGCCTCTCTCTTTATTGCTAACACAAGTAACGTGAGCTGTTCCTCTGATGTGCTCGTTTCTTATTCTGTCTAACCTCGTCACTCCTAAGGAGAACCTCAACATCTTCATCTCTGCTGCCTCCATCTCTGCCTCCTGTCTTTTTCTCACTGCCTCTGTCTCTAACCCGAAGAGCAGAGCTGGTCTCACCACTTTTTTTTAATTAAAAAGTTTTTACCTTGTAGCAATACAGGCCCTCAATTCGCTGGAAAACAAATCAGCCAAGCTCACTCGCTGAACACTGAACTCAGCATCGTCACTTTTACAGAGTCTATAAGCTGGGATGATGTAAAACATTGTGTGCAGTATGTACAGCTATCTTTCTTCCTCGACTGTTTGTGACTGATGCGTGTGTACATGTACGTCCATGTCCTTTGTGTTCTTTTGATTTGTATTTTGCACTCTGTGTTTTCCCTTGTGTTCCTTTTGATTTGTAATTGCACTCTTTTACTGTATTTGCACCTGAATTTCATTGCACCATTGTGCAATGACAATAACGATGATCCTGTCCTTATCCTTGTACACCTTTCCTTTGAGTCTTGCTGACACTCTTCTGTCACAACACTCCTGACATTTCCTTCACCCGCTCCACCCTGCCTGCACTCGTCTCTTCACCTTTCCACTCCCCATCACACTGCACTGTTGATCCCAAGTACTTAAACTCCTGCACCTTCTTCACCTCCACCCGGAAATCTTATGTCTGGCCCACAGCACATCTCACCACCGTCTTACTCCTCTCGTACATGTCCTGGACTACTCTGACATACTTCTCTGCCACTCGCGACAACCTCATACAGTACCACAGCTCCTCCCTCGGCACCTTGTCATATGCCTTTTCTAAATCCACAAAGACACAATGCAGCTCTCTCTGAATGGCATTAGTGGTGCTCTTGCGGGGCATAAAACCATACTGCTGCTCACAAATTTCTACAAAAATCTCACAAATGTCACGTAACATGACATTTCACCGTTTTAAAAACTAAACATGCCGCTTTACTTAAAGGCACAAACCAAACTACTGATGCCAACAACGGTATTTTAAATTATAATTTAAAGATTCTCACCACTTTACGGTAACGGATAAACAAACAGCGACAGACTCCTTCCCGCTAAACTTCGTGTGGCACAAGAATGGCTCCGCCCACACTGCACACGAGCTGCTGAAGGCGCGCGCAGCACAAATGTCTGCAACTTGAACATTCTGAGAAATGAAAAATTGCGTCATGAGTTTTGTACCACAATGACAACACGTCTGACACATCGCAATACTTGAATTTAAAGTATAAGAATAAATGACAACCACTTGAAAATGCCACGTCGAAATCCCAGTCAAATACACAAACAGCTCGTCCTTCACATATCATAGAGCACTTAGTAAACAAATTGCAGTGTTCCTTTTCCTGATAACAAATAATTCGTTTTGTCTTATGAGAACCTGGAAAAGTACGAAAGCAAAGGCTTAATTTAACGTGATTTACTGTAAATGTAATACAAAGCAAAATGTAAAATAAATACAATATTAACCAACAGTTCGAAGAACACTGTCTAACAAAACAGTGATTTTAAAAAACGCAGTTAATGTTTAGCATTTAGAGATGCTTTTAATTAAGATTGCAAATTTGTGATGAATTATCAAAGAATTCCCTCCAAAATGTGAAGTGGATGGGTTGCTTTGATCTCTGGGAACTTTCAAAACTGCACGTGGTACGTTTCTTTTAATGCGCTAAACGCAATTTTCTTTGCCAATTCAACATTTCTTATTGAATCAACAAATGAATGTGAAAGGTTAATAGAACTAAGTTTTTCAAGTTGTTTTAACTTTCAATCGTGGAAAAGTTAGATGAACTTAGAATATGCAGTTGAGCTAAAAAAACGCTAGTTGGATTTTTTTTACAGTGCAGGGTCTGGATCTAACCTCTGACTGCACCAGCAAACAAGAAAATAAGTTTATGACATTAAATGTTACAATTGGAACCATGGAAGACAGATCTCGGTACACTTCGTGGTTCATTTCGCTGCGCGCGTTGCACCTTGGAGGTTTCGGTACCCTCAAATCTGTTACGTCACCGTAATACTTAAGGGGGAAAATTGTGGAATCAGATTAGAGCCAGAGATCCAAACGGGGTAAAAAAAAAAAACGAACTAATGAAAAATCCAAAAGGTGACAAAAAAATAAAAAAGAAGTTTCAAACGAAAGTGTGAAAATTTCAAGCAAAACAAAAAACAAATGTAATTGCAAGTGAAAAATAAAAACATTTTTGTTCGTGTCTAATTTATGTTTTTTTGGCACCAATCTGATTCCATAGAAAACCCGTTTTCATACTAGCAGGCAGTGGCTGTTCTAGGCATGGGCGAACGGGGCAGTCGCCCAGGGTGGCATTTTTTCCATGTCACGTGGGGGGCGCCACGAGCGCGTCCATCAAGTGGCTTTATATTATATATTTGCAGCGCCCCTGTTTGAGTTTACTGAAGGAGTTGTGCACAGAAAATGCGAGAGAAATGGAAATTGGTGGCGGAGAAGTGGCGCACACGGAAATTTACATTTCTCAAAACGTTAAGGTTTCTGTGTGAACAAGGAAGGGACTGGGGGTCTGCTCTGGAGAGCAGCTTCAGTGGCAGACTGATTCACCCCCGCTGCGTGAAGGAGAGATATCGCAGATCTTTCCTACCTGCTGCGATTAGACTCTACAATTTGAACGTAAATTTTAACTGGTGACTGGAACTATGCTTATGACGGGCAGGTTCATTTATGGTCTGTGTTTGTTTGTTTGTTTGTTTGTTTATTATGATGTGTGCAGTGCGTTATGGTGATGTTTGCTTATTTATTTGTTTGGATTTGTTGTTGCTGTTGTGACGTGAAATTTCCCCGCTGTGGGACTAATAAAGGATTTTTCAATTCAATTCACTGCTGAAGAGGAGGCGAAAACACAACTGGGTTCTCTTCTGAGTCCACTAGGTTGTGAACGGCAAAAAAACTGAGCTCACTTTCCACTGGGTCACTTTCTGGGTCGTTAACTAAACAGAGTTTGGTTCGTTTTAAAAGAACTTTGCCGCGCACGGGGCAACCGTACCTGCCGCTCTGTAACGTCCAGGGGCGCCGATAAGGAGGGGGAAGGTTAGGACAATTCTGGGGCCCGAAATTGCTAGCAGCGCCCCTGATTGTATCAAATACAAATCGTGCAGGGTTGTGTGTCCCAGGCGGAGTTTTATTAATTTTTGGAAAGACGTCTGCATTAAACAATCCTTCTTGAACACTATGAATACTGTATTCAAAATGGCAGAGGCCAGATTAATTATGCGTCCAATTTCTTACTTTAACGTTTACAAAACATAGTGTACAAATAATCAAATTCATTAAGGTCTACTAAAAATGTAATGCCCCTCCCAATACTGTGATATAATGCAGATACTGTATGAATCCTAAAAACTACAGTAAGAATTTTCACTCATAACATTCACCCCTATTTAGGTACATTTACAAGTTACATCCGGCCATTTGAGGACAGACATTGTGCTATGTGGCCCTCAGTGAAAAGGAGTTTGACACCCCTGAAATAAAAGACGACAAGTGGTATTAATGGAACCTATGCCGCGTTACTGGGTTAACCTTTACTGGGTTCTCTTCCACAGCAAAAGAACGGAGCTCACTTGCCACCGGGTCACTTTCTGGCTCACTTTAAACTAACCGAGATTGGTTCGCTTAAAACGAACTATGTGTGAAAGCACACATAAATCCCCCTCACTCGAGTCTTTATTTATAGATTGCGAAACTCTATTCTTTGTAGACATTACACATATACTGTAGGCTTTACCTCCTCTTGCCTTTTCTCCCCTGGATATTGAAACGTGCCATTAAGGCATCAGTGGGGAGCCTAAACAAAAAAAATGGCATTTATTAGTCAACAGACAAACTTTGATTGTAAAAATTACAAGACACAAGAGAGTCTTTTGTCAAGCTGTAAAACCTGTAAAAATGAACACAACAGTTGACTTAACTCCCAACATATCCCACCGAAATATTCAGGTAATAGTTTTATACTAAGCCATCTATTATTTGAGTTTTAAACCTGTCTGGTTAACAAAGGCATGGTTATTATGAAGTAGACTTACCCAACACTGCTAGTAACCATACCAGTGTCAGGAGGAGATTGATGATGGATCTTCCCATTGACCCTGAGCATAAGGCGAAGATGAGCAGGATTAATGAAATTACCCAATTAAGCTCTCTAGTCCCAGACAATCCGATCAAACACCAGCAGAACATCTTGCATTGCTTCACGTTGAAACCTCTGCTCTATGCTGCAAGGAGCAGAGCTCTAAACTCGACAGCAATCTAACGATTGATCCGGTAGAGTGAGAAGCCGTGTTACGGATGGGTAAAGAAAGCGTCAGCGGTGCTCCACAACGGAGAGGTCCACTTGCCTCAATGGTTATAGAAGATGAAGGCAACTTTAGAAGTTTCATTAGCAAACTGCACACCATGCACTAGAATGTACAGTTCACATTGTGCGATGAAGCGGTCTCAGTCCTTGGTCCGGCCGGCCTGTGATTGGTTTCCCAGAATAGAGTGGATGGAGAAATGGCGTCTGTGTGTGGAACTTGGTCTTGTTGGATTGCAACTTCGGGAAAAAAGTTGTTCCGAACTACAGTAATCAAACTCTCCAACGAGTACGACTGGAGCCAATCCTTTTCTGCTTTGTCAGACTTTACTGCGAAGTCTGCTTGACATGAAACTCACACTTCTGCAGTTTAACATATAGTTGGTGGTTTTACAACCAATCAACCACATTTTTTACGTGGAATACATGTTCCTCCTCGTCATGTGAATAAATCAAAATATCATCAATGTATCTGATCACACAGTGATTTAACATGTCCTTGAAAACTCCATTAAAAAAGGACTGAAGAATTGCTGATGCATTGGCCAGGCCATATGGCATAACCATGAACTTGTAATGACCTCTAGTGGTGAAGGCAGTTTTCCACTCTACTAGGTTTATGCGCTTCTTAAATGCAGTTTAGAAAACACACAAGAGAAGAGGATAACAGAATTTAACTGTAACGTTGTTGAGACCTCGGTAATTGATACAAGGTCTCGGGCCACATTCAACACCTCCCAATCTGGCAACACTGGCAAAAGTTCGGACTACTCTGCTTCCGGTTGGTTAATGATAGATATTTAATCCAATCATCACATTTTTACACTTTTACAGTTACGTCCCACCCGTCGGACACACACACATACACACACCAGAGAAAAAAACACCGCAGACCCTGCTCGGATGAAAACCACTTCGGTGACCGGAATTATAGCAACGAAGATTTTGTTGGTAACGGATGAAAGAGTAATTGTTAGATTACTTTTTTTTTGCCTACCTTTGAAACTTGAATTAAATAGAAAAAGCCTTTAATTGTCCCACAGCGGGGAAATTGCACTTCACAGCAGACAATAATATGTAACAAGAAATAGTTAAATGAAGAAGAGAGAGCATTATGTATAGAAGCATAAAAGTGAAGAGCAATAGCTGCCGGGACAAACCGCACCCTGATTTTCCATCTTATTCTAACTGCCTTATCATTCTTGACCAGTACGAAAATTTTTCAGACGATATAGAAAGTTCTTACTGTGGTATACTGAAATTCTGGATCCCCATGTTTTTAATATCTCTCATCTTGCGGTTTCTATCAGGAGGTTCCTTTTGCCAAAGAAAATGTTGTCCTGTGAGCCCGTTTGAATTGTTAAGTTGCTCTATCGCTAAATCTTGAGAGACATATGTACAAAGCCCCGGTGGACAATTTACATACACACGTAATGGTCCGGTGAAAAAGAGTATTTTTTTTTTTTTGCTATACTTTGTGGTTCGATACAACCAGAACGTTTTTCTAAAAATACCAAAGCTAATTGCAATTTGTTTTATTTCGTTATTACAGATGTGTTCCAGTTGTGAACACACCTGGAAAAAGGCCATTATGAGGCACACTCATGGTAAATCAAATTATTGGAGAAATTGCCAACCAAATCTGTGGCCCAAGGAAGAGAGGTGGGAGGTGGCTAAAGTAAGTAACCCTAATTTGTATTTAATACACACCCATATACATACATGGTAATCATAAAAATACTTGTGATTTACTTTTGAAAAAAAAACAGGCATTCATGTCCATGGGATATTTGGATGAAAAAACTTACGAGGATTTTGACTTTGCTGGAATTTTACAGTTTTTAATCAAATGTGACGCCTTTGAGGACCTCGACACAGACATTTTGTGTAAAGTATGTATTCTGATATGTTACATTTTTTAATCTCTATATTCACGTTAAAGTGAAAGTAAAATGCCTTATCATTCTTGACCAGTCCGAAAATTTTTCAGACGATATAGAAAGTTCTTACTGTGGTATACTGAAATTCTGGTTCCTTTTGCCAAAGAAAATGTTGTCCTGTGAGCCCGTTTGAATTGTTAAGTTGCTCTATCGCTAAATCTTGAGAGACATATGTACAAAGCCCCGGTGGACAATTTACATACACACGTAATGGTCCGGGGAAAAAGAGTATTTTTCTTTTGCTATACTTTGTGGTTTGATACAACCAGAACGTTTTTCTAAAAATACCAAAGCTAATTGCAATTTGTTTTATTTCGTTATTACAGATGTGTTCCAGTTGTGAACAAACCTGGAAAAGGGCCATCATGAGGCACACTCATGGTAAATCAAATTGTTGGAGAAATTGCCAACCAAATCTGTGGCCCAAGGAAGAGAGGTGGGAGGTGGCTAAAGTAAGTAACCTTAATTTGTGTTTAATACACACCCATATACATATATGGTAATGTTAAAAATACTTGTGATTTACTTTTGAAAAAAAAAAACAGGCATTCATGTCCAGGGGATATTTGGATAAAAAAAACTTACGAGGATTTTGACTTTGCTGGAATTTTACAGTTTATAATCAAATGTGACGCCTTTGAGGACCTCGACACAGACATTTTGTGTAAAGTATGTATTCTGATATGTTACATTTTTTAATCTCTATATTCACGTTAAAGTGAAAGTAAAATGCCTTAACATTCTTGACCAGTCTGAAAATTTTTGAGACGATATAGAAAGTTCTTACTGTGGTATACTGAAATTCTGGATCCCCATGTTTATAATGTCTCTCATCTTGCGGTTTCTATCAGGAGGTTCCTTTTGCCAAAGAAAATGTTGTCCTGTGAGCCCGTTTGAATTTTTAAGTTGCTCTATCGCTAAATCTTGAGAGACATATGTACAAAGCCCCGGTGGACAATTTACATACACACGTAATGGTTCGGTGAAAAAGAGTGAACACCAGAAAATTTAATTCATTTGAAAACACGCAGCTGACAGGATGTAAAAAGTGGGCGCTTGGTCCTCAACAATGTAGTAAAAAAAAAAAAAAAAAATAATAATAAATCGTGGTGACACTCGTAGCACACTCGTGGTAAATCAAATTGTTGGAGAAATTGCCAACCAAATCTGTGGCCCAAGGAAGAGAGGTGGGAGGTGGCTAAAGTAAGTAACCCTAATTTGTATTTAATACACACCCATATACATATATGGTAATAATAAAAATACTTGTGATTTACTTTTGAAAAAAAACAGGCATTCATGGCCATGGGATATTTGGATAAAAAAACTTACGAGGATTTTGATTTTGCTGGAATTTTACAGTTTATAATCAAATGTGACGCCTTTGAGGACCTCGACACAGACATTTTGTGTAAAGTATGTATTCTGATATGTTATATTTTTTTAATCTCTATATTCACGTTAAAGTGAAAGTCCAATTTCCATATTTTGATTTCCAAAAAAGAGAGGACATCCAGCACGACCTTGAGAGGCAAATTCAATTAGGCTTCTCGGAGGTTGATAAACATGCTTTACAGATTTTCTCAAATGCTAAAACACATTTCACAAATGTTCTCTGCATGTTACCCAATGTCTAAACACAACACCCGTTTCTAAAGCTACATAAACACAACTACACATTCTCACTTCGAAACTCAAGCTTTCAAATATGTAAACACAATTCACATCATTGCACACTACAGCGAAACAATTGAAAACACGTTCGTAGAAATTTTGCAGTAATGGAAAGTTAGAAATCTTAGATTTCTGCAGAGGATTAGGCATTTCGATTTTTGAGTGTGACATGAGGAAATACTGCATGTAAACTACTGTAAAAACTCAATGCTTAAACAGAATTTATGCGCACAACAGTACTCTTGAAAACATGATCAGGGTGTGAAGTCCTTTTATATACGTTATTCACACCACACACACACACACACACACACACACCACAATCAGTGTGCACCGTGCACTGCACCGGGCCACATCACCTCATCCACATCGCAGGCTAATGTTTCTTGCCAGACACTGTGGGAATGCCTGGAATGGCGAATCCATATGTGGAAGGCCTCCAAACAAAGGATGTCATCACCGGCCAGCTCCATTGCCCTTAGGATGTTCTCTCTAGTGTACGGTTGTCTGTCATAAACCTTCCATCTCCACAATGAGACAAACTCCTCTAGACGGTTCAGGAAAAGGGAGTAGGGTGGCAGACAGACGTTTAAATAGTGGTTACTGTTGGCGGTGAACCACTCTGACTTTGTTCATCCTGATCACATAAATGGGAGTTGTGGTCCAGTGGAAGGAGACATGGACTTGTGTCCGAAAGGTTGCAGGTTCGAATCCCCCCCTACAGCTGGTTCTGCAACCAAGTGCTTGTTCCACCTTGGGCAAGATGCTGAACCCCACTTGCCTCCCCGGCATAGGTTACCCTCTGGGTTCAGCATGCTGGTGAACAAGAGCCTCTGAACCCAATGCCGCACAAAGAGTAATATTACCCCGTGTTATTACCCGTGTGAATAATATTACCTCACTGATAAGCCAACGATTTGTTTAGTTGAAACCAGCCAACTGTAACATCCTCTGTGAAAATGTGAAAGTGTAGAGGTGTTCAGAACAACAGTCAATCAGGTAGTATAGTATTGTCCAGAAGTGACGTTGACCACTGAGCCCACTAACTGTACTGTGAATATGGATGTATACTTACTTGTGTTGCGCAGAGTTGCGCTCAAAAGGAAACCCTGTAGACCTGTTTCATCCGCATTTTTTGGCGCCGGAGAACTCTGTCTATTGACATCATCAATGCTCTCAACATTGACATTACGAATCGGCAATTACTTTGCTTTGTCTCTGATCTGCCAGAGTCTGATGAGGTTGTTCTCACAAACTATATCCACAATGAAGGTCTCTTTTGCCACTGTAAATATGGCAACCCTCCCGCCTCTACGTATGTGGCATTCTTTCAACTACAGTAACAACTGATTTGAAACCAATAGACTACTTTCACAGGCTTGCACTGTGAAACTGTGTCACTGTATTGTGACAAACAAAGCAATAGAGTACAATACATGTTGTGTTGTCTGAATACCCTTATAATGGTAGCCACAGTGAACCTACTCAGGTTCAGCCATTGTCATGGCATGGAGAATGACATGGTCAATGTTGCTCGCATCTCGTCCATAATGGCGGTGCAAGGTTGTCTCGCTCTTCCTCTTGGACCTTCTCCTCTGCTTGTTGGCCTCCTTCTGTTCCTCGTTGGCCTGCACCTCTTCTTCCATGACCAGCTCTTCTCTCTCCAGTGACTCAAATTTCTCTTCCCCTGACTCTGCCTTCATGCATTGTGTTTGTTTGGAATCTTCAGCAAACTTTGCACTCTAAACTTGCTTTTATACATGTAGTCACAGCATTAGCAACAAGTGTCTTCAATTTTGAGTTATTGTGTGTAGTGAATGACGCCAGGTGTGTTCATTGTGTTCAAATATTGCTGACTGTGTCAAGCATTTTGCATCACATGAGCTTTCACAGGTATTCAGATTTTAGAAACAGTCTCAAATGCATGAAAGAATATTGTCTTGAGAATCAAATCCAGAAAATTTCCATTCCTCATTCCGTACAACTCACATTCATGGTTGCTGGTGGCTGCAGCCAATTATAGCTCTCTTAGGGTAAACACCACATTTTTATTGGACAATGAGTTACGTACATGTCGTTGCGAGTTACGTCGGACTCGGAACGTGAGCATCCCTCACGTTCGCTAGTCTAGTTCGCTAGCTAGCTACGTTTGTAGACGAAGATGGCTAAACGAAAGAAAAGTGAGGAATATCGGAATTTTCAAAAAGAATGGACAGATGAGTTCGCCTTTGTAGAGAGAGCAGGTTCAGCAGTGTGTTTGATATGCAATGAAAAAATCTCATCGATGAGACGGTCAAATATAAAGCGACACTTTGACACACGCCATACCACATTCGCTTCAAAATACAAATTTAGCAATTGTGAGAAACTGAAAGCCATTCACAGACGGGGAGTACGTTAAAACATTCATGATTGAAGTTGCCAATGAACTTTTCGATTACTTTTCGGAGAAAGACAAAATAATAAAGAATAAAAGACATGCCTCTGTCAGCAAGAACCGTTCACGATCGTGCAATAATGATGGCAAATCAAATTGAGGCAATACAGGTGAAGGACATAAATGCAGCACCATTTTTTCCCCTCGCTTTGGATGAGTCGACAGACGTAAGCCATATATCCCAGTTTAGCGTGATTGCAAGGTATGCTGTCGCTGACACAATTCACAAGGAAAGTATTGTTTTGCCGATGAGACGGACAACAAGAGGGGAAGATTTATTCAAAACTTTCAATGAGTTTGCTAAAGAAAAAAATCTACCGATGGACAAACTCATTTCGGTGTGTACTGATGGTGCTCCGTGCATGGTAGGGAAAAACAGAGGATCCCCATGTTCGCTTCTTCGCGAACACGAGAAGAGACCAATCCTGAGCTTTCACTGCATCCTACACCAGGAGGCTCTTTGCGCTCAAATGTGCGCCGAACAGCTGGGTGAGGTGATTGTTGTTTTCGGTAATGACTTGTTCTAGCAAAAATGTAGTACCAAACATGAACAGTAGAGAGCAGCAGTGATACATCTCGCAGGGTCAACATTGTAAAAATATATATATCCACAACACTCCCACTTAATTTTACAACTGTTGCAAAACAAAACACAAACAATTGAAAAATAAAACACGCTGTCTCCTTTTTTACAAAGCAACAAACATATTGTATATCACCAATATTTCTGTAACATCTTAAGCAATAAACAGTTTTAACAAAGTTAAACACACTTCAAACTTGAACTAACTTAAAGACATTTCAAAGAAGTCCAATTCTGCTTCTAAGATGTTCAAACTGTTGTTTGGTTAATGGCTTTGTAAGAATGTCAGCCTTCATCTCAACCATTGGACAGTACTGCAATTGTATTTGTCCCTGTTGCACACATTCACGGATATAGTGGTAACAAATGTCTATGTGCTTCGTTCTTGCGTGATCAATCGGATTCTTTGCAATTGCAATAGCTCCTTGATTATCTTCTTGGATCACGATTGATGTAGCATTGACACCAAGATCATTCAGCAATCGCTTCAGCCAGACTCCTTCTTGAGCTGCTTGGCTTAGCGCGACATACTCGGCCTCTGCTGTTGATAACGCCACCGTTGACTGCTTCTTGCTCAGCCAGCTCACCGCTCCTCCAGCCAGTAGAAACAAATTGCCAGTAGTTGATCGACGATCATCTTGATCTCCTGCCCAGTCAGCATCTGAGAATCCAGTCAAAGTTGTCTTCTCTGACTGTTGATACTTGAGCATGTGGACCTTAATGGTTGGTCCTTGCGTGTTCAAAATTCAGCTCAAGACTTAGATGCTAATAAATCAAATGTTTTATTACAAAGAATTTAAGTACAAGCTGGTTGAACGAGACCAAGGATTCAGCGCTGGAGAGCGAGCAGTGTGGAATGGCTCATCTCTGAAGAACGTTCATCT
>JABUMW010017509.1:0-12539 GCA_017309775.1 Paedocypris sp. Pulau Singkep
ATAGAATAATTTTCAAGATCCTCATCATCACCTTCAAGGCTATCCACAACCTCACTCCACCTTACCTGTCTGACCTCATCCATATTGCCACTCCGGCCCGCACCCTGAGATCCTCTGCCTCCACTCATCTAAATATTCCTCCAGTCCGTCTGACCACCGTGGGAAGTAGAGCCTTCAGCCGCTCTGCCCCTGCACTCTGAAACGCACCCCCCCCCCACATTCGGACCATCGACTCCCTTCCCGTTTTCAAGAAATCTCTCAAAACTCACCTATTCCACTTGGCTTTCGAACTCTGACCTTTACCTAATGAATGTTTGTTGTTCCGTAATATTGTACAGTGTCCTTGGGTGTTGTGAAAGGCGCTTCAAATGTAATGTATTATTATTATTATTAAAAGCGGAAGCACTAATAAAGGTTCGTATCGAACGTCTCCGTTTAGAAGCACAAGATCGCGCGCTGGCTCGTAAAGCTGAACTAGATCACCGATTAGAAATCCGGAAGCTGGAACTTGAAGCAGAGAAAGAGGTGCAGCTACGCAGGCTGGAGATTCAGGCAGCTAGAGACACCGCTACACCTGTGGCTCAGCAGAACGTCTCATCAGTAGGTACGGATTCAACCAGCATTCAACCTACTGCTTTTGATGTAGGTAAGCACATTGCACTGGTGCCTAGTTTTAGAGAATCTGAAGTGGATAGCTATTTTAACGCTTTTGAGAGAATTGCAACTTCTTTGGGGTGGCCTAAAGATGTGTGGTCGCTGCTGCTCCAATGCAAATTAGTTGGAAAAGCTTTGGAAGTGTATTCAACACTATCTTTGGAAGATGGTCTAAAGTATGACACGGTTAAAAAGGCTATTTTAAGAGCATATGAGTTGGTACCAGAGGCCTACAGACAGCACTTTCGTAACAGAAAGAAAAATGATAATCAAACTTTTGTGGAGTTTGCGCGTGAGAAATCCATCCTTTTTGATAAATGGTGTACTTCTAGTAAAGCGGATGATTTTGTGTCACTTAGAGAACTGATGCTGCTGGAAGAATTTAAACAATGTCTTCCTGAAAGAATGGTTTTGTATTTGAATGAACAAAAAGTCACTACACTTTCGCAAGCAGCTGTGTTGTCTGACGAGTTTGTGTTAACGCATAAAAACGTTTTTCCATCCACAAACACAGACAAAGGTCCCAAAGTTCAGTCCTTCATGCATCAATCTAGACAGAGTGATGTGAAGCCGAAGGAACTTCGTGAATGTTTTTATTGCAAAAAGAAAGGACATGTGATCGCTGATTGTTTTGTATTAAAACGCAAACCACAATTTTCAAAAAAAGTGGCATTTGTTAAATCGTTTAAACCACCAGTGGATCCTGAACAATCTGATGAATTACCTGATCCCACTTATTTGCCTTTCCTGTTTAAAGGTTTTGTGTCTCTAACAGGCAAACCGGAAGACCAGGTGGAAGTGCAGGTGTTACGTGATACAGGAGCAGGACAGTCTTTTGTGTGTGCTGATGTCTTGCCATTTTCAAATGAATCATCTGTTGGTTGTAGTAGGTTGGTGCAAAGCTTCAATATGGAGATTATGAGAGTGCCAATCCACCGCATTCATCTTCAGTTGGAGCTGATCACAGATTTTGTGGAGGTGGGGGTGCGTCCTGCTTTGCCGATAAAGGGGGTGTCTTTTATTTTAGGCAATGATTTAGCAGGGGGAAAAATAATTCCTTCACTAGAAGTAACTGATTAACCCATTGTTCAGTCTAAATCTGATGAACTCTTTTTAAGCTACCCGAGTGCATTTCCAGCGTGCGTTGTCACACGTGCTCAAGCTAAAAAATTATTTTGATCTAGCAGACTCTTTTCTATGTGTGGATGAGACAGCAGACACCGTAACAGGTGTTGAACCGAAGGCTGCTGCTGAGGTCGGAGAACTGCTAGTAAGTGATGTTTTGCCATTGATTGTTACACGCAGTAAACTAATAGAGGCTCAAGAGAGTGATGCTTCATTGAAGAAGTATTTCAAATTAGCTGAAGACAATCAATTGGATGAAGCATTGTTTTGGTTGATGATGGTTTACTGATGCGGAAATGGCGTAAACATAACTTGACAGAGGAGGAGTGGAATACTGTTTATCAAGTTGTGGTTCCTACTGTATTTCGACAACAGATTTTGTCACTAGCACATGATCATTTCCTCGCCGGACATTTAGGAATAACAAAAACATATAATCGAATACTGCAACATTTTTTCTGGAATGGCTTAAAGAGTGATGTCGCAAAGTATTGTAAAACTTGTCATATCTGTCAAACTGTCGGTAAGCCTAATCAGGTGATTCCACCAGCACCGTTGATCCCAATTCCAGCACTGGGTGAACCGTTTGAACACGTTGTGGTAGACTGTGTGGGACCATTACCAAAGTCCAAGACAGGTAATCAGTTTTTACTCACAATTATGTGCGCAGCTACCCGATATCCTGAAGCCATACCTCTCCGAAAAATCACAGCGAAGGTGGTTGTTAAAGCCTTGATCAAATTTTTCACAACGTTCGGGTTGCCAAAAATTGTGCAAACAGATCAAGGAACCAATTTCCTCTCGAAGGTGTGTGCCCAAGTGTTTAAGTCTTTGAATATTGCACATAGAATATCCAGCTCTTATCACCCGCAAAGTCAAGGCATGTTGGAACGATTTCACCAGACCTTAAAGTCAATGCTGAGAAAGTATTGTATTGAAACGGGAAACGAGTGGGACGAAGGGGGTACCATTGCTTTTATTTGCAATTCGTGAATCACTCAAATTTAGCCCATCAGAGTTTGTCTTTGGACATTCAGTCAGGGGACCTTTGAAAGTGCTGAAAGAAAGAATGTTGGGCATAGATAAGGGGGAGAAGACGAACGTGCTGGACTATGTCAGTAAGTTTCGTGACAAACTCGGAGCTACTTGTGAGTTGGCTCGAGAAGCCTTATCGGGAGCACAAGGAAAAATGAAGACAAATTATGACAAAAAGGCCGTGTGTAGATCTTTTTGTGCAGGTGATCAAGTAATGGTTTTACTGCCCATTCCTGGTGCTGCTCTGACCGCACGATTTTCTGGACCCTACAAGATCTTGGAGAGAAAGAACGACTCCAACTATGTAGTGAGTACTCCAGATCGAATGCGTCAGAAACGGGTATGCCACATTAACATGTTGAAGCCTTATTATGCTAGGGATACAGTGGGATCCCTGAGCAAAAATGAAGGTGATGCTGTTGTTGCAGTGGGGGTTGTCTGTGAGACCGACCAGAGAGTAGAGCCGGAGGATGCCGACCAGGGTCTGATCTCGGAGTCTGAGCTACCATGGCGCTGTGCTAGATTGCCGAACTCCGAGACCCTTGCGAACATGTCTAGTGTGCTGTGTCATCTCAACCGTCAACAAAGGCAGGAGGTGATGGGGCTTCTAGACAGGTTTCATTCCATCCTAGGTGACACTCCTACTCTGACCCACGTATTGCGGCACAACATCATAGTTGGCGATGCCCAGCCCATTAAGCAGCATCCATACAGAGTAAATGCAGTAAAGAGGGATCTCATGAAACAGGAGACCAGGTACCTGTTGGAAAACGGACTGGCCAGGCCAAGCAGTAGTCCTTGGAGTTCTCCGTGCATATTAGTCCAGAAATCTGACGGAACTAAACGGTTCTGTACGGATTATAGACGGGTGAACTCCGTAACCGTTCCTTACTGCTTTCCCATGCCAAGAATCGAAGATTGCGTGGATAGCATA
The DNA here is from genome assembly GCA_017309775.1 of Paedocypris sp. Pulau Singkep. Lineage (NCBI taxonomy): Eukaryota > Metazoa > Chordata > Actinopteri > Cypriniformes > Paedocypris > Paedocypris sp. Pulau Singkep. The sequence goes on from JABUMW010017509.1 coordinate 3,749, forward strand.
GGATCGGCTAAGTTTGTCAGCAAATTGGATCTTCTAAAAGGCTATTGGCAAGTTCCTCTGACCGCTAGAGCATCTGAAATCTCAGCATTTGTGACCCCAGACTGCTTCCTGCAGTATAACGTGATGGCGTTTGGTTTGCGCAATGCTGCTGCCACGTTTCAGAGGTTGGTTAACTTAGTGCTTGCTGATGTCCCAAACGTAAATGCCTACCTGGATGATTTGGTGGTTTATTCTCAGAGTTGGGAAGAACACATATCGCTTTTAGAAACAGTGTTTTTGCGATTAGAAAAAGCATCCCTGACGTTAAACTTATCAAAATGCGATTTTGGTAAGGCCACGGTGACTTACCTTGGCAAACAAGTAGGACAAGGACAGGTGCGACCGCTATCCGCCAAAGTTAGTGCTATCAATGAGTTTCCTGCTCCGAAGACCCGACGCGAGTTGCGCCGCTTTCTGGGTATGGCGGGATACTACAGGGGTTTTTGCCGGAACTTCTCTTCGGTGGCTGTGCCTTTGACTGCATTACTAAGTCCGTCCGTGGAGTTTGCGTGGTCATCGGAATGTCAGACAGCTTTCGAGAATATCAAGGCACTGTTGTGTAGTGAACCGGTTTTGTCTGCTCCAAATTTTGTTACCCCGTTCAAATTAGAAGTTGACGCAAGTGACTTGGGTGCGGGAGCGGTTCTCTTGCAAGAGGACGAGAATGGGATCAATCACCCGGTCTGCTATTTTTCAAAAAAATTTGACAAGTGTCAACGTAACTAACACAGCCAAAGCTTCCTTTTCTATAGTGGAATAATGGCGTTACAACATTTTGAGGTGTACGTGGGTTCTGCTACTATTCCGGTTGTCATTTTCACTGACCATAATCCGCTGATTTTTATTTCTCGTATGCTCAACCAAAATCAGCGCTTGATGAGATGGTTTTTAATTCTGCAAAACTACAACTTCGAGATCCGGTACAAGAAAGGTACAGATAATGTGGTGGCGGATGCACTGTCTCGTGTGTAACTAGAAGGCGATTTGATTATTGTTGTTTGTATTGAAAATATGAATATTTTCTTTTTTAAGGGAGAGGGTGTTACATCTCGCGCGATGTATTTTGACATTGTTTGGGGGAGTGTCAATTACGCAGGACGACGGACGACGGAACTCCTCCCCATTCATTCGGAACGCCTTCCCATTCATTCACCGGGGGGTTCAAAGGTCGGCGTGACGGAAGAGACGGGAGCGTTTTCGATCTCGGAGATGCTCGCCGGTTCTGGTGGCTGTGGAGAAGTTGTGTGTTCTCCAGTTTGAGTGTGTTTTGCAAAGATCCTGAGTTCGCGTTAGAGGCAAGGTTAATTTGTCACGTGATATACATTCTCATCATGTAGTTTCGTTTGAATGTATAGACACACCAGTTTAGGAGCGGACGCTGACCCGTGTATTTTTACATTTATTAGAGAGAGTATCTAGTAGGCTACGTGCCGAAGATTTATTTTTCGGGTTTTTGGTTTCTAAGTTTAGTTTAGCGATCCGAACGCGATAGTTAGCGTGTTTTGTTTTGATCTTTTCTTTGATTTCCAGCGCCGCTCACGCCTCGTCTATTTGTTCCACAAATAAGGATCCAAATGTATCTTTTTATTTTTGCCCGAGCTATTTACTAAATAAGCACTAAAATCATTGGTTGATGTTTGTCTGTTTATTGGACACTGCACAGAGTTCAACCTCCACTATCGTTCAGTTCCACATGTCTAATCATTAATATTTTCTTTTCTCTTATATTATTATTTACTTATGTGCGGCTTCCAACAGCCCTAGCCGACAACGAGCAAAAGGGAGTCGTAACACTCGATGACGAAGATGGTGTGTGTGTTGGTTCGTCACACAATTCAGCAATGCGCGCGCTTGAAAAATTCTGTAATGTTGAGTGAGTTGAATTCTCATTTGTGACATTTGTCTGACCTGCAGACGGATGATATAAGCCGATTTCCCTGCTTTGTTTAGCGATGTACCTTCCCAGACGACTGTTTTGCAGCATGATATTGATGTGGGTGATGCCAGTCCTATCAGGCAACATGCTTACCGAGTAAATTCTGTCAAGCGTACCATCATGAAAGCTGAGGTTGACTACTTGTGTGGTAACGGGTTAGCAAAGCCAAGCTTCAGCCCTTGGAGTTCTCCATGTTTGTTAGTGTCCGAAATTAATTATTATATTTGACTCATTAAATTAACGAAATTTTTTGACTTATTAACATCGTGTTTGCGGGTGTCCGAAATTGTAACACCTACTTAGGCGATCTCGTAATTCACAATGCTTGTTGGACCGAGCATCTAACAACCTTGCACAAGGTTTTTGTACGTCTTGCGAGCGCCTCTTTGACTCTCAACCTTGCCAAGTGTGAGTTTGGACAGGCAACGATAACATACTTGGGGAGAGAAGTGGCGGGTTATTACCGAAATTTTTGCAAAAACTTTTCCACCGTGGTTAATCCTCTGACATCCCTACTGAGCCAATCACGGACTTTCTTGTGGACCAAAGACTGCCAAGAGGCTTTTGATAATAATTTTTGATAAGCACGTAACAGTGCACAATACTGACTTTATAAATGAATTTGGGCAATTACTAGCAGAACTCATTATTAGAGCAGATAAAGTGATTATACTAGGCGTTAAGCAAAACACCGTTGACTCCAATCATAAGTTTAACCATACATTAGATTTTTTCATACTGTGTTGCAGTTCATGATGTAGATATAGTTTTGGTGTTTCCTGTTTAATAAATATAGACATTCCAGCTGTGATCTCACCGCAATATCTCTCTTGTAGACTCATTAATTCCAGCACTAAACATAGCTTTATTAAACGTCTTCCTAATCTCAGCATTCATACCCTGAATATAACAGAAGAGCCTGAGGATTTGACTGCAGTCTTAAATCTAACTTTGCCAAGTACCCTTGACTCTATTGCTCCTCATAGGGAAAAAATACTAAACACAAAAAACAAAGTTCTATGTTGCACAAATGAACTAAAAGCCTTAAAATCATTCAGTAGGAAGCTAGAAACGAAATGAAGAAAAACTAAATAAAGTTTTTCACAGAGCCTGGAATGACAGTATAATCGCATATAAACAGGCCCTAAAATCCACAAGATCTACATATATTAGAAAACTTGTCATTGAAAATCAAAATAATCATCGTTATCTGTTTAAAACGGTAGCTCAGCTAACAAAGAAAAAGGGCACAGTAGACTTCGCAATACCCCCACAGCTCACTATTATCGACATTATCAACTTCTTTAATGATAAAATTACTAATATCTGAATGAAAATTATATTACTCACATACTAGCCCAAAACTAGTTGTACCAAAAGTAATCCCACCCGTTGTCAAGTTCAGCACATTCAAACAGGTCAGCTCTGATGAGCTCACTGAGATTATTGTGGTTGAAAAATAACTTTGAGAGTCGAGAGAATGTAATTTAAACGCAATAACTTTATTACAAAGTCTAAGGTTGGAAAAAACTTTGAGTTGAAGAGGCAGAAGTACTTCTGTCAGTGGCCTGCATGCAGGCCAAAATGCTCTTCCCCACTCATTCCACTGGTTCATTTATATACCCCACAAACATGATAGAACATATCAGATGGTCCAGAAACAGGGTATAACTTACAACAGGTCAAACAGAAATCTTCTAATCTTGTATCACTCCCAAATAGTTACACATTTTAACCTTTAATCTCACTACTGTTTTAAACACTCCTAATACTGTATCACTCACAAATAGTCACACATTTTAACCTTTAATCTTACATCAGGTCAAACACTCCAAATTTTGTATTACTTACAAATAGTCACATTTTACCCTTTAACCTCACACCTGGTCAACCAGAAAAAAGTTCTAAGTTTGTACCTCTCCCAAACGGCCCTTCTAAACTTTATGACCTCCAACCTTTATTCCACAGTCACACATAAGTTAAAACAGTTTCTACATGCACACACGATTACTGCTTACTAGGGGTGGAGCGAGACACTTTTCCCACGAGACGAGACGAGACACTAGGCTCACGAGATCGAGACGAGACGAGATTTTGATTTTTTTTTTTAAATAAAAATAAATCTTTGACAAATAATATAAGGAGAGCAAGATTTTATCAGTATTTTCTTTAACTTTTTATGTTAAATAACTTTTTATCTAACTTTTTTTATTTGAAATTTTTTTTATGCATTTCACTTTCTATTTTCATCAATTGCATGCAGTGATAACCAAATAACCAACATAATATTGATCATACAAAATATGATGCCATAAATTGCCAGTCAAGTAATTTCACAAAAAATGTTTAACTGTCAATAGTATAAAAAACCCATTAAGCGCATATGTTAAACACACTATTTATAGACAAATGCAAGTCTTCCAGTAACTTGTATAGAATGGTAGAATCATTTTGGCATCAAGTTCAACTCAACATCAATGTACTTTATGATTAAATTCATTGTGTTCATTTTAGCTCGAAAAACCCCACATTGCGGGACAAACCCCGCATGCCGGCGCAAACATCGGGACGCTCGTGCACGAATGCTTTAACAATGTTTGATTCCACACACTGTTAAACAAAATGGCGGCAAATTCTTGCGATATCACGAGATCCAATCGCATCTCGCGATAAGCATCTGATCACGAGATCTCGTCACACCCCTACTGTTTTCGCGTATATAAATTCACTCATATCATAACAAAGACCAAGACGACTTCCTGCTTACTCGACCCTTTTCCAACTTTTTTACTTAAAGAGATCCTACCTTTAGTTATCGAACCAATCTTGAATATTATAAATTCGTCACTAGTTCTAGGTCACGTGCCACAAGCGTTTAAACAGGCCGTCATAAAACCGCTCATTAAGAAGCCACATCTTGATGCCGACGTGAATGCTATTTATAGACCATTTTCAAACCTTCCATTTATATCTAAAATTCTAGAAAAAGTTATATCAGGACAACTCTGAAATTTTTCAAATCTATCGTTCTGTTCAAGAAATTTACAATCAGGCTTTAGATCGCACCACAGCACAGAAACAGCACTAATCCGAGTCACCAATGATAGATAAGAGGAACGTTTCACTCTTAGTTCTGTTAGATATTAGCGCTGCTTTCGACACTATAGACCATGACATTTTAATAGATAGACTTGAGGAATACGTTGGGGTTTCTAGACACGTTAGAATGGTTTAGGTATCTGTCTGATCGCTTTCATTTCGTTCATGTAAATGGAGTCTCATCACCCAGATTTAGTGTTAAGGCCAGGGTTTACCTGGGTTTACCTGGCCACTGTCGCATATGTGCTTGCTCACTCGTCTTTGTCTTGTCATGTTCCGCTTCTCTGTGCTCATTTTCTCCCTTACTCTTGTCTGTGCACCACCTGTTGCGTGTCTCTGTTTATTCCGCACTTCTTGTACCACCTTCTTGTGACTATCATCTGAAGCATGCGTGAGAGTTCTTCATCCCGTATTCTGACAATGATACGGTTGCGGATATTTTCATCCCTGTAAGTGCCGAATTTGCAGTGTTCAGACATTTCATACGAAGCACAAATTAAACTCTCCGCTTTCTCTCGGGAACACTGGACCCGTTGGTGGAAACATGCTCACTCGTGAATAATGTTTCTCCGCAGGATAAAATATTCATCGTACTTAATTAGAACGATGTGAAAATCATCACAGTCTTGGTCATCGGAAAACGACTTCCATCGTGTAGATCAGGCAGCTCACCTGCACCGCGCCTTCATCAAACCGCTGTTTCCATTCCGGCCACTCTGTCGGTTTGTCGAAAGCAAACTCCGCTGGAGGGTTAAACTTTACATGGTGTCAGAAGTGATGGAGTGAGGAAAACAATCGACAACATGGCAGATTACGCGAGTGGAAGGATTCTTTATAACTAGGGTTATAAGGCTTTTATTGAGAACAACATGCAACTCTCTCGGAATACAGCACTTCACTGAAGACCGCGTGCAATTACCCACAAGCAGTTGTCTACTGCGGTAAAAGGACTGTCGCAAGCTCACACGACTGCACACATCTCTGACAATACTGATCCGCAGGTGCTCGGTGAGTGTGTGTGTTCCTCTGTCCTTCACTGAGTCACACTGATGTAGTGTTGTTCTGAGGGAGACGTGCTGTGTGTGTGTGTGTGTGTGTGTGTGTGTGTGTGTCAGTGGCGTCTGAAATACATGACTGAAATACACACACTTTCTTCCTGCTCATGTCCGGCTTTTCTCTGATACACACACACACTCACTCACACTCACTCACACACACACACACACACACACACACACACACACACACACACGTTGTAACGTGTAGAAATAGATTCCTTTTTTCAGGCTTTTCAGATAATTTAAAGGAAAATGTTTGTTGGTGTAGTTATGTGTAATATTTTTTCTCTTCTAGAAATCACTGGCGTCACTACCACTGAACTAGTACAACCACTGATAGAGAGCATCTCCACTGCTCACTTCTACTGTAACGGCTCGGGTGACACCATCACCTCTGTGAAGTGGCTGAAAGATGGAAGAGATCTGTCTCCTGACGGCCGCATCAGATTCTTTCCCAATGACAGATCCATGTGGATCAGTAGAGTGACGAGATCAGACACGGGAAAATACCAGTGTACCTTGGGAAACCGGTTCCACTCCAGATCGTCTAAATCTACCACCGTCATCATCAGCCGTTAGTTGATCCAGCATCATCTACTCAGACCTTTTACTCTGAACATCAAGCGTCTCTGTGTCTGTGTTCTAGATGGACCAGAAGACGTCAGGATTGATGGTCCTACTGAGGTGTCTTCAGGGGAATGTGTGTCACTGTCTTGCTCTGCTGCGTCTGAACCTTCTGCTTCATTAATCTGGAGCTTCAATGGAAATGACACAGAGGTCACTGGAGACACGTTCCTCATCCCTCAGAGTGATGTCACACACAGTGGAGAATATTCCTGCACGGCCACCAATAACATCACTGGGAACAACCCCTCAGTCAGCCACGAGCTCCTGGTTAGAGGTGAGGACCTACAAACACACACAAGCGCGCACATGCACACAGTTTTAATAGTAATATTAATGCTTTTAATTTTTATTTGAATGGCGCTTTACACGTCTTCTTTACAAGTCTTCTCAAAGCGCCTCCTACAATGAGGAACACCAGGCGCACCATCCTTTTCCCGGAGAAGTAGCGGCAACCAATCTGCGCCAGCGTCCACTTTAGCTGGGCATACAGACCACACACACGCTCTCACACACACACGGCCAGATTAACCTGAAACGCATGTTTTTTTGGATTGTGGGGGAAACCAGAGTACAGTGTTGTGGACTAGTTAACCAGTGAGGAAACTAGTTCAAACATTAGTTAAACAAAGTAATTCCTAAAGACAAGTTTTATTTATAGAGCACAGGTTTAACCCAACAGTAGTTGATCCAAGCAAAACAGCACAGGCAAAAGCTCTCAGCTTCATCTCTTTCTCTCTCTCTCTCTCTGTCGCAGTACTTTTAAAGGGGCAGGGCACTTTTCCCACAAATCTTGAAAATTATAATGCAACCATACCAATAACAAATTAAACCTAAAACATAAATAACAATAACTTAAATAGATTAATACCAACCTAAATAAACATGGTTACTTTGATTTTATGAATTGACTTTATATAAAACACAAAATTGGGTTTCTACTCATTCCTATCTATTCACTATTCTCTCATTTCTTTACCCCATTTTAAAAGTGGGTCTAAACAGAATACCACAATCTCACAGCTGAACTGGAGGGGTCGACTTATAATATGACTTTGAGATATTTTCTAGATAAAACGTGTTTCACCTTAGCGACTGACCTGATATGAATAAAGTTACTCTTTACAACTGTATTCATGTGTTTTTCAAAGTGGGGTTGTGGATCTAAGTGGACCCCAAGGTTCTTCACATGATTGTGTACATTGTTTTGTAGAGAACCAAACTGTGTTTTAAGGAATTAATAGTAGCTGCAGGGCCCAGTAAGAGCACTTCAGTTTTCTTTTCATTCAGCTGGAATGAGTTTGCTGTCATCTGGGTCTTTGCTTCACGAGAAGGCATGAGAGAAGTGCGTCTAATGCAAAATCATCTCCTGGTTGGAGTTAATCAATGGATGGTTTAGAACTTTTAATATTTATATATACAGTATTAGGACTTCAACTGGTCAACAAATAAGTCTAAATATAAATTATGCTTTTTAAGGAATTAACAAAAACAAACTAATACATTTAAAATTTCAAATGTTCTGCTCTCAGTATATTTAGTATAACAATGTACCAAAATTAAATAACAATAAGAAAAACGTACACTCTTTCTAGTGCAAACAGGTAGAAAAATTAGGGGGCTTTGTACGTTTTAAACTAACTTGGTTCGGTTAAAGTGAGCCAGAGCCATTCATTTAACATATAATAATAATAATAATAATAATAATGAGTATTTGTAAGGCGCTTTTCACAGTTTAACCGTCTCAAAGCGCACATATAAATATGTAAGGGAAAGGTTGCTTTTTATTCAATTTGTCGTCTGGATTGTTGGTGTTAACTAAGTGACTGCGGTTATGACAAAGACAAAGACCAGCGAGCAAGCACATACGCAACAGTGGCCAGGTAAAAAAAACCTCTTTAACGAGGAAAAACCCTGGGGAGAACCCGGCTCACTGGTGCCAGTCTCCTCCGGCATTCTAACACTACAAAATCAGTGCGTTGGTTGTTCTGCGTCATTTAATGATGATTCAGGAACGATGTTTCCCTCCTCAGTG
>MU204363.1:11637-32670 GCA_017309775.1 Paedocypris sp. Pulau Singkep
GATGCCAAAAATTGCACTGGTTTACTTGAAAAATAGGGGAAATGTACATTTTTATTAGTTTTTACCAAAATGTACTCAATATTTTAAGTGAAACACAGAACGACATTTTTTTTAACGACACGTGCACAATCTTTTTAGCAATCACATAATTTTTTTAATGAAAATTCCAAGCCTCATGAATCATTTTTTACAGTGCATGTGATGCTGTTGCTTCCGGACTGTGAAACGTCTTAATACAGAAGATTATCTAATGCGTGGAATCCCTTGTGAGGAAAATATGAAAATGTTGCTCAATCGAGTCTTTACTATTCAAACCATCAATAATCAAAAAAAGTTTTGAGAAAATTGGGTTTTATTTTCTTAAATTAAAAAGTACAATAAAAAAAAAGAATTGTTAAATTAATAATGTCAGGCTGAATATTTTAAGATTTGTTACTTAATTTTATCAAGTATGTTCTACTTAAAAAGTAAGCTCTGAGAAATTACTTAAATATAATTCGTGTAGTATGTTACCAAACTTTTTTTAAGTAAATAGCACGTCACATTTTTTACACTGTACTTGAGTAAAAGTACGTATACGTGCTGTATGAGTTACTCCAATACAGGTAAAAAGTCACCACTATGAAAAAGATTTGAGTCAAAGTAGCAAAGTATCAAACATCAAACTTGAGTATTTTACTCAAAAAATTTAAGCTAAAAAAATGTATTCATGTGGTTATGATTTCTAATACAGAAACGAAATGTAACACCTCCATTTTTCAGAAATATTCAATTTTTGTAAAATTTGTAAATATACTCTATTTTTGTAATTATACAACATGTGTACAATATAATCAAATCTAAAAAAGAACAAGTACGACAAACACGTAAAGAACCTGGAAAGAATTCTTGGAAAAAAAACACCGAGCATAGTATTTGTACTTGTATTAGTATGTACTTGTACTTTATTGATAGCGTGAATTCATTGGGGCTGCGTGAATTTAAAAGTTGCTTATATTTTATATAACTATAACTATATATATAAGTTATATACTTATATTTTTGGTACTCAGTACAAGAACAAAGTGGCCAAAAATAGTAATAAGTAAAAAATGTTTTACAAAAAAGTACTCAAAATAAACCAAGTACTCAAGTACTTTACACCTCTGATTTTTCGGCATTAAAAGGTGTTGTCGTGACTGGTGAAGGTCTCCTCGTACCACAGAGACGCTCCTCACACTCCAGCAGATGTTCCGAGCACCTCGAGCAGGTATCTCCAGCTTCATACGGCCGCTTCCCTTCGTAATTCCCCCTGCGATGCAGCCAAACTTGAGTAAAAGTACAGATACTTATTGTGAAAAATTGCTCTCTTGCGAGTAACAAGTTACCAATTTCAAAATGACTTGCGTCAAAATGTAGCGAAGCGTCCAATTTTAGAAGATCTTGAGTATTTTACTCCCACTGAATATAGCCAAAATAAATCAAAACGCCAAGAAATGTCAAAACAAACTCTATTCATGAGATTTTGTTTTCTAATACAGAGTTTTTATCCAATGGTAGAATAAAGTAAATGAATATTTATGATATAATAACACTAGTAATTTCACAAAATTGATAAAAGTAATAATCACAAACGTAGTGGAGTTGAAAGTAAAAGTTGCTTTTACTGTTGATACTCAGTACAAGTAAAAAGTAGCCAAAAACATACTTGAGTAAAGTAACAAAGTCCATTTACTCAAGTACTTCACACCTCTTCAATTCTACATTACTAGATCAGATTCACCTTTGTATAACTTTTGCTTAACTATTTTATATTATTTAACATCTATTATTTTATATTATTTAACATATTTATTATTGACAGACAAACTAAGAATTGTCGCAAAAAATAACGCAATAGTCACTTTCCCTGGTAATTATTGTGCTTTTATAACGATGCAACTCAACTACTAACTCGGTACTTTTTGTTAGAAGTTACTTACCCTAACTAGTAACCGTAACTAATGACTTTTTCAAAGGAACACACACACACACACACACACACTCACGGAGGGAAGTAGTTGCAGACCAGGATCGTGGCTTTGCTCCACTTCAGGTTCTCCACCGAGTCGCAGAAGTGAGTGGCGCAGCCCATCCTGCTGCTGTTGGCCCAGACCATCTGTGAGGAGACCACACCTCTGCTCACGCCCCCTCAGCACCGGGAGGAGGAGCCTCTGCTCCAGCCACGCCTACCTGAGTGTAGTGACCGCACATCCGCCCCTCTGGACAGCTGTTGCTCTCGTAGTCGTAATCCAGACGTTCCTCAAACCTGAGGAGGACAATGATGGCTCCTTCAGTTCCTCCCTTCATACTCTGCCTTTGCTCCGCCCACATCATCCATCCATTCATCCATCCATCCATCCATCTCTTTGTCTTCATTGACTTATCCATCCTTAATCGTCCATTCGTCATTTATTCATCAGTTGTTCTTCATGGACTCATTCATCACTGTTCATCCCCTTCATCTATCCATCCATCCATTGTTCATAATGGACTCATCCGTACCTATCCATCCATCTTTCATCCATCCATCTCTTTGTCTTCATTGACTTATCTATCCTTAATCGTCCATTCGTCATTTATTCATCCATCCATCCATCCATTGTTCATAATGGACTCATCCGTACCTATCCATCCATCTTTCATCCATCCATCCATCTGTCTTCATTGACTTATCAATCCATAATCATCCATCCTTCTTTATTCATTCATCATCCTTCGTCATCCGTGTATTTATTCTTTTTTATGCTTTTGCAGTTCTTCATCCATCATTCTGTTTCTTTTTTCTATCCACCAATATCTCTTAATTCATTCACTAACTTATCTTTCATTCTTTTTCGATTCATCGTTCTTACTTCCTCCATCCATTTTTCCTCTCCCTTTAATTTTAATCCCTTTAGATCAGTCTCTCTCCATCCTCCATCTTTTCATCATTCCCATCCCTCTTTTTTCATCCCTCCCTCTTCATCCATCCATCATTTATACATATTTCTTTCATCCAAGCATCTCTTCATTCAATTTTCTCCTGCTATCAATCCCTTTTATTCCATTCAGTTTTATTTTTTGACTCATCCAACCTCGTTCTTTATTCATCCATCAATCCATCTGCTCTTCTTCATGGACTTATCCATCACTCCATTATTCCATCCATTATTCATACTTCAACTATTTATCCATATACATCCATTTGTCTATATTCACTTATCTATCTCTAATCATCCATCCATCAGTTGTTCATCTTGAACTTATCCATTTACATCTATACTTTTTCATCCACTTGTCTATTTATTCTTTATTTATTCATTTACCGTTCTTCATCCATCATTTCGTTACTTTCTTCTATCCATTCATCATTCATTCACCAGCATATCTTTCATTCTTTTTCGATTCATCCATCCCTCTTACTTTCTCCACCCATTCTTTCCTCTCCATTTATTATGATTCCCTTTTAATCAATCTCTATCCATCCATCCATCCATATTTTTTCATCAATCCCATCATCCCTCCTTCTACATCCATCCATTGTTTATTCATCTTTAGTCATCTATCCCCTCTATAGTTCTCGATTCTTCTTCATTCATCCATCATCCAACATCCATTCATCCGACTTTCATCCATCCATTTGTTTTCATTGACTTATCCATCCCTAATCATCCATCCTTCTTTATTCATCCATCCATCGATTGTTCATCATGGACTCATCCATCCCTATTCATCCACCATTCATCTGTCCGTTCATCCATCCATCTTTTCCTGACTGATCAATCCCTAATCATCCATCCTTCTTTATTCATCCATCCATCCATCCATCCATCCACAGTTCCGTCGCTCCTCATCCTTCCCTCTTTCCTCAGTGTGTGTGTGTGTGTGTGTGTGTGTGTGTGTACGTGTACCACTCTAGTGTGGCCTGCGTGACGTTAAACGCTCCGGTGGTGATGAAGAGGTTTTCTCCGACGTTCTCTAGTTCCGGATTGTGTTCCCAGATGCATTTGGCAGCGTATCCCTCCGCCACCAGACGCAGAGTCTCGTCCCACACCTGATCATCACAATCAAACAACTGCCATTACATTTTAATTGTTAAATATTACATATTAAATATTTAAGTTTTAAATGTCAAACATTCTGAAAAATGCTTTACTCTTTTCATAAAAATTAAATGTCAAGTACTTCTATTGATTTCTTTAATTTAAATATCAGTTGTATATAAGACGCAACACAGTATCATACTGTAAATTAAAAAAAAAAACATTTCGAAAAACAGGTTTTTCATTTTCTTTGAAATTAAATGTTAAATTGACATTAAATACTTCTGTTCATTTCTTTATTTTAAATATCAGTTATATATGAGACACAAAAACTGTATCATACTGTAACAAAACATTTTGAAAAAAAGGTTTTCCTTTTTTGTTGAAATTAAATGTTAACTATACATTAAAAACTTATGTTGAATATCAGCTGTATATACAACAAAAGACGGTATCATACTGTAAAAAAAACATTTCAAAAACAGGTTTTTCATTTTCGTTTAAATGAAATGTTAACAACACATTAAATACTTCAGTTAATATCTTTACTTGAAATATCAGTTGTGAACAAGACACAAAAACAGTATCATACTGTAAAAAGAAACATCTTGAAAAACAGGTTTACCGTTTTACACGTGTAAAATTATTACATTGACATGAAATATCTTTGCTAAATAGTTTAATTTCAATAACACAACAGAATCTTGCTGTGAAAATCGACGTGTCACTGCATTAACGGTCCTTCACTGTAAACCTCAGCCGGTTAACGCTCCTCACAGGGATTTCTTACCTTGTTTTTTTGTTTGTCACAGTGGATACAGTTCAACTACCGAACTCAACGCGTGAAGGTGAAGAACAACCCGCATCCTCCGTGGGATCTGAAGACAGAAGACGGTGTCTTACCGCTTTCCGCATGAAGGCAGCGGCGGGCTGGACTCGGCTGCGGAGAAGGTTGTGCATGGCCACCAGGCTGGACTCCTGCTCTTCACTCATCTGAGCCGACACCAGAGCCACCAGCAGCTGGAGGAGGAGAGCGGCTCTGCACTGCTCCGGCTTCATCACGGAAGACCAGAACGTCTCCTGCGTCCTCCCACAGAAAACACGGAGTGAGTCGGAACGCCGCGGAGTGAAACCGCCCATGGTCGGATTACACGTCTCCTGCTCACCAGCACTCTGGGCGTTTATCTGAACGTTTTGTTTTTACCGGAACATCTCGGGTTGGTCTGTACGTGTTGGGCGAGACTTGGGCTTCGTGTTCTCCTCTCCAAACTCGTGGTGACGGGTCGTGTCGTCTCCGTGGAGAACGTTAACCCTCCTACGCCTTCCGCAGGCCGGTCCCACAAACACGGATCTGGATTCACATCAGAAGGATTCTATCAGGAGCAGAGAACTGATGCTTCATGACATCAGAACGTGTGGTAGACAACTAGAACAAACAGACAGACAGAGATTATGATTGGATAGTTAGATGGATGGATAGACATACAGACAGATATTATGATAAGATATATAGATGGATGGATGGATGGATGGATGGATGGATGGAAAGATAGATAGATAGATAGATAGATAGATAGACAGACAGACAGACAGACAGACAGACAGACAGACAGACATACTTTATGATAAGATAGATGGGTGGATGGATGGATGGATGGATGGATGGAAAGATAGATAGATAGATAGATAGATAGATAGATAGATAGATAGATAGATAGATAGATAGATAGATAGATAGATAGATAGATAGATAGATAGATAGACAGACAGACTTTATGATAAGATAGATGGATGGAAGGATGGATGGATGGATGGATGGAAAGATAGATAGATAGATAGATAGATAGATAGATAGATAGATAGATAGATAGATAGATAGATAGATAGATAGATAGATAGATAGATAGACAGACTTTATGATAAGATAGATGGATGGAAGGATGGATGGATGGATGGATGGATGGATGGATGGATGGATGGATAGATAGATAGATAGATAGATAGATAGATAGATAGATAGATAGATAGATAGATAGATAGATAGATAGATAGATAGATAGATAGATAGATAGATAGATAGATAGAAATAGATAGATAGACACACTTTATGATAAGATGGATGGATGGATGGATGGATGGATGGATGGATGGATAGATAGATAGATAGATAGATAGATAGATAGATAGATAGATAGATAGATATTTATCTATATATTAAGTTAAGTGACTGCTGTAAAAGACAGTGTTGTTGTTTTTGTTGTTGTTGCTGCACCTGTTGTTGTTGTTGTTTCCTATGTAATTGATTGTTTTGCTCAATGCGTAATGTCCATATAGGAAAGTTGTGAATATTAAAAAAAATACACATCTTATGTAAGGATCGATGAAATTACGTTTAAATGCAGTGACGTAATGCGCAGATGTTCTGCCGTCACGTGACCTCGCCGACGATCACGTGAACCGCCCTTATTAGCGGTAATGTTGTTTGTCAGGCGCTTTTCGCAGTTACACGTGTCTCTTGTCGCATTTTATTCGTTTGTTCGTTGGTGTTAATATGGCTATGATTATGACTCCGACTGTGGATTTATTTTTATTTATTTATTTTGCATCTCTGAGTTTGATTGAGACTGAGTTTTTGTTCTTTACTCTTGACAGACGCTTATCCGAAGCTACTTACAAAAATAGGAGCAAGTGAAGCTATTTTTCTACAATAGGCTACAGTAGATTACAGTAGGCTACAGTAATTAGTTTTACCATTTTTGAAACAGGGTGTTATTTCGTTTCTGTATTGGAAAATAAAACATCATGAATATAGTTTTTTCACATTTCTTTGTTTTTTTGTTTTTTTTTTAGCCTAAATTTAGTATGAGTGAAATTTCTTTTGAAAAGATTTTTTAACTGCTGTGCGAGTGTCTTTTTGAGCATTTGATGAATACACAATATCTTGGAAGAAAAGTTATTTTAAAATTCGATACTTTGCTACTTCAAATATTTTTTATAGTGGTGACCTTGTACTTGTAGTAATCAATTAAGTACGCATCCGTACTTTTACTCAAGTTTACACCTCTGTATAATTATAACGCGCATGCGGAGAACACGTTTAAAACTAGAACTGTTGAGACATTCGCTCGTTTCTGGCCTTAAGACGTGGAATGTTATAGAGGCCGAATGTTCTCATCCGCGGGAATAACGGTCCAGGAGCAGTTCCAGATGTGAGGGTGGAGTGATGGGGGTCTCCGAGGGCCTCGCGTCCCACCCTGACTCTGACTTCACCGCGCGTATGGACACAGACCAGATCAATAACGGGCGATGACGTGATGTTTGTTTTATGGTTATGTAATCGACGAGTGACTCATTTGTCCTTAAGAGAAGAATGGTTCAGAACTGATGTTACTCTAGACGTGGAAAAGTTAAAGTCATGCGTGACTGGAATAGATACATTCAACTGAAGTATTCGATTTTTTTTAGATGTCAAAAAATTTTCAAGAACAATTTTTTTCCAATTCATGCCTACACCAAAGAATTTTTTTATTTTCTTTTAATCACTTTATTTTTTCCAATACATGAATTGTATTTGTTCTCTTACATAACGGCCATACGCTGGTTTTATGCAATTACGCAATTTTTTAAAATATTACATGCGCCATTTTTTTAAACAACTGTATAAAATGTTTTGATTTTAACTTTCGAAAGAAAACACTTTAAACGCTTTTCAATTCAAGGATTTCCAATCACAGTGTCTGTCAAACAAATCTTTGGAATTGTTCTTGTTTTGCCGCTAGTCGGCGCTGTGATCACGTTTTGCTGGGACGCGCAATCGCCGGTTAAACCGCATTAAAATGTTAAAACGTATGCACCGATCCTTTGTCTTCGTATCAATCACAACACTAAATATTTGTATATCAAAACAAATAGTGAATTAATTGTGTTGAGAAATATGTGTTTTGTAAAGTAAGATGTGCATTTGTGCATGTCTTCCCACATTAAGTTCTTATTAATGTTGTTGTTATCTTCACGAAACGCCCTTTTCTTTTTCTTTTTTTTTTTTTTTACACACGCCAATAAAGCAAATTATACGTGGTGTTTAAAAGTGTAGACGAAAAGTGTTTGCCTCAAACGTCCAATCAGATCCGGTTCCGCTGTGAGTTCGCGCGATCTGATTGGCCGAGAGTTCAGCGCGGTCGGACAGTTGACGCAGACTCCGTCGAGAGCGACACATTTGCCTCGCTGCGTCCAGGTGAGCGTGACTTCGTTCCCGCCGCACAGGTAAGACGTTTTGCCCCATTTTCGTCGGTTTTTGAGCGCGATCACGCGGTTTTCCTGTCGGATGACACCATACGCTAAAACGTTTAGCGAAACAAAGTCGAGGAGAAAGAACGCGACTAAACGCCTTTAAACGGCGATGTTTCATATTTCAACGTTGTTTGTGTTGACGGAAGAGTCACGGTTACTAATCCATACGCGTGTATACGTAACGCAATAAACGTAAAGCGATTGAGCGTCAGTGCGCGTGCGCGTGCGTGCACGTTCATTGGCGGTTGTAATTTGGACTTGAGTTACCGTAATTACGGTGTGAGTTCGCAGGTAAGTGTGAGTTTCTTCTCGGGTGATGGAGACTCGAGCGGATTGTTGTCCTGCGACTGGACTCGGACTGTTTGTTTTCTGTCAATCATTGTCCGATCGGCAAATATTCCGAATTCTTTACTATTTCTAATCTCACGGAACTTTGCGTGTCCGGCTCGTTCAGGCGGTTCTGGAAATCATTTGTGCGGTTTTTTTTCTCTCTTACTACTACACGTGAGAATTCTGAGGTGATGCAATGGATATTCCACACGCGTCAAGGAAAGTTTACTGTATAAAATGGACGATAAAGTAATTTTAAAGAAATAATATTTCGAATTGTTTTTGACTGCTTTGACTTATTTGACGTGCTGGGCTTCGTCATACTTTTTGAGCATTTGTGGTTGGTTAACGCGCAAGATGTACAAATTAAATGATCAATAATTTTAGCTACACAATTGCATTCTTTTACGATTCATTTTTTTTTATTTGCAATTTTCTTTTTTGTGTGAATTATATTTATTGCACAATCACACACACACACACACACACACACACACACACACACACACACACACACACACACACACACACACACACACACCACAGGCTAAAGTACATTACAATCGATAACACCTTGTGTGTCAAGCATTTTTAAATTGACTTATTATTATTTTTTAATTAGACTACGGTTTTATTCAGAAAATGTTTCAACATTTAAGAAGGTTTTACCTCAAAAGGTTTTACAGTTTTCAACAGAAATGAACATGAAAGAGTTTATCTAATTTGTAGAAGTCCTCTTGAAAAGTTGTGTATTTATAGCTATGTGTCGATGTTTTGAAGTGTTAAATTGTAAAAGTTGCCATTAATAGAGCCGTTGAAGCTAAGATGGCGTAAAAAAATCAAACAAATAAATAAATAAATAACATTACAATCGCGTTACAATCAAAGCGTTGTGTGTAATGCCTAGATGTATTATAAATTAAATCATATTGAATGTTTTGATTCATTCTATGGATATAATTTCTTTCCAGTCTGCCATATTTTTATATTTATGGAGAAAAAGGACTGTAGGTTTTTCTCATGGCGGCTTTATGTTTTCGGCCTAAAGGAAGTGTGGATATTCCGTCGCTCTTATTGTAATGGATCTGATGTTCTAGTTTTCAGATGACACTCCCTGGAATAATAGAAAGTGCGTGTGTTCTTCAGTGATATGCTGCAGAACCTGATCATCATCATCATCTCCTTTTTTACATTTGTTTCTTTGTGTCACATTGACTCGTTTTTTTTTCACATTTCGTTTTTTTTTGTAGTTAATTATGTCATGGCTGCATTTACATGAAAACACACTCGTCTGTCTGTCTGTCTTATCATAATGCCCATCTATCTTACCATCACTCCATCCGTCTGTGTCTCTCTATCTCTGTCTATCTATCTATGTGTGTGTGTGTCTCTCTCTCTCTGTTTATGTCTATCTGTCTATCTATCTGTCTATCCATCACTCTATCTATCTATCACTCCATCCGTCTGTGTGTCTCTATCTATCTCTCTCTGTCTCTCTATCTATCTCTCTCTGTGTGTGTGTGTGTGTGTGTGTGTGTCTTTCTGTTTCTATCTATCTATCTATCTATCTATCTATCTATCTATCTATCTATCTATCACTCCATCTCTCTATCTCTCTATCACTCCATCCGTCTGTGTCGATCTAGAGTATCTCTCTATTTCTGTCTCTCTTTCAGTCTGCTCTATTTATCTATCTCTGTCTCTATATCTCCATCTATCTATATCTCCATCTCTGTGTGTGTGTGTCACTCTCTTTCTGTCTCTCTATCTATCTCTCTTTCTGTCTATCCATCCATCCGTCCGTCCATCCATCCATCCATCCATATCTCTATCTGTCTCTCTCTCTGTTCATGTGTCTCTATATCTATCTATCTATCAAATCTCTGTCTCCCTGTCTGTCCATCCATCCATCCATCCATCCATCACTCTCTCTCACACAGACACAACCACACCCAAACACACATTAAGGCGTGTCAACTTTCCCTTTCAATAGGGACCTAAAAAATAGGGACCTTCAATAGGGACATAAAACCATTGTTTGGGTAGGAAATATAATCAGCAAGTGGTTTTTAATGGACTGCGGTTGGTGTTTAGTGATCGAGTTCAAACTTGGGTCGATATCAAGTCGTGATTGTGACTGTGCCACCAAAGTTATCTAGTGAAATTTAGTGTCCCCATGGTGCGAATAAAAAAAAAAAACACCCGGAGCAGTGGGCAGCCTTGAGGCGTGGTGTGAGTGGGCGTGGTCTGGGTGGGCGTGGTGAGTTTGTGTCTTACTCGAAGCTTGTAGAACCCACCTGACCCTGATCCAACTCCTGACCACGTTTGCCATCGCACCGCGCTCCTCGTCTGATCACGTGATCACGTCATTACCTCATCGCACTGGCTGAAATGCTGAACAACTTGAAAAACTCTCGCAAACAATGCGACGATTGACACTCGACCCTCGTGTCGGTTCCTGGATTCGTGAGACGAAGGCTTTCACTGGGCGACGTGTCAAGCCGCTAATCGAAAATATAAAGTCATAATGTCTAAAAATTGTATTTGTCACTTACGCATTATTTTGCGTATGAAATGTGTTTTAACAATCGTCTAGCGTATAAACATAGTGTGTGTAGAAATACATATGCATAGAAATACAATACAAAGATAAGCGATAAAAAGCAGTAAAATACAATAAAATGGAGATAAAATATAAATGAATAAAATATAAAGAATAAATGTGCAATAAGTGAAGGATACAAAATACAAGATAAAAATGCTAGGTAGAATATGAATAAAAAAATAAAAGATGTGCAAGTGAAAAGTAAAAATATGCAAGATAAAATTTCAATAAAATATAAAAGATTAAAAATAAAAGATAAGCAAGTATAAAGTAAAAATATGCAAGATAAAATATAAATAAAATATAAATGATACAAAACACAGAAAGTGATCCAGGTGAGTTGTTTGAAGTGTTTAATGTGTAAAGTGTTTAACTCGCAGACATTTATCTTGTAAAGTGTTATCGGTTCTAATAAAAGACCCTGAAATGTTTTTTTTAATTGAATCTATTATTAATCACTATTATTGAATCGGTCGTCACTCGTCGTGCGGCAAACGTTTTTTTTTTTCTGTTCATTTTTTGCCTCGGCACATTTTCCCCCGCAGGCTTTCGTACGGCACGTCTTGGCGTTATTTTGATCCGCGAGTCTTTTATTCTGTTATCTTTAAGGTGGAACTCCAGCAATGTGCGGACTGTTCGCCTACAGAAGCGTCTCTGTGTTTTGAGAAGATGATAACCTTTGACCCGAAGATGAAAGAGTGACATCACTTATTGTTGCGCGGATCAGACTGACAGACGGGAACCTTTTTCCTGTGTGTGTGTGTGTGTGTGTGTGTGTGTTCGTCAAGATCTTTCTTCATCTTCATACCAAGTCTCTTCCATTGTGCAACATTTGACAGCTTTTTAGCGTTACGTTTATTTAAATACGTAATCTGATTTTTGTAAAAAGAAGATACAAAAATAAAATCTTGGACGTTTTTAGGAAGTGCATGAATGGAGTTGAATGTGTTATTTTAATGTATTTTTTGCATCCATTTCTTTTTTTTAGCGAATCAAGTGATCAGCAAATTAGGACGTTTCTGAGCAGAAAGAACGAAGCGAGCAATGTTTAGTTCTGCATGTTCGGGTCGTGGCAATTGTCATATTGATTTAAATGCGTTGTTATTAAAAAAAAATCTTTAAATATTGCAATTGCGTTAATTGTATAAAACTATAACTAAAGTATTTATAACTAAATTATAACTAAATTATAACTAAAAAAAACAAATCACATTTTCAGCGTTCATTGAATAATTTGCTATGGTGATGTTCATAAAAATTTCACATGAAAATTTTGTTTTAAAAATAGCAAATGCCATATATCCCAAATGTGCATTAAAAAAATTCAATTGCAGTATTGGTTAAAAAAAAAAAAAACCACACAACTCCATTATTTAACATCTCCACAAAATACTTTTTAGTATCCAATACAATTCTATTGTGAAGTTCATGAATCAACATTGACGCGCGTTTCTTTAATACGTACAAATTGCGCGACTCAAAGCGAGATCAAATATTTGTCTACTGAACCTTCAGTTCTATTGTGGAGAACTTTTGTCTCTTCTGCGGCGGCACAAAAGACAGAAACGTGAGACGCCGTGTGTGTGTTTGCTCTTCAGACGTGTTCCTCCACCATCCGTATCTGGATCCATCGATGTGCGATGCCAAAAAGTGACACGTGGCCCGGGGGCACCGCCATGGAATCTGGGACGGGGATGGACAGCGCGGGAAGCTGCGATAGCGTGCTCAGCATCGGCTCTGCTTGTGTGAGTATCTCCAGCTTCAGGAGGTGAAGAACACGATGTGAGCATCTGGAACAGGAGAGGATCCGGACACGAGTCGTTTGGGAGAAAGACGTCAGTATTGAGATCTAGCTGGTCAAGATTGATCCATTGAGTTAGACGGACCAGGGATGTTCTGAGTGAAAGTTCTTGGAAAACATAACGTGCCAAAGGAATGAGATCTAGCGTTGCTCCATCTCAACCTTTTTTCTTCTTGATGGTCACGTTTTTGTCTAAAACCGTATACCGTTTATTAAACAGCCAGGCAGGTCTCCAGAAAGAAGACTTTTTCTTAGTTTTTTGTGTGTAATAAGTTAATGAAAGATAAAAGTCGACACTAGTAGAAGTGAGGAAATGTCAGACAGCTACGAGTCTTCATTGAGTCAATTGGAACAAAAGATGGAACGGACTGGACCTTTGGCGTCAACTGTAAGACCAAGAACAAAGTTGGATAAGGACGAGTATTTCTAGACTCGCTTAAGGTGGAGACGAGAAGCTGTTGAAGGACGGGTGGATGATGGAAGCTGAACGATAAATCCAATTCAAAGTAAATGTGGTGGAGGGCAATAAAGGGAAAGGTGAAAATGAGAAAAGTTTAAAACTTTTTGGAGATGACAAGACTAATCTACAACAAGCGCTTGGTAAAAAAAGTTAAAAACTAGAAAATGACTGAAAACGACAATACGTTGGTACCCCGACTTACGCATTTCAGCTAACAAAGTTGTTGCCGAACGGAACGGTTCTCTGTACGGATTAATTTCGTAAGTCTACTGTACTAGTTTAAGAGTTCTCAAGAACTGGAACGTAATAGTACTTTTTTAATTACTATTGGACTATTTTGAAATACGATGTTAGAGATTGTTTCAAATTTACAAAGCGACTATTTTGACAAGACTGTCTGTCAGAAGAACAAGGAAGTGTCTTGTTGGCTCCTCTGCTATCTTCTGTCCACAGTCCTACACAAACACTTAAAGTTTAACAACGTTAACCAACGGCATACAATACCACATCCTTGTTTCCTTCTCGGGAAAAACTGGCTTGATCTTCAGCACCAGAATGAAATAAAAACCAATCGTTGATGTTTGTATGAAGGCATGACCGCATTGAAAAGGGCATTGAAAAGAGGAAGAGCTCTTGAAAACGATTCATTCAGAAATCCAACTTTCAATGAAGCCCTTTCACAATTGATTTGATGTGGTAGAAAATACGTTTTGTTCCAGCAGAGCGTCTGTCTGGATTTGCTGTGGCGTTCACTAATCGGCTTATCCCACAGAGTGACGACAGTCTCGAGCATCTCTCGGCGGAGGAAAGAGCTTGTCTCATGTTCCTGGAGGAGACCATTGAGTCTCTGGAGGTAGAAGATGACAGTGGTTTATCAAACGACGAGCCTGAGCGTCTAACTAATGGACTGGCCAGAGAAGGTCCCCATCAGACTTCTGTCAAAAAACCAGCAGGTAAGGTCTTTCTGGATCAATCCCTACATGTTCCTTAACCTCGTGTTCTTTACTTTTAGAGATACTGGTCCAACTGGAGTCCAAAAAGTCGACGGAAAGGGATCACAAGCCTTCTCGCCTGCCAACTCCTCCAGTTTGCGCCGGTGAAAATGCCAAGGAACCAGCACTCACGATTGATGCACCTGATGGGTTTCGTTCAAACTCTGGCCTTGAGCAATCTCTTTCTTCAAACACCACTGATGATGATGATGATGTTGATGTGGTGGACATGCCACCGTCTTTCATACCTGAACCTCCCACTAAAACAAGTTTGCCCAGTGAGGATCAAGCCAACGAGGGTGTAGCCACGAGTATTGATCCAGGCGCCGTGCAGAAGAGCCAGAATACCTCCGACATGTCGCTGGGATTAATTCCTCCCCCATCAGACTTTATGGACGAGCCAGTCATGGAGCCCTCCTCTTTGTTTCAATCCTTTGTTCCTCCACCCGTGTTCGACGAGCCACCCGAATGGACCCCGGAACTCCCGAAAAAGGAAGCGCAAAACTCTTCTGTCGAGGTTAGCGTGGAGCCATCGCCTTCTGGCAACAAGCTGGAGGACTTGACCAAGAAGCCTTCAGCAACAAAATCCCTCGCTCTGACCCCACTGACCATGGGACATCCAGACGCAGACAAGCCATTGACACCATCACCGACTCACGATTTGGCTTCTGGTTCGAAAGACCACAATGACCACAAAATCCCACCCATGGTGGCACCCAAGCCCAAGAACCCCAAACTCCCTCCGAACATCATCCTGAAAAGCCACAAAGACACGAACGCAGTTTCCACACAAGGGTTTCGAACACAGAACGCGCCCATGGACCAGCAGAAGGTGCATCTCCAAGCTTTGAAAAAGTTGGGCCTGTTAAAGAGCGAGGAGACTGAATCCAGTCCTGGAGTCTCTCCAGCTCAGTCTCCAACATTCAAAGCCAAAGATCCTTTATCGTCCCCCAATAACCAAAGCCTTTCCACAGCGGCCCCAGAAGAACCCAGTCCGAAACAACCCAAACACACAGAGAGCCTCACAGACGTGCTCTCGCAATCAGAGAAGCTTAAAAGCAGAGTGGCCGTGAGCCGGGAAGGATCTATGAAGAGAGAGCCAGCAAGATCTCAGGAGGCCAGATCACCTGGTTTGGCCTCACAGTCCTCAGACCCAGACAAAAGCAACGTTGAACTTTCTCCGGGCCAGCTGCGGAAAAACCGAGCTCAGTCCCTTCCCGCCGGAAGCGTGAGAACCTTTGCGATGGACAATTCGAGCAAACTCCTCCCAGCTGCTTCGTGTCTTCCGATCGGTGAAACGCAGAAGTTGCCTCGCTCCTCCGGAATAAGTGTGCAGATCTCCCCCAATAGTGCGAACGGCGAGAACCGGCGAGAGGCCTTAAAAAAACTGGGATTACTTAAGGACTAACGTCTGCTGGATCTCCTCACCGAATTGAGTTGATTTTTTTTTTTATCGTTAGCGCGAATCGTGTTGATAAGACACGAACGTATCTGCTGTGGTGATGATGTGCTGCTTCTTGATCACCAGCACTTACAGCACTTTTTTTCGCCCTTGGTGGTCGATTAGCATCTATTGCTAATGCTAATTTGTTATTAACTTTCTTGTGGTAAGAAAAAAAATAGACCGATTCTGCTGTTTCTCCTGCTCGTGATGTTAAATTATAAATGTGTGTAAATTAAAACTGCAACGTTAAAGTGTGTTTCCTCTGAACAGAAAACGTTAGCAAAAAATTCATATTCAAACGGGTTATTTCTATTTTAAAGTTGTAAAGCAAGATTCAAGCTTTGAAGTTCTTAATTCTGAGAGTTTATTTTTACGTCACCGATTAATAAAAGATCCTTTATTTCTTGGGTACAAAAAAAGAGACAAGTGTGCACTGCGCAAACAAACCGTTGTCTGAAATAAATCCGAATGTTTGGTATAGTTTTACCTCGGATCCCCGACACTTTGCTCTCAGATTTTGCACTCTCGTCTTTGACGCACAAATTCCGATCCATGTTTTTCTTGTCGGCAGAGTCTTGCTGAGGAAACATTCTGTGAGTTCTTTTCATAACATCAGCTGTTTCTATCAGACCAGGCAAGAACTTGTCAGACCTGATCTGAGGCAGCAGGTTTTTCTGATGACCTTCCCTTGTCATCAACCATTCAAGACTTTTTTTTTTCCAGTGTCAGAAATGACCATCTCTGACTTTATAGGGAGAAACGGTAGTGTGTGAGGGAAGAGATTCGTACGAATTGAAACCGTTCATTCAATAAAAAAGCGTAAAACCATCTACATGAGATCAAGCTTCGTCCTATTTAAAAATAACAAATAACAATGACAAAGGAACCAACTTTGTTACCAATTTTTTTTTCTAAATCGATTGTTCATTTATACAAGAATGATTATTCTGGCTCAGACACGATTGTGAATATTTCCGTCAATAGACGTACCTGACATGTTTCGACCGAACTCAATAATTTAAAATAAAAAATACAAAATACATTGCCTCAGAACCACATGTGTTGTGATGCTTCAGCACAGATGATTCTAGCTAAATTATTTTACGCTTTGTACGTAATGTTTTAGTGTCCAAAGAGCTTGAATCACTAATGAAGTGCCTACTGTCTAATTAGGCGCGTTTGAATTCCGGATTTATGCGTTCAGCTTGTTGAGAAGCACACAGTGACGCATAACACTTCATTTGTCATTCAAACCAAGTTTGTCTTATTTATGAAACACCTCCAGCAAGACAGACGTCGACAATTACACAGGATTTGAAAAATATCATGTCTCAAAACACCAAAAAACAGCGTTGACTCATTAAAAAAAGCCTAAACACGAACATTCCACGACATTGTCGTCAGAAGTGACTGTACCAGAAATTTCAGCATCAGCGCCATTTGTGCACGTGACTTGTTTGGCGCGGACGCATCTGTTCCTGAGGGAAATGCTGAGGTAATTCTTCGATTTAATCCGTGATTCGTGATCTTAATGACATTAGACGTCGAGTTCGAGAATATCTGAGAACGGTGAAAGTCATTTCAACGACCGAGGCGATTGCTGGATTTTTAACCGTTTTGTGTGTACACGACGCCACCTAGTGGATGGTATATCTATTTTTTTTTAAGATTCTTTTTTTATTAAATAAAATGTTAAGAAACATTTGTTATTATTATTATATAGTATATTATTATTTTTATTATTATCATCTTAAATAATCATTTGTAACAACAAAACATATGGATAAGTTATTACAAATTACAAACTGTTGTCTATAGTAGTAAAATGATTTGTGTTGGAAGGATGTCGTAATTGTTAACTCTGATTTTATATAAATTCACACATAAAGACTTTTTAATCTCTGGTGAAATAAAAACAAAGTGTCCCATTCACAACATTTGTATATACATATTCAATTATACTTAGACTTATAAAATAATTATAATTAGACTTATATAATCTTTCCAATTAAATCGTTGAAAAAGAATGCATGATTATGACTTTAATAACGAGGGGTTTAAACTTTAAAGTAGCAAACACGAAAGTACAAAATGCCTAAAAAGGCAACACTTGCTCCGCCCACTTCTGGCGCCCGGATGTCATGACGTAATTATGCGGTTCTGCAGTTCGTGATTATTGGCAAAAACATCGCGATTCTATGTGGTTTGTCCAAGTGGTGTCACCGTAGTGTGACGTCATCACCAGTCGCGCGGGACCCCGAGCCGATTTTGCAGGCCGAGCCATTTTTGTACTTACACCGTTAGTTTGTTTTTCCCTCAGAACGAAAACCCACGATTTTTTGATGTTGCTAATGCTAATTGAACTAAAAGGAAGCCGAGCGTTTTCAAGCTCCTGAGTGGTTTAAAGCAGAACACGCTCGTACATCTTGTGTAAAGCTGAAACCATCGACCTTGGTTTACTCAGAGGAGTCTTTTCTGAAGTAAGTAAGACTTCAGTAAGTAGTTTAAACCCTCTGGTATGTGAGTACGTGCTAATTGAGGAGCCGCTGGGGGCGGGGCTTTTTCCAGGGGTCAGCGCTGATTTGGCCTCATGCAGTGATTAAAAGTGCGACATTTAATTAAAAAAACTGTTCAGTAATGCTGCACGAGAAACGCACGTCTTCAGCCTGAAGGTGGATTTTAATGAGCGTTTTTGCTTTACTGTACTTTCTCGCTGTATTTTCAGACTGCGGATGTTCTGTTGAAGTTCTGCTGTATATTGGACAAATCTCAATTAAATTTCTATTTTATTGTTTAGTCAAAACTCATACGTAGACTGGACATAACGATTTGACATAAAATTGACTAAAAAAACAGGAATAGGCTGAAGCATACAGTTTTACTCTTAAGTTAATTTACATTTTACTGAATCAGCTTCACAACCAACAAAAATAAACTAATCCAACAAAAGAAAAAATATGAAAAACACATGATCCATAATCTTGAATATATCGCACCCTTTTTTGGCTTCACTTTTTCATTTGTCCATTTATTATTATTATTATTTTTACTATTTTATTATTATATTAACACTGAGTTCATTTTAATGATCGAATTAGCAAAACAACCAAACAGCGCCTTTTAAAACGTAGCCTATGCTAAAACATGGAGATAACACGCTTTGCCACTCAATGTTTTTGACATGTTTGGTCAATATATAATAAGAATTAATACAATTTCTTCACCACTTTAACACCTCTGCGTCATGGGCAGCTGGAGCCAATCACAGGAACTCTGGGTTGAGACAGCCCACTTTAGTAGCCAACCAATCAGAGAGTTGAACAGAGACACACACACATTCACACTCTCACTCAATTAGCCCGCACATATAGAATAGAATTGAAATTATAAATGAACTGGAATTATAGCAACTTTCTATCCAGTGCAACGCGCATTAATAAATTTAGTCCAAAAATATTACAATGATACAATATGTGGGACGAAACAGAAGTTTTTATGAATTTTTTTAATAGAGTTATTAATTTATATTCTGCGTACAGTACATTGATATATGTAGTAAAGGTTTCAAACTCCGCAAAATACCAAAGATGTTTTTTTTTTCCATTTAATAAAATTCAAACGTCTACAACTGTTTATCTTAACAAAACATTTGTGTATTACAATTGTATAATTTATTACTGTACAATAAAACAACAGGCAACATACAATTCGATAATTAAATAAAAGTGATTTAAGTAGTAATAAAAAAAAAAAAAAATATGTACGTTTTCGCCGGAAGTTGTTCTTCCTGTGATGCCGTGTTTCACCACTAGGTGTCGCCAGAGCTCGCGCCATCAGGCTGACGGAACAAACCGTTGGACGTGCTTCTTCTGTGGAGATTGGATTCAGATGCTCCGGGCCTCCGGGCTTCGGGATGGAGAGATAAAGAGGTTTTCCCCTGATGGCTCGGTGTGGAGAATGTGCTCGGTTTAGTGTAATTATGACTCAGATGCCGAGACACTAGAGAACTGTTGAGGAACATCAAGATAAAGACGCTGGCGAAACGTCCACCACACATCTGCTCTGAATGATCTGCTCGTCTGCACTGGGACGTGTTAGCCGTAGTCACCTTAGTGCGCTTGCTAGCCCACGTTTAGCATGAAAACACGTTAAAAACACAAAGGACTTTTTTTTAATAACTAGGGCAAATGTGTTTAACTGAATTTGTTGTACGATTTATTTGCTTTCTCAGAGGGAGAGAGAGAGAGAGAGAGATATATTATGATAATATAGATAGATAGATTGGTTGATTGATTGATTGATTGATTGATTGATTGAAAGATTGATTGATAGGTGAGTAGATGAGAGAGAGAGAGAGGGAGAGAGAGGGAAGGATGGGGGGGGGGGTCGAAAGATGGATTGATAGGTGGATAGATAAATAGATAGACAGAAAGACAGACAGACAGATAGATAGACAGACAGATATGTTAAGAGAGAAAGAGCGAGATAGATAGATAGAGACAGACAGATAGATTGATAGACATGGATAGATAGACAGATGGATATATAGATAAGTTGAGAGAGAGAGAGAGATAGATGGATAGATAGACAGACAGACACACAGATGGATAGATAGATAGAGAGTCAACAGCTTTAAAAACACAGATTTTGGATCATTTGTGTGTCACAGCCTGCGATTAGTGGAGAAAGGGAACGTGTGTTACCTGCAGATAAACGCATTATAAAGCAGCTATTCTGTGCGCGTCTCTGCACCGGTGTGTATGTAAATGTCCTGTCACGCGCTTATAGTGCCTACGAGAAAATATAGGCCTGATTGTTGTAGTCTGGCCCTATTTCCCCCATACGAATGTTAATAGACAGATAGATGGATGGATGGATGGATGGATGGATAGATGGACATTATGGTTAGATAGATAGATGGATGGATGGATAGATGGATGGACATTATGGTTAGATAGATAGATAGATTGATAGATAGATAGATAGATAGATAGATAGATAGATAGATAGATAGATAGATAGATAGATAGATAGATAGATAGATAGATAGATAGATAGATAGATAGAT
>MU204363.1:42298-44798 GCA_017309775.1 Paedocypris sp. Pulau Singkep
CTCTCTCTCTCTCTCTCTCTCTCTCTCTCTCTCTCTCTCTCTCTCTCTCTCTCTCTCTCTCTCTCTCTCTCTCTCTCTCTCTCTCTCTCTCTCTCTCTCTCTCTCTCTCTCTCTCTCTCTCTCTCTCTCTCTCTCTCTCTCTCTCTCTCTCTCTCTCACACACACACACACACACACAAACATTCTCTCTCTATCTCTCTCACTCACTCGCGCTCTCTCTCTCTCTGTCCCTCTCCCTCTATCTCTCTCACTTCATATTTTATATCTCAACCAATTCCCCTGTGTTAGTTCTTCTCTTATTATCTCACGCATCTCACACTTCTTCTTTCTCTTTCCGTCAGTCTTTCTCTTTATGCCTTTTTTTAGTTTCCATATTTTTCCATATATTTTTTTTCCAAGTCTTTTTTCCACCTCAGTTACTTGTCTCTTGAACCCCCTTTTATCTGTTCTATTCGCTCTCTTTCTCTTATTTTTCATCTCTCTTGTTCTCTGTCTCTCTCTTTCATATCTGTCTGTCTGCCGTCTCTCACTGTCTTTCTCCTCCCAATATATCGGTCTCTCTCAATCTCTCTCTTATCTTTTGTATTTCTGTCTATTTCTTTGTATGACTCACTCTCTCTCTCTCTCTCTCTCTCTCTCTCTCTCTCTCTCTCTCTCTCTCTCTGTGTCTGTCTCTGTCTGTCTTTGTCTCTGTCTCTCATTCTCTCTCTCCCTGCCCCCCCCCACTTTCTCTCTCTCATTCTCATTCTCGCTACCCCCTCTCTCCCTCTCTGTTTATTTCTTTTTCTCTCTCTCTCTCTCTCTCTCTCTCTCTCTCTCTCTCTCTCTCTCTCTCTCTCTCTCTCTCCTCAAGCAGACAGACACTCTTTCACTGTTTCAACAGTTTTTTGTAAAGAATGTTAATAACTCTGGAACAGAAGAGTCAGAAGCTGTTGCTCAGCGTCTCGTGTCGTTGATCTGGCGAATCCTCCCTATTTATCACGATGATGGATAGAGAATCCTGGGTTTTTTCAGTACGTGGATTTATTCAACAGAATCGGATGGTAAAGGAGGAGAAGATGAATCATGTGTGGAGAAAGATGCTAAAATCGGCGGGAGCTTTAATAGAAAGTCTGGAATATTCCTCAGGAGAATTAAGCCACTATTTGATTAAAGAGTCATTAACTAAATCTTTCCAGGAGTTTTTCCTGAATTTCTGGTTAACTAATCTATTAATAATGTATGTTTATTTAATAATTTTACTATATTCAAAACGTGTGTGTGTGTGTGTGTGTGTGTGTGTGTGTGCATATCTATTTGAGGGCTTTTCTACTTGTGTTTGTGTTTCTTTTGTGTTTGCATTGTGTTTGTGTTTCTTTTTGTGTGATTTTACAGTTTGTGTGTGTTTCTGTGTTTGTCAGTTGTATGTGCATGTTTTTTTCACGTTGTGTGTGTGTTTGTATGTTTGTATGTTCTTCTGTGTATGTGTGTGTTTGCGTTTGTGTGAGTGTTGATTTTTTTATATCTATTTATGTGTAAATTTGTATGTTTGTTTAGTTATTAGTTTATGTTTCTGTGCATTTCATTTTACAATTTGTATGCTCATAATATAATTTGTGTGTTATTTTGCATAAAATACAATAAAAATAAAGATAAGATAAAATATGAATTAAATATAAAAGATAAAAATACAAAAAAGGGAGAAAAATACAAGATAAATATGTAATATAAAATATGAAAAAAAATATTTTAGAAAGAAAAATACAAAATACAATATAAGTGACTCAAGTTATCCAAGTTTGTTTGTATTTTTAGTTTGTGTGTTTATGTTTCTGTATTTTTCATTTTATATTTTGTGTTTGGGTGTTATTTTTTGCATAGTTGTGTGTGCCTGTTTTTTCTACGTTTTCTTTGTGTTTATTTGTGTGTTGTGTGTGTGTGTCA
Organism: Paedocypris sp. Pulau Singkep; assembly: GCA_017309775.1. NCBI lineage: Eukaryota > Metazoa > Chordata > Actinopteri > Cypriniformes > Paedocypris > Paedocypris sp. Pulau Singkep. Next base: position 44,222 of record MU204363.1, read on the forward strand.
GTTTGTGTGTTTGTTTTTGTGTGTAGTTGTTTGTATATTTTGTGTCTGTGTGTTTTTTGTGTGTAATCAGGCGTGTTTTTCTTCATGACATTCGTGTGTGTGTGTGTGTTTGTATGTTTGTTTAGTTTGTGTGTTTATCTTTCTGTGCATTTCATTTTATATTTTATGTTTGTGTGTTATGTATTGCACAGTTGTGTGTTTGTGTTTATTTGTACATTTTTTTGTTTATTTGTGTGAGTTGTGTGTGTGTGTGTCTGTGTCAGATTGTGTGTTTGTTTTTGTGTGTAGTTGTTTGTATATTTTGTGCTTGTTTTTTTTTGCGTAATCATGCGTGTTTTTCTACATGAGTTTTTGTGTGTGTTTGTAAGTTTGTTTAGTTTGTGTGTTTATTTTTCTGTGCATTTCATTTTATATTTTATGTTTTTGTGTTATTTTGTAAAGTAGTTTTGTGCGTGTGAGTGTTGATTTGCTTGTTTTCGTTGTGTTTAATTGTGTGTGTGTGTCAGTTTGTGTGTTTGTTTTTGTGTGTAGTTGTTTGTATAATTTGTTTAATAGTTTGTGTGTTTTCTGTGTAGTT
>MU204363.1:47298-58247 GCA_017309775.1 Paedocypris sp. Pulau Singkep
CGTGTGTTTGTGTGTGCAGGCTTTTATGTCAAAGTGGGGCCCACAGTGGTAGGTTTGTGTATTAAACTGGGTCCTGTGGTCACTTGTGGGGACATTTGTTTGTGACACACGACTCTGAAGCCTGTTTGAAGGTCAAGATGAGATTTTAGGGCTGAAGTTAGAATTGAGATTTAATTAGGGTTAGTGTGTGTGTGTGTGTGTGTATGTGTTATTTTACTGTGTGTTTACCATATGTTTACGTTGTGTATGTGTTTGTGTTTACTGTGTGTGCATGTTTGTGTGTGTGTTTGCAATGTGTGTGTGTGCTTTTTTGGCTGTGTGTGCATTTACTGTGTGGGCGTGTGTGTGTGTGTGTGTGCAAGCATTTATGTCAAAGTGGGGCCCCGAGTGCAAGGTTTGTGTATTACAGTGGGTCCTGTGGTCACTTGTAGGGACATTTGTGTATGACACTCGACTCTGAAGCCTGTTTGAAGGTCAAGATGAGATTTTAGGGCTGAAGTTACAATTGAGATTTAATTAGGGTTAGTGTGTGTGTGTGTGTGTATGTGTTGTTTTACTGTATGTTAACCATATGTTTACGTTGTGTATGTGTGTGTGTGTGTGTGTGTGTGCTTTTGTGGTTGTGTGTGCATTTACTGTGTGGACATGCGTGTGTGTGTGTGTGTACAGGCATTTATGTCAAAGTGGGGCCCCAAGTGCTGGGTTTGTGTATTAAACTGGGTCCTGTGGTCACTTGTGGGGACATTTGTTTGTGACACTCAACTCTGAGGCCTGTTTAAAGGTCAAGATGAGATTTTAGAATTAACGTATTGATGTAAATTTGATTATGGTTAGTGTGTGTGTGTGTGTGTTATTTTACTGTATATATGTTTACCATATTTACTGTATATTTACAGTTTACCATACCAACGTGTTTGTGCCATATGTTGTGTATGTGTTTGTGTTCACTGTGTGTGTGTGTGTGTGTGTGTGTTTACAGAGTGTGTGGTTTTGTGGTTGTGTGTGCACTTACTGTGTGTGTGTGTGTGTGTGTGTGTGCTTCCTGTGTGTGTGTTAGTTTGTGTGTGTGTATATCATGTGTGTGTGTGTGTGTGTGTGTGTGTGTCTGTGTGTTTTAATTTGTGTACATGTATTAGTTTGTGTGTGTATCACATGTCTCTGTGTGTGTGTGTGTGTGTGTGTGTGTGTGTGTGTGTGTATGTATATATACATATATTCAAACTTTTTTAGTTATTAACAAAAAGAGGTATTATAAGTGTCTGTTGTAGACATCACATTGTTTATTTTAGTCTTTATAATGTTACGTTTCACTTACTTTAACACCTAATCCACGTAATCCCACTTTACTTGAGTTCTGTTGACAGTGTCGGTGACAGACGGGTTTATGTGAAGCGAGATTAATCTGGGTTAATGACATCGGATTGTGTTGCTCGGGCGTCGTTGAGGAGACAACATTTTCAAATGTAATTAAAAAATCATTTTATTTGACAACTCAATCCAAGAGATGACGGAACATGCCAATCAGCATCAGTAGGCGGGGTCACAATACACCTCTTGACACGTTACTTACGAATTGAATGTGCAATAACTGCTGCGACAATGTGCAATATACTATTTATGCTTCTTTGTATGTCACAGTTTTTTTTTCCATATTTTTGTTAAATATTTTGTGTATTGTTTTTTATATTCTATTTTCGTTTTTCTTGCATTTTGGTCAGAGCACATTTATTTCCTTGTATGTACAATCTTGGCCGATAAAGTCTGAATTGTCAAATTGAGATTGCGTTCAAATCTTGATCAATGGCGAAAAGATGCAAATGTATTTCAACAATGGTTTATCATAGTTTATCAACATGATGATTATCACATTTTACAGGTGAGTTAGCTTAGGTGCTAAATGTGTTTCTGAGATGAAAATGCAAGCAATTTGCTGACACAAAGTCATTTTGTAATGTTGTTATTTGACATTGCAGCTTAGCGTAGTTGAAAATTGTGTTCCTGAAGTAAAAAAGCTAACAATTATTGTAGCAGACCAATGTCATTTTATAATGTTATTTGGCATTGAAACTTAGCTTAGTTGTTAAATGTGGGTGAAGGGTGACGATGCTAACAATTATCAGCAAAAAAGTCATTTTATGATGTTGTTATTTGACACTGAAGCTTAGCATTGTTGCTAAATGTTCTTGAGGATGACGAAGCTAACAATTAGCAACACAAAAGTCATTTCATGATGTTGTTCGTTGACATTGAAGCTTAGCATAGTTGAAGCATCGAAGCTTAGCAATTTCACAAGACATTTCCCAACGTTTCAGGCTTGAAAACGTTTGCGATAAAGAGTTCTTGAGGTCGCTCGCAGTCTATGGTGTGGTCTTGTGTTGCTCCGGGTGGTTGCTGGGCAAACACAGCGTTCCTTCTCCTGACCTCAGGACTCCGGGACGAGTCGCCGGCGGGTGCTAAATTCTGCTGTTGTGTTAGCGTCTCGCCAGCGTCGTTTTAATTTTTTTTTTCTTTCTCGGCCCCCTGAGACGAGGATTGTGCGCGGCTTCACCTGTACCAGCCTGTCGACTCGCACAACCAACACGCGATTAAACACTCCTCCGCCACATGCTAACGGATCTTTGGCCTGGAATGAGAGGCGGCCTCGGCGCTCACCACCTCTTCTGATTGGCTGCCAGGGCGGCCAGGGCGGGGTTAGCTCCACTTTGCTGACACAATATTGGTTTAGTTGACATGAGAGCGAGTGTGAAGTGCCCGGGCTACTTTTAGATTTGGCTTCTTTGAGTCCGACGAGTACGATTATCAGTCACGACCCACAAAGTGCAAATCGTGCAACAGATAGATAGATAGATAGATAGATAGATAGATAGATAGATAGATAGATAGATAGATAGATAGATAGATAGATAGATAGATAGATAGATAGATAGATAGATAGATAGATAGATAGATAGATAGATAGATAGATAGATAGATAGATAGATAGATAGATAGACAGATAGACAGACAGACAGATAGATAGATTTTATGATAAGATGGATGGATGGATGAATAGATAGAAGGACATTATGGTGAGATAGATAGATAGATGGACATTATGGTGAGATAGATAGATAGATAGATAGATAGATAGATAGATAGATAGATAGATTTTATGATAAGATGGATGGGTGGATGGATGGATGGATGGATAGATGGATGGATAGATAGATAGATAGATAGATAGATAGATAGATAGATAGATAGATAGATGGGCAGACAGAAGGATAGACAGACAGACTCACAAAAATCTGAACATAATCTTATAAATTAAGTTTGTAAATGTGCATATCTCGACAGCAAAAACCAAAATATAGGCTAAAATATAAAATAAAACGAATATCTTTCATTGTATTGGGAGTGAAAAGGAGGCAAGCGTGTTCCTGATGGGGAGCGTGTTGATAGCATGTAAGTGAGGCCCGGGTAAACAGTGAGGGTCTCGCTGTGAGCAAACATGTGCCCACCTCTCCGTCTGTCCGTCCCCTCCACTAAATATACTGACCAGTGCCGGGCCATAAATCACACGCAACACACAAGCCGTCTTTCACAAGTTAGCCTGCAAGCTAGCTAACGTTACGCCATGCATTCTGAGACGGTGATGCTAACAATTAGCTTTGTTTGTCGATTTAACTTTGGTCAGGGAGGATGCGTTCGATATTGTCAGCGGAATATTCGTACGTGCAAGAAACGTTTACGAATGCTAAGAAAATGTAAAAAAAAATTCAAATTCGAAGTTGAATTTTTTTAAATGTGCTAATAAGCCATAATAAATGTGTTTCTGAGGAACAACCGACAGTTCAATTAGAACATTTAGCACTTTTGCTAGTAAACAGAGTTCTGCTTTATAGACATTTTGGGTAGCTGTACATTTTGTGTATACTGATTATAACTTGTTCAATAGATTTATTTTGTCATGTTGGGTTTTTTTTTCTTTTACCGTTTACTTAGCTTAGGTGCTATATGTGTTTCTGAGGTGAAAATGCAAACAATTAGCTGGACAATGTGATTTTTTAATGTTGTTAGTTGACATTGCAGCTTAGCGTAGTTGCTAATTGTGTTCCTGAAGTGAATAAGCTAACAATTAGCAGACCGATGTCATTTTATAATGTTGTTTGACATAGCAGCTTAGCTTAGTTGTTAAATGTTCTCGAGGGTGAAGATGCTAACAATTAGCAGCACAAAGTCATTTGATGATGTTGTTTGTTGACATTGAAGCTTAGCGTAGTTGCTTACTGTGTTCCGGAACTGAAAATGCTAACAATCAGCAGCACATATTCATTTTATAATGTTATTTAACATTGAAGCTTAGCTTAGTTGGCTAAATGTTTTTGAGGGTGAAGATGCTAACAATTAGCAGCACTATCTGTCATTTTAGAATGTTATCATATGCCCTTGAAGCTTTGCGTAGTCGCTAACTGTGTTCTTGAAGATATAATGCTAACAATTAGCAGCAAAAAGTCAATTTATGATTCTGTTATTTGACATTGAAGCTTAGCGCAGTTGCTTCATGTAATCCAAAAGTGACAATGCTAACAATTACCAGCACAAAGTCATTTTACAATTTGATTTGACATAGCTCAGTTGCTAATTGTATGAAGGGAAAATGCTAACAATTAGCAGCGAGTTGTTGCCAAAATCTCTGAGTGAAAACGACTTGGCGTTGACATGTCGCTGGTGCGTCGTGAAGCGCTAGAAGCTATAGCCCGTAAACACGGAGTTCAGCTACATGGCGAGATCACAGCGGCGGCAAAGACTTTATTGAGAGTCTTAAAGGTTTATGTTCCGAGTCTGACTGAGACGCGGAGCTTCTCCCCGCTAATGTCAAATCTGGCCAGTGTAAAGACGCTTTATATTCAGACGAGCATTAATCTCTCTCTGAAGTGTGTGGAGATTAGCGGCTCTTCACCTTAAATTAAACTTCACATCAGTAACACGTTTTCTGATCCCGGCGTAGAAGCTAAAAAAAAGTGCGCGGATTTGTTCGCAGCCTTACGTTCCTCATCACCTCAGCGTCGGCTTGGCTCTCCAATCACCGCCACAAATAGCAAAAAGAATTCCTGTCCATCCATCCATCCATCCATCCATCCATCCATCTATCTATCTAGCCATCCATTCATTCACCCACCTCTCTCTGTTTATCCATCCATCCATCCATCCATCCATCCATCCACCTGCCTCTCTCTCTATCTATCAATCTATCTATCTATCCACCCACCTCTCTCTCTCTCTATCTATCAATCTATCTACCTACCTACAGTACCTACCCCTCTCTCTCTCTCTATCTGTTTATCTATCTATCCATCCACCCACCTCTCTCTCTCTCTCTATCTATCCATCCATTCATCCATCCTTCCACACTTCTCTCTCTCTGTCTATCTATCTCCCTACCTCTCTCTCTATCTATCTATCTCCCTACCTCTCTCTCTCTCTCTCTCTCTCTCTCTGTCTATCTATCTCCCTACCTCTCTCTATCTCTCACTCTCCGTCTATCCATCTCCCTACCTGTCTCTCTCTCTATCTTATATATCTCCCTCTCTTTCTCCCCCTCTCTCTCTCCGTTATCTCGTACTGTGGCAGGTTCACGGGCCGATTAGCAGCGATGTGTTTATTTTCTCGGCGCTCGGCTCGATGCGATTGATTTCCCAGGGTCGCTTTGGTGGCTCGGCGTTTTGTATTTTGCTGGGGAGCTGAACCGAGACGCTGATTTTGAGGGTGATTGCAGCTAATTGGTGGCATTGGTTTCGCCGTGCGACGGTGATTGTGTGTAATGGGCCTGATTGGTGCGGTTGTATTACTGGGATTGCGCTCATTGAGCTTGATTGGTAATGACCAGTTAGAATAATCAAGGAGGAGGCTTTGTTTGGTCCGATGGTTCTCCTGACGGCTAGAAACACGCCACACTTTTAGCGAAAGCCTGCGCCGTCGAGCAAGACGCCGCCGAATTAGTGCAGGAGAACATAGTAATTGCTATTTCAAGGATGTTGTTTGCCTGGTATTACAATGAGATTCTCTGAAAAAGTGTGGAAGGAAGTTCGGTGAGGCCACCAGGGGACGTTTCGAAATACACAAACCCCAAATACACAAACACAAATACACAAACAAGAAGGGTCTTGATCAAGAACCCACCACACCGAGATTCGAACCTGGAGCACAGGAACACAACTGCCACTAAAAATAATGACAATAGTTTATGGAAAAATGCTACTTTTCCAAAGTTAAAGCTACTTTACCACTGCTGTGATCTAGTTGATAGAAAGATGGACTCGCAACGTATAGGTTACAGGTTAGAAGTCCCTGGTATTTCTCGCAACAATGTGTTCTTGAATGAGACACAAAACAAGGTGTGTGTACAGGCACTTGTGGGGACCTTAGTCAGACCTTGTCACACTCAACTTGTTTGACCTTCCTATTCGTGGGAATGTAAATGTATTGCTTTGTATGTAAGTCAATAACTGCAAGGGTGTGTGTGTGTGTGTGTGTGTGTGTGTGTGTACAGGCACTTGTGGGGTCCTTAGTTAGGGCTTCTTTTCACACTCCACTTGTGGGGACCTTTCGGTTTGTGGGACGGTAAATGTAATTATGTTTTATGTAAGTCAGTGTTTGGACCCCACTATGATATAAATGCAAATGTGTGTTTATAGGCGCATCTGGGGACCTTAGTCAGGGCTCCATTTCAAATTCCACTTTCCGATTTGTAGGAATGTAAATGTATTGCTTTGTATGTAAGTCAGGGATGGGACTTCACTATGATATAAATGCAAGTGTGTGTGTGTGTGTGTGTACAAGCACTTGTGGGGTCCTTAGTCAGGGCATCTTTTCACAGTCCACTTGTAGGGACCTTTCGATTTGTGGGACGGCAAATGTAATTATGTTTAATGTATGTCAATATTGGGACCCCACTATGATATAAATGCATGTGTGTGTGTGTGTACAGTCACTTGTCACACTCCACTTGTGGGGACCTTCCAATTTGTGGGACGGTAAATGTATTGCTTAGTATGTAAGTAATGGTGGGACCCCACTATGATATAAATGCAAGTGTGTGTGTGTTCTCACTGCTTCCTTTCTAACTCTTTACTGAAACTCGCAGCGTTTGACCTGTAAAACAATAGGGATCCCTCTGTGCGCTGCTTGTGCCGCTGACGTGTGGCCGTGATCGGGGTTGTGATTGATTGCGCTGGAGTGGAATTGTGGGTAATCTGTCTGCTGAAGTCACTTAATTGCACCGTGTAGTCACCCGGGAGTTCTGCGTCTCTCTACAAAATACCCGACAAATCTCTGTTTGCTTTGTGCAGATCCACAAAAGTCGCCGTGATCTCGAATCTTTTGGGAAGTAAAAAAAAAAGCGTATTGTAATGAACTTGACGAGAAATCCTCTCGACGTTTCCCAAAGCTATTTAAAGCCGCTAGAGCATCGCTAGCGATTATAGCCGACTTCATAGCAGCGTCAGTAAATACGGTAATAACGCCTTTTCTCTGATTTACGTCTCGTAGTACAGTACATCTCACGGACAAACTGTAAACCTCCCCTACATCTTTCTGTCTATCCTTCTGTCTGTCTGTCCATCCATCCAACCAACCACCACTCTATCACTCTGTCTATCTATCTATCTATCTATCTATCTCTCTTACTATCTAACTATCTATCTAACTATCTATCTATCTATCTGTCTGTCTGTCTGTCTACCAACTTTTCTAGCTATCTACCGACTTATCTATCTATCTGTCTGTCTGTTCATCTGTCTGTCTGTCTATCCATCCATCCACCCACCTCTCTCTCTCTACCTACGTACCTACCTACCTACCTACCTCTCTTTCTCTCTCTCTATCTATCTATCTATCTATCTATCTATCTGTCTGTCTGTCTGTCTGTCTGTCTGTCTGTCTGTCTGTCTATCTATCTATCCATCTATCTTTCTACGTACTTACCTGCCCATCTATCTATCTATCTATCTATCTATCTATCTATCTATCTATCTATCTATCTATCTATCTATCTATCTATCTATCTATCTATCTATCTATCTATCTATCTATCTATCTCTCTATCTGTCTATCCTACTGTCTGTCTGTCTGTCTAGTCTTTCTTAATCAGTAAAGTCTTCTGTTAGCAACACCAAAGGTGTGGTTCGATTCCCAGGTTGTTGTTGTTGAAGCGTGAGATTTAGAGGCGGCTGCTAAAGTGAGAGCTGTAGTGTGTGTGTGTGTGTGTGTGTGTGTGTGTGTGTGTGTGTGTGTGTGTGACAGGATCTCAGCCTGGGCCGGTGAAGGAGGTTCTCCGAGGTTCTTTGAGATGCTGCGTTGAGCGGAACACGGTTCTTCTGCTGATCGTGATGTTTGCGCTCCAGGGTTCAGAAGAAGCATGTGATCACCCAGACTCCTCTTCTCTCTCTCTCTCTCTCTCTCTCTCTCTCTCTCTCTCTCTCTCCAGATGTGGACGAGTGTGCGGAGGCCTTGGACAGCTGCAGTATAGATGCCATCTGTCAGAACACACTCAAGTCCTACAAGTGCATATGCAAGTCGGGATACAAGGGCGACGGGAAACACTGTGAAGGTGAGGAAGGCTCGGGAGGGGCGGAGTCTTACTGTCTCGCGAAGCGCGATCAAATGTGTTTGCATGTAGTTTACATGTGTGTGAGTTAGAGCTGCGCGATTAATTGTTAATAGATCACGAATAATTTCAATTATTCCCCTTCTAATTCTGCACTTTTACGATTCTATATATCTATCTATCTATCTATCTATCTATTTTTCTATCTATCTATCTATCTATCTATCTATCTATCTATCTATCTATCTATCTATCTATCTATCTATCTATCTATCTATCTATCTATCTATCTACTTACCTACTTAACTCTCTCTCTCTCTTTTCTTTCTATCTACTTTATTTACTAGTTTATTTTTCTTTACACAAGGGCGTTATGTTGTATTTGCAGTATATTCACGTTTCATGTAATAAATAAATTATTGTGTGTCTGTTTGACCGTAACAAGCAAATCATAATATTACGTTGGATTGTGATCCACTTACATTGCATTTACAGAATTTTACATATCACAATTTGTGACAGTGTGTGAAAACCAGTCCAAATGAGATAACATTTGATTTTATTCTCTTATTTCACTGTGATTTCAGTTGTTGATATGGTTTTACTAAATTAATTTTAAATACTTATATTTTAATTATTTAGTAGAGAACAGTATTCTACTAGTAACGACTATTCAGCCATTTTTACCAATTTTTAGCAATTAAATAATGAATTTGTTGATAATAATCACACTGTTATTACCATCTCCGCACAAATCTTTTCGCCACTAACTTGATCCTGTATAAAAAAGCGATCAAACTAACGGTGACGTTGAGCATCAACCAATCAAAAGTAGGAAAGGAGCATCTTCATTAAAACGCCCGAGGGACGATCACAAGACGAAAATACGTAGTGATTCAAAACGGGACGCGCAATTACAATCTGAAATACGGGACGATTCCGCGTTTCGAGGGACGGCGAACCTTCCCACACCTGAACTCTCCGCTGTTCCAAACTCACCCGAGGGAAGGGAAATTAGTGTCTGAGCGCCAGATTAAAAAAGATGACAGACTCAATTTTGTACCTTTTGCGCGCGAAGTGGAGCGTGAAATACGTTACACGTGTTAAATAAAATGATCACAAGCGTCGGGTGATTACTGAGGAGAGGAGAGCGATGTTTTCACCGCCTGAAGGGAAAAAAAACAGTGCGATGTTCCCGCCAAGCGCAGGAGAAGCGCTAATAGATGTTAGCATTTGGCTACTTCTCTATCTATCTGTCTGTCTGTCTATCTATCTATCTATCTATCTATCTATCTATCTGCCTGTCTGTCTATCTGTCTATCTTTCTGTCTGTCTATCTATCTATCTATCTGTCTTTCTGTCTGTCTGTCTATCTATCTATCTATCTGTCTGTCTGTCTGTCTGTCTGTCTGTCTGTCTATTTGTCTTTACATTAGTGCTGTCAAATGATTAATTTTTTTGACTAGTTAATCACACTTTCCTGACCAAATTAAGCAATTTTTTTTGTATTTCAATTTGAATTTGAAATTATATTGTGTTATTATGTTAATATTGGATATTGAGGTGTAATATGTAAATTAATGTAGACTCAACACAAAATAAACACTCGTTTAAATACTGTAAAATAATTTTGTATAATTTTTGTTCAATTTGCAATGTATTGTCTTTAGATTTTTAACAAGATAAAACACACAAAAACAGTCAATTTTGGTCTTGCATATAAGTGTTATCCATCAACTGAAAGTTTGAAATACATACAGTTTTAAAGTTACTCTTTTAATAAAAACAAGACGTTGTAAAAATAGTTATAATAAAACTATTTTTGTCAGCTGAAAACGGTCTGTAACTTAATATATACTTATAGTCACTCTAACACGAAACAAGTCTGTTTTTAAAAATAAGTGTAAGTAAATTCAGTGTTGTCTGTTGATCTAATCCGTATGAATCTAAAGCTTATGCTTTTCGAAGTTATTTGCAGTTGAAAAGGAACTGTGTCTGTTTCTCTCTGAGATGGCATCAGGAACTCAAAGACTGTGAGATGCTGATCTTAATGAGCCTCTCTTGGTTCTATTATTGCACATTGTTAAACCAAAAGTAAAAATAAATGCCCCTATGATTGATGGCGTTAAAAAAACAGGCACAATTAAGCACCTAAAATTAATTGTGCGCGTTAACTCGTTAACTTTGACAGCACTACTTTCTATCTATCTATTTATCTATCTACTTACCTACCTCTCTGTCTGTCTCTCTCTCTACCTACCTACCTACCTATCTATCTATCTATCTATCTATCTATCTATCTATCTATCTATCTATCTATCTATCTATCTATCTATCTATCTATCTATCTATCTATCTATCT
>MU204363.1:89369-100270 GCA_017309775.1 Paedocypris sp. Pulau Singkep
CTGAGTCACTCTCACTCTCTCTGTCTCTCTGAATCTAACTAACTCATCTTCTCACTCTTTACTAGTCGTTTTTTTCTCTCTCCCTATCACTTCATTTCCTCTCTCTCTCTCTCTCTCTCTCTCTCTCTCTCTCTCTCTCTCTCTCTCCTCTCTTTTTCTCTCTCTCTCTCTCTCTCTCTCTCTCTCTCTCTCTCTCTCTCTCTCTCTCTCTCTCTCTCTCTCTCTCTCTCTAACTTTCTTTTCTTTTCCTTCCTCTTTTTTCCCCCACTCTCGATCTTCTCACGTGTGACCAAGAGCTCAAGTAGAAGGTGTAAAACCATCCCACACTCCCACAGCGTTTAAACGCTCTTCCGTGGGAATGAATCCGTCTTCCCATCTTGTCTCTCTGTTTCAGTGACGTGTAACTACGGCAACGGCGGCTGTCAGCACATCTGCGAGGAGACGGACCACGGCCCGCGCTGCTCGTGCCACATGAAGTTCGCCCTGCACTCCGACGGGAAGACATGTGTAGGTGAGTGCGGGGAATTTACCGCGTGTCAAACTCAAGGCCCGCGAGAGCTTGAAAGTCTTGAGTGTCTAGAACAGGGGTGTGCAGACTTTTTGATTCGCGGGCCACATTGGGTTCTAGCATTTGACAAGGGGCCGGACCGGGCGTCCTGGTCAAGCAGCTGTCAATCACACTCTCACCAGCCAATCAGAGTAAGAGCCGGCCCTATGTGACGCTAGTGCCAGAAGTGCAAACGAGCAAAAAAAACGAAACGAACAAAAAAATCTGAAGCGAAAAGCGCTTCAAACTAAAACGTGAAGGTTGCAAGCGGGAAATTCACAAAACGTATTTTCCATTTGTTTCTTTGAAATTTGCGTTTCAAATTGTTGGCATCTGATTCCACAGACTAACAGTGTAAAAATAAAGGGGAAAAAAATACTACTACAATTCTTCTATCTACATTTTTTGTTTATAGTTTCAGAAAAATAAAACAAACCTTCATAACAGATTAATCAGGATTTACATAAAAATGCATAAATGATGGGACTATAGGTGGCGCTATAGGCACTACTGTGAAACGGCGAGTGATTTGGGAGACAGTGTCTTTTTGTTCCATCATTACGTCCTCGCGTGTTCCGAAGTCGACAAAAAACCTGATGCTGATTAGTCAATGCAGGTTTATTAAAGAATATAGTTGAATACAAACATCTGTTGAAGAAAGTTCAAGGTTCTGGGGGTCTTTGCTTTCGGTCATCTCTTATAGTTATCAAATCAAATTAGTTCCTCACATGGGTGTAAGGTACTTGAGTAAATGTACTTGGCTACTTTACTTAAGTATGTGTTCGGCTACTTCGTACTTGCTCTGAGTATCAAAAATAGAAGCAACTTTTACTCTCTACTCCACTGCGTTTGTGATTGAGTAGCGGTACTTTTCACTCCACTACATTTGAACGGACACTTACTGTTGCTCGTTACATTGTGATTGTGCGCGACAAGCGGGAATCGATTTATACCGCGGTTACCATGGACAACAAAATAAGTGCTTTAACAGATTAATCGGATTTACATAAAAAAAATTTAGACTTTTATCTGGTTTAGTAATTAACATATACAGTGGTACCTGTCTTCACAAAATCAATTCGTGCCGCTAGCAGTTTCGCTATATGGAAATTTTGTTATATGACCCGCATTTTGCACAATCCGTTCCAAGGATTCGTAAATTCAGACAAAATGTTTATATAATTGATAAAATATTGAAAAAATATAGTGTTTCCTAGCGGCAACCTCGGAGCACAAAAAGACTTGCGGTAAGAAAAATATATACTGTATTTGCTTAATCGTGTCGCCTCTCGTTATAATAGGAAATAATTTTGTTAATAGAGACGATTTTTTATTGACAAAAACTTTCGTTCTATGGATTTTCTGTTAAGATAGTCATTTGTTAAGAGAGGTACCACTGCAACAGTATTTATTTTTTTATTTTTTCATTTATAAAAACTCTTTTTTTCTATTTCTGCGTAACGGCTTTGTGTTGGTCTAAGACTAATGAAAGCGCTGAATAATAATAAAAAAATAAATAATTAAATAAACAGTTATACCGAAAGATAAATAAAAAAGTGGTTTCACATTTTTAAATACGTTGCAGTGCTTACTGTCCCGTATTTGAAGATTCTTTTTATATCAAAAACAAAAAATATCTATATTTGTTTTTTTTGCCAGACACCTTTTTAAAATCAGACTTGATTTTATTTCCTCACAGTGTTTTTTACGGTTACACTTTTTTGTTGCGCTCCTGACTCAGTTATTACGACACAATCTAATGCGCTGAGCCTCTTCACTCCTTTTCTAGTTCATAATTAAGCGTTTCGACTATATCTATGATTCGTTTGCTTAAATACTTAATTTAGAAGTTTCATTGAACTTTACATTTAGAAAAAAATGACGTTTTTTGTTTTTTTGTTAAACAATCTTTGATATTCTGCCACTAATCCAAAAATATAACGGCTCGTATGTAAATATACGTGTAAAGGGACTTATGAATAGCATCTCTCAGTTCTTTCGTGCTGTTTTCTCCGTTTATTTGTTCTTTTACCAAACATAGTTCCAGATGAGGACAGCCGGTTGTCATGGCGACTGTGTGTGGCGTTGTGCGTCGCGCTGATCACTAATATTGACACATCTGTTTTAAAATGATTGCTTTCAAGCTGCTACATTGTCCTGGAAATCAAAGCCACGCCGTGTGATTTACTGTACATGTGCTGTGATTGGCTACATTTGGCTACAATTGTATTTGATTTAAGACACATTTTAGCGACGTTTTATGTCATAAATGAGTTACGAGTTATGTGACGTAAGTACTTTTTCCTTTTGTTACAATGCCGTTATCGTGTAATTATCGTATATTTGTAATAGATGAATATTGTATAATTGTGCTCACCAAAGTGGTTTTCGTCTTCATTTTTTTTCTCTGGCGTGTGTGTTTGAGGGGCGGGACATGACTGGTGATTGGTGAGTTTGTGAACGTGGTTCGACGTGGTGATTGGCTTAGATTAAATGTCCGTCATTTACTAACAGGAAGCAGAGTAGTGCGGTTCACACACAAGCGTCTGCACGCACCAACAACCAGACATGTTCACGTCTCATTTTAATACAAAAAAACACAAGAAAGCACAATTTTGTTTTTAATTGTTTAATTTTGGTACATTGTTAAGTCGTCAACTTGCACGGTACGTCTACTTTTTATTCATCTGTTTTTTTACTTTCCTTAAGAAGCTGGTGGTCTGTGCGATAACTATTAAAAGCTCTAAACCATCTATTGTGTTTTATTATTCACTATACTAATGATAATACTTAGAAAAAGTAGATTGATGTACAATGATTAATAATGATAATTTATTACATTTAGTGTCCATTTCATTTATTTACTTTTAATATTGAGAGCACACAAATTATTCGACAAATTAAAATTTCATTAACGCAATAGATACTTCCCTGTTAATCAGTTACTTTTCTAAGAATGTAGCTCAATTCCGTTACTATATGTGAGACGTAACTAGTAATTGTAACTAATTAAGAAATATTTGCAACACTGGTAATAAGTCGCATATTATGTAGCGGAATTTACGTAAAGTCGGATGTTTCAATATAAACATTCTGTAACTATAATGTTACGACATATTGTTTTACACAGCGTTGTTCACGTTTGGCATTTTAAAGCCGATTCAAGACTTGAATCCGAATCAGATTTTTTTTTTTTTTTTTTTTTTTTTTGAGTGGGATCAACATTTCAAGCTCAGCTCGGCGTTGGGATGATCCAGCGAAAGCGTTTTATGAATCCCTGATGCGTGGCTGTGAGAACACGCTTCACGCTTCATATACCTGCGTGTGTTAGTGTTTCCATTAGTCCGGTCACGGATCAGGATTTACCGGCTCCGCGGGACCTAGAAACTCCGAACGACTGGCCGGGCCTGTAGAAGCCGGACGCTTAGCGGTGTGAACGTGCTGCTTGTTTGCGCCTTTAACGTTAATAACATACTGCTTTCAAAAGATCCACCTCCGGCCAATCAGAACTGAGCCTGGTAATAATTGTGCCAATCAGAGCTGAGCGTTACATTAATTCGGCCAATCAGAGCTGAGCATTTTGTTAGTTCAGCCAATCAGAGCTGATCTTTTAATTAGTTCAGCCAATGAGAGCTGAGCATTTCATTAGTTCAGCCAATCAGAACTGAGCCTGGTAATAATTGTGCCAATCAGAGCTGAGCCTTACATTAATTCAGCCAATCAGAGCTGAGCCGTTTGTTAGTTCAGCCAATCAGAGCTGAGCTTTTAATTAGTTCAGCCAATCAGAGCTGAGCATTACATTAGTTCAGCCAGTCAGAGCTCAGCATTTCATTAGTTCATCCAATCAGCTAGGCATTACATTTTTTCAGCCAATCAGAGCTGAGCATTACATTAGTTAAGCCAATCAGAGCTGAGCAATACATTAGTAAAGCCATTTAAAACTGAGCCCTGTAATAATTGTGCCAATCAGAGCTGAGCATTAAATTAGTTCAGCCAATCAGAGCTGAGCATTACATTAATTCAGCCAATCAGAGCTGAGCATTAAATTAGTTCAGCCAATCAGAGCTGAGCATTACATTAATTCAGCCAATCAGAGCTGAGCATTACATTAATTCAGCCAATCAGAGCTGAGCATAGCATTACAATACATTGTGTTTAAAAAAAAATTGCATTGAATTCATATAACTTTGTACTTTTACTGCTTGTAGTTTTTGCACTTTTTATTTTTTTTGTATCTTTATGACTTACTATTACTATTTACCCTGCCATCACTGTTTTTTTGTCGCACCACTGAATGTTGCTGCTGCAGAAATTCCCCCCAGTGGGATAAACAAAGTCTCTCATTCACGAATATGATTTATTATTAACAAATATTTGTTCTTGAGCACATTCCGTATTGTTCACTTTATTTCTTCACTACGCGTGGCCAGAAATGTCTTCCCAATCAATATTTCCCTCAGAATCTCCGAGGCTCATACGAAAGAAGCACTTCTATATGTGTTTGTTCAAGCAGAAGATGGAAAATAAATCTCTGTGTGTAGCCGCCTGAGAGTCATAAAGCCCCGTGTCCGCAGACCTGGAGACGGAATCATGGACCCATCCGATAGCGTCCGGCTCTTGAGATTTATAATAATATATAATAATAATAATAATGAGTATTTGTAAGGCGCTTTTCACAGTTTAACTGTCTCAAAGCGCACATTTATCTGGTCAAATGAAGTCTAATCTAATCTGATCAAATCTAATGTAATCTAATGTAATCTAATCTAATCTAATATAATATAATATAATATAATATAATATAATATAATATAATATAATATAATATAATATAATATAATGTAATATAATATAATATAATATAATATAATATAATATAATATAATATAATATAATATAATATAATATAGTATCTTAATTTTGTGTAGTCGGATATAGTCTAGTCAAGTTTATTAAAATCTGATTTACTTTAATTGAATCAAGTTTAGTCTATCATAGTCACGTCAATTCTAATTTTAATTTATTTGGTCAAATTAAGTGTAGTTTAATATAATCTAATCTAACCTAATCTAGTTGAATCTATTCTAACCTAATCTAGTCTAATCTAGCCTAACCTAATCCAGTAGCCTAATTTTGTGTAGTCGAATATAGTCTAGTCAAGTTTAATATAATCTGATTTGCTTTAATTTAATCAAGTTTAGTCTATCATAGTCACGTCAATTCTAATTTTAACTTATTTGGTCAAATTAAGTGTAGTTTAATATAATCTAATCTAACCTAATCTAGTCTAATATATCCTAACCTAATCTAGTTTAATCTATCCTAACCCAATCTAGTCTAATATAGTCTAACCTAGTCTAATATAGTTGAATCTATTCCAGTCTAATCTAGTCTAATCTAGCCTAGCCTAATCCAGTATCCTAATTTTGTGTAATTTATCCTAATTGTGCGGATATAGTCTAGTCAAGTTTAATATAATCTGATTTGCTTTATTTTATTTTAATTAAGTTTAGTCTACAGTATCACAATTCTAATTTTAACTTATCTGGTCAAATCAAGTGTAATCTAATCTAATCTAATCTAATCTAATCTAATATAGTCAATTGAGTCACATCTCTTCTATTCTTCTGTATTCAGTTTCTAATCTAGTTCATTATTGTCTAATCTAGACTAATCTAAACTATTCAAATCTACACTAGTCAAGTCTAAAATGATCTGATGTAATATAATTATGGTTTGTCTCTACAGTCTTTTATACTGTCTAATATATTGTTGTGTAACCTTCTCAGGCTAGCCTGGTCCATCAAGTAATGTAGTAGTAGTAGTAGTAGTAATAGTAGTATCCAATTTAGTCCAGTTAATTCAAGTTAAGACAATTCTAGTCTGGTCTTTGTTTGGCTAGTGGAACCATAATTACTCAAGGCAAGTCTAGTTTAGTCTAACTCATCTAGTTAAGTCTACTCTACTCAAACCAAAGTCAAGCCGAGATATATGACAAAAGTCTAGTTAAGATAAATCTAGATAAGACGCGATTTGACTAGACTACCTTTTCTAAACAAAGCCTTGTTTTGGTATTATTTTCTAGTTTGGGTGTTATTTTTTTATTTCCGGTCGGGCTCAGTTTTCCTGTGAAGGTCACACTGTGTTATTACCTCTCGGCTTCGCCCGAACCTGCCAAAAGAGACGTCTGGCTTTCCGAAGCGCACGTGTGAATATGTAAGAGGATTGGTGCTTTGTATTGATTAGTAGTTGGTGTTAAAATATGGCTGTGATGATCACTGTGACTATGACCATGACAAGCACATATGCGACAGTGAACAGGTAAAAAACCTCTTTAACGAGGAACAAACCCTGTGGAGAACCCGCCTCACTGGTGCCAGTCTCCTCTGGCATTCTAACTCTACACAATCAGTGCAATGGTTGTTCTGCGCCATTTTAATGATGATTCCGGAAGGTGGGGAAAGAGGCGGCTCCATTTCTCCACGTATAAAAAGCGTCATCAGGTCTACAGAGGTCCAGGAAGCATCATAGAGAAGATAAACCCGAAGCTCCTAGGAAATTCCGGTAATACGGCACTTGGTGCTCAGGAGAGGAGTGAAACATGGAAAAAGACAAAGCAATTAGAAGAACATGACGCACCATAATTACAGATTTTGACAGTTTTAGGAGGTGCAGGTGTGATTCGGTTCCGAGCACTAACTAGGCAGCCTTTCTATACGATTATGTTAACTTCTTCTGTAAGTTATTATAACAGGTCAATATGTGCTTGCGTCTTCAGTCTTTAATTCACTCACTGATTCTGAGTCTCAAATTGGACTAGGCAGAGCGTTCCATAATTTGGGTGCTAAGTATAACCACATACAGCAGGCCGGGGGTCCAAATGAGCCCCAGCTGGGTCGCTGAAGATGCGGATGCTTCTGGAGCGTTTGTTTGGCGGTGGTTTCTTGCTGCGCGGATGATCGTTTTCTGGAAATGGCCAGTGTGTGGAATTGCTGGAACTCTTCCCTTTCTTTACATTCAGTCGGTTACGTAACTGATTCGCTCAGCACAATCCCGATGTTGCCCAACGTGATTGCTTTCCAAACGTGAATGCGTTCGTCTGTCTCTAGCTCTCTCTCTCTCTCTCTCTCTCTCTCTCTCTCTCTCTCTCTCTTTTTCTATTTCACATTTTTTTTTCCTGTCTCCTCCTATTGATTTTTTTTCCACCCGTTACTTTCGAATTTTTTCTTTTTTAATTTATTTGGCTTTTCTGTTTGTCTTTTCTCCTGACCATATGTTACTTTGTCTTCATCTCTCTCTCTCTCTCTCTCTCTCTCTCTATCTCACTCTCTCACTCTCTCACACACTCTCTTGTATCATCTCTCTTTCACTTGCTCTCTGTCTGTCTGTCTCTCTCTCTCTCATTCCTCTCTCTTTCTTTCTCTCTCACTTGCTCTCTGTCTGTCTCTCTCTCCGTCACTCTCTCCCTCTCTCTCTTTCTCTCTCATTTGCCCTCTTCCTCTCTCTCATTTCCCCTCTTCCTCTCTCTCTTACTTCTCTCTTCCTCTCTCTCTCTGTTTCTCTCCGTCTCTCTTTTCCTGTCTATTTTTATCTCACTCAAAATAAGCTTAGTCACTTTAATACACTTTATTAATAAAGAATCTAAGAAATCTCATTTCACATATGCAAACATAATCTTTTTATTAATATTTTTACACTTTAATACTTGCTTTCTCTCTAAAGCCAAAACTTTAGCTTTAAATCCTTGAACCTGATACTTTTATTATATTCTATTATTTCTATTTTAATTCATGGTATCACCAATCGAAGGCTTCTATAATTTTGTTAAACCATGTATAAGGACAGTAAAGGATTCTGACACAGTTGAAATAGGAAGGAAAGACACTTGTCAGGAGAGATTTGAAGCAGATCTGAATCTTTCTGATCTTTTTCTCCCTGTCCTTTATAATCTGTGGTGTGATATAAACCTCCTGCTCACAGTCTGAAGAACAGCGGCTCTGAACACACCAGCTCCAGCAGGACTCGAACCTCAAACCTTCAGTGTCGCAGCAGAGCTTCCTACTCACTGAGCTAATGCAGCTTCTCTCATTGACTAGATTAGTTTAGTTTAGATTAGATTCTTTTTGATTATACTTGATTAGAAAAGACTTGACTAGATTTGATTAGATTTGCATAGACTTGACTAGATTAGTTCAGATGACATTATCATCAAATAGCCTAGATTTTACTAGATTAAATTAGATGTGACTAGATTCGATAACACTAGTCTTCACTAATTATACTAGACTATTCTAGATTAGATTAGACTTGACTAGAATATATACTAGACTAGACCAAGATTAGATTAGACTAATCTAATCTTGTCAAGTCTAATTTACTCAGGACTGGTCTAGTCTCGTAAAGTCTAGTCAAGTTTAGATTAGCCTTGACTTGATTTGTTTTGATTTGATTTGCATATACTTGGTCTTTATTAGATCAGATTATGTTAGATATGACTTGATTTAAACCAGATTAGAAACAAATATCTTAGACTTGATTAGAGTAGAGTAGAATAGATTGGACTTGACAGGAATTTACTAGACTTGATCAGTCCTGAGTAGATTAGACCTAATCTAATCTAGCAACGTCTAATCTTTTCAGTATTAGTTTAGTCCTATGGTCAAGTCAAGTCGATTCTAGTTAAGTCTTTTACTTGTAGAGTTTTAAACTTGACTAGATTAAATTAGACTAGACTATGTATGACTATGTATTTGACTAGATTAAATTGGTCTAGAATAGATTACGTCAACTGTAAAGTCGCTTAAACAATACAGAAGATGCTCACAACATGCCTGTGGGTTCCAGTCTGAATGAAGCGCTGTGCATGAACACGAAACATGATTCCAGCTGGATGAGGCAAGAGTGTGAGGGATGAGCTTGAACTAAAACATCAAGCGCAGAAACAACGAGTGGCCTGTACGTCACGCAGCTATCGGCGATGTTCCTGGTCAAGCTCCGATCGTGTTAAAGCGTGAAAGACCCATCACACACACACACACACTCCGCGTTCTTGATTTGATGAGACTCGAGCCTCTGAGACGCGACGGAAACGACACAGTTTTGGGAATGTTGTTTGTTTTAGGAAAACACGGATAATTCTCCTGTGGTGAAGAATGTTCAGCCCGGGCTGGAAACGGCTGGTGCACAAATTAAATCCGTCAGAGTGAGTTTTGCAGGAATTTATTGTCTAGTTTCTGGGGAGTTTGTGGCCTAGTTGAGGCAAGAGGCTTCATTTTTAATTCTTTTCAGGTCTCGCTGTGTTCCTGCTCTTTCTCGCGCTGCTAATGACTGGCTTGAGAAGAGCAACATGTGCTCAGGAGCTTCGCTATTGTTCCGAACGTCTCCAGCTGCTTATTGGAAACATTCTGTCGATTTCTGGGTAACGGGGACTGGTGTTCTGGCAGAACCCGGGTCACTGCATTTAACTACATAGTCCTGTTGGTGTTTCTCCATCTCTTGATATCTTCTTTGCCCAACTGTTGGTTCAATAGTTATTGGTTGAATTGTGATCACGCTCATGAGTTTCTCCATTTAACGTTTCTGGTCTCACACCTTGCAAGTTTACAAGTAGTCAGGTCTAGTTGTCTAGTCAAACACAGTATAGTCAAAGCAAGTCTGGCTAAACCCAGTCTAGCTGAGTCTATCAAGATCAATGAAGTCTAGTCAAGATTAGGGTCCAGGTAAACTACTCAATCTAGTCAAGTCAGATTTAGTCTGGTGTAGTCAAATCAAGTAAAAGATAAGTCAAGTCTAGTATAGGCTTGTCTCTTCCTTTCAAGTTGAGCTCTATTAAGTCACGTTTCATCATTTCATTGCAAATCTAGTCCAGTCAAATGAAATCAAGGCAAGTCAAGTCCAGTCAGGTTTAGTATAGTCAAGTTCAGTAAATTATACTCAATCTCAAGTAAGTCGAGTAAGATTTAATCAAGTCAAGTCAAGTCTACTCAGGTCTACTCAAATTCCGTCATGTCTTGTCAAATCTAGTCAAATCCAGTCCAGTCGATGTCCAGTTCAGTCCAGAAGTCAAGGAAAGTCAAGTCAAGTCTAGTCTTGTTTTTTCCAGTCAAGTTGAGTTGAAGTTGTGTAGTGGCAAGTTGAATTGTCTCAAGATAAAGCAAGGCAAGTCAAGTCTAGTCAAGTTTACTATTGTCTAGTTTAGTAAAGTCTACTCAATCAAGTCAAGTCAGATTTAAATAAGCCTAGTCTTGTGTAGTCAAATCTAATCACATCAAGACAAGTTTAGTCTTAGTTAAGACTATCTAGTCAAGTCTAGTCCAGTCTTTCCTTCTAGTCAAATCTAGTCCAGTCTAGTCTA
>MU204363.1:107116-114616 GCA_017309775.1 Paedocypris sp. Pulau Singkep
AAGGCAAGTCAAGTCTAGTCAAGTTTACTATTGTCTAGTTTAGTAAAGTCTACTCAATCAAGTCAAGTCAGATTTAAATAAGCCTAGTCTTGTGTAGTCAAATCTAATCACATCAAGACAAGTTTAGTCTTAGTTAAGACTATCTAGTCAAGTCTAGTCCAGTCTTTCCTTCTAGTCAAATCTAGTCCAGTCTAGTCTAAGTCTTGTTTTCTAGTCAAGTCTAATCCGATTTTGTCTTCTAGTCAGATCTAGTCTAGTCTAATCCAATTATTTCTTTGAGTCAAATTAAGTCAAGTATAATTTAGTCTTGACTCTTCAAGTTAGGTCAAATCAAGCTTTGTGAAGTCAAGTTAAAGCCGCGTATAGTCAGGTCAAGTAAGCCTAGCCTCATCTAGCCTAATCAGTTGTAGTCTAATCAAGCCAAGTCATAAGACATTTAGTCTGGTCTAGTCTCATCAAGTGAAGTCTGGTTATCTTAAATCAAGTTGAATAGACCAGATCTAGCTAAGCTAAGCATTTGACCCGTGTTTTGATCTTTCGGTAGTTTCATTAATATCAGTTTTAGACTTTGCGTCTGCTCTACTTCTCTAAAACGTGGCTGTTTCGTTCTTTTTGTTTCCCCTGGTGGCGTTTTTGCTCTTGTCTTAAATTTTGTTCATTAAAGCCCCTAATCCTGCGAGGCGGCCCGTCCTGCGTCTGCAATAATGAAGCGCGTGAATCTCGATCACTTATTCCTCATGAATTCGCCATGAGGAGAGTCTATTCCTGCGGGTCAGGCCGTGTTGGCTTTCATCTTCAGATGGCAATTTGATGACACGGGGAAGGTAAAATCAATCACTCAGATCTCAGCGGGTGTCCTGCGCTCGACTTCATCTCTCCTCATCCTCATCGGCGGCAGTGATGGATATCTGCTGCTCCGATTGCTTCTGCTCTTTATTCGGCTTTTTGTGCTCTTCTAGGCCGAGTGAAGTTGGAGTAAAGCACTCGCGTGTCTCCATAGAAGCCGAACTTGGGTTTAATGAAGAGAAGTTACAACACACACACACATACTACACACTCTGACGCACACACACACACTGGTCACGTGACGGCCTAAGACTGGCTGGTTTGTTGTAGCGCGATGCTAATCTGAAGCGGATGCTAACTGGCGTTCTGCATGTGTTGGGTCTGAAGCACGTCCACTAACTAGTGCGGTCACGTGACTAACGTCTCGTCGGCTTCTGAGTGAAAGAGTTTGAGAAAGATAGAGACGAAGAGAAGAGACATGTGCTGATGTTTTGATAGTAATGGATCCATTCCTGAGGGAAACCTCTCCTGTCTGTCTGTCTGTTTGTGTCTATTCGTCCGTCTGTCTGACTTTTTTCTGTCTGTCTATCCATCTGTCTGTTTAACAGTTGATCTGGACATGTCTATCACTCTTCCAGTTTCTCTGTCTGTCTGACTTTATATTTGCCCCTTTATCTGTCTAACAGTTGATCTGACTCACTTTTTCTATCCACTTTTTTGTCATTATTCTGCCTCTTTATCTGTCTATCTGTCAGTCTGTCTGTCTGTTTGTCTATCTGTCTGTCTGTCTATCCATCTATCAGTCTACCTGTCTTACTCTACGTCTAACGAACTCTGTCTTACTTTTTATGTATCAATCTGTCTATCAGTCTGATTTTCTTCCTATCCACCTGTCTGTCTGACTCTCTGTGTATCTATCTATCTATCTATCTATCTATCCATCCATCCATCCATCCATCCATCCATCCATCCATCCATCTATCTATCCATCTATCAGTCTACCTGTCTTACTCTCAGTCTAACAAACTCTGTCTTACTTTTTGTGTATCAATCTGTCTATCAGTCTGATTTTCTTCCTATCCACCTGTCTGTCTAACTCTCTGTGTGTGTATCTATCTATCTATCTATCTATCTATCTATCTATCTATCTATCTATCTATCTATCTATCTATCTATCTATCTATCTATCTATCTATCTATCTATCTATCTATCTATTTTTCTTTCTAACTGTCTGTCTGTCAGACTCTCTGTCTAACGAACTCTGTCTTACTTTTTATGTATCAATCTGTCTATCAGTCTGATTTTCTTCCTATCCACCTGTCTGTCTGGCTCTCTTTGTATCTATAAGTCAGTCTCTGGGCTGATATAATATATCAGAAAAAATATAACATTCCAGTCTTTATATAACAAACATCTGTCTGATACTCTGTCTGTCTTTTCCTACTACCTGTCTGTCTCGTGAGCTGTCTGTCTGATGTTCACTGAAAGAAACAACTCAACGCAACTCATACAAATAACAGAACGTCTTAAATAAAAAAATAAATAAAATAAACGTCTAATACAAAGAAACCTTAACTGCGCTAAACTTTCCAAGTAACATTTATTGCTATAATAAAAACACAAACTTCATATATTAGAGTTATATTAGCACATCGTACGAGGATTTTATTAAGTACAGTTGTTTTCTTACTTATTTAAATATTTATTTACTTACTTTTTTTTTACAAATTTCGTAATTCAATCTGTCTTTTCATTCATGTTTATTCGTCTAACGTCCGTCCGTACGTCTGTCTTTCTGTCAAGAGAATAACATAGTTGTAGTATTAGATCAAAACTAAACCCGTTTATTCTGTCTTTATATAAGGTCGCTCTTTGGCAACTACGTAGTGTTTTTGTAACGTGTGTGTGTGTGTGTGTGTGTGTGTGTATGCAGAGGAAAGGAGTGTCCATCAGCAGCCACTGCAGCCTCAGCTGTTACCCAATGGTAAATATCTCCGTTTCTCTAGCTTGACTCCTATTGGCTCCCTGCTTCCCCGGTGGGCGTGGTTATGCCGGGCTCTTACTAACCCATTTTTCTGGCGTTGTGGGTCCCTTCAATCAAATCACGAGACGGGAAAGATCAATTTATCTTGAGAGAAGAATCTCCTGATTTGTCTGAAACCTTCTCCGACCCCGACAGTGACTGCAACCTTCTGACGGATAGATAGATGGATGGATGGATATATAGATGGATATATGGATAGATAGATAGATGGATGCATATATGGATAAATGGATGGATGGATATAAGGAGGATGGATGGATGGATGGATGGATGGACGGACGGACGGATAGATAGATAGATAGATAGATGGATGGATTGATAGATGAATGGATGCATAGATGGATGATGGATGGAGAAATGGATAGATAGATGGACTGATAGATGGACAGAAGGATGGATGGACAGACGGACGGACGAATAGATAGATAGATAGATAGATAGATAGATAGATAGATAGATAGATAGATAGATAGATAGATAGATAGATGGATGGATGGATTGATAGATGAATGGATGCATAGATGGATGATGGATGGAGAAATGGATAGATAGATGGACTGATAGATGGACAGAAGGATGGATGGACAGACAGACAGACAGATAGGTGGATAGATGGATGGACAGATGGAGGGAGAAATGGAGGGAGAAATGGATAGATGGACTGATAGATGTACAGACAGATAGATGGATGGATGGATGGATGGATGGAAGGATGGATGGACGGACAGATAGATAGATAGATAGATAGATAGATAGATAGATAGATAGATAGATAGATAGATAGATAGATAGATAGATAAATAGATGAATGGATAGACAGACAGACAGATAGATGGATGGAAGGATGGACAGATAGATAGATAGATAGATAGATAGATAGATAGATAGATAGATAGATAGATAGATAGATAGATAGACGCACGGATGGATGGATGGATGGATGGTTGGATGGATAAGTGGACAGACGGACGGATGGACGGACAGGCGGACAGTGACTGACAGACAAAGATAGATAGACAGACCAATAGAAAACGGTGATGGCTGATTGCTGGATCCTGCATGGCTTGAGGTTGACGGTGGCGGCTGATTGGCTGTAGATCTGCATGTCGGCTCCTGGTGGATCACGGAACCTTCTCGTGCTGCAAACTCGTCGGTTGCAAACTCGCAAAAAAAAAAAAAATGGCGGCAATCGTCTCAAGCCGAATGGATTTGTGAACTCTTGCTTTGCTAAAGTCTCGTGAAAGTCATCAGCTGTATGAAACACAAACACGCGTCAGATAGATGTGATTTTACAACAATGGATTGTAATATCACTGTTGTGAAATCACAGAGTATATTACTGTGATCCGTATTGTGAAAGTAATGCAACGTTTATCCAATAATTTACTGTGAAATCACAGTGAAACTTTTTACAGTGAAGTTCTTGTAATTTATTGTAGTTTATTCTGATTTTCTATTTGTTACACTTTTACAGTGTATATTATAAGTTCCAAGTATGGGAGCCCGTTTGCGCCACAAAAAAAAAAAAAGTATTTTAATTTCAGAAATCCAAGTCATTAAGTCAAAATCTTCAGACTTTTTTTTCTTGGAATTCCGAGTTGTTAAGTTAGAATTCTGACTTTTTATGTCAGAATTCTGAGTTGTTAAATTAGAATTCTGACTTTTTTTTCTCAGAATTTTTACTTTTTATCTCAGAATTCCAAGTTATAAAATCAGTAGATTTCAGGGGGAATAGGCTCCAAAGGAGGATATTGAAATAACGGAAGACATTATCAGGGATTATTTTATGCATGGTTTTACAAACAAAGAAATGTTGATTTTATTGGAGGAATCCCATTATATTAAGATCAGTCTCCAGACCCTCGAACGAGCATTGTGCAGGCAACACTTGTGGCATAGATAGATAGATAGATAGACAGACAGACAGACAGACAGACAGATAGATAAGCACTGTCAAACGATAATCTTTTTTAAACTAGTTAATCGCACTTCCCTGACCAAATTAATCGCAATTAATTGCGATAAAATGCCTGAAGCTTGTAATATTGGATATTGATGTGTAATATATAAATTAATGTAAACTCAACACTAGATAAACACTTGTTTAAATACTGTAAAACAATTTAGTATAAGTTTTGTTCACCTTGCAATGTATTGTCTTTGTTTTTTAACCCTCCGAGGTCGAGTCGCACTTTTTTCAAGATAAAACACACAATAAAAGTCAATGTTGGTCTTACATAGAAGTGTTTTCCATCAGTTGAAAGTTTGAAGCACATATTTTTCTTAGGTTACACTCTTAATAAAAACAGGACGTCAAAACTAAACCGTGAAGCGTGTTTTGCCTTCTTTGAAATTGAACTGTAACTTAATAAATACTTATCACTCTAACATATGTCTACACAAAGCGTTGAATGTCTGTTTTATAAGTGTAAGTAAATACAGTGTTGTCTGTTTATCTAATTCAAATCTAAAGCTTAAAGTTATTCGCAGTTGTAAAGGAACTGTGTCTGTGCTTCTGGCTGAGAGGTGAAAAGTAGGTCAGTGTCAATTAAACATTTTGCGCCTAAGTGATAACACCTGAACTCAATGACTGTGAGCCTCTGATCTTAATGAGCCGCACCTGGAGATAGTGCGCAATTCATTGGACGTTGCCAAACCGAACGTAAAAAAAAATGCAACTGTGATTAATGGTGTTAAAAATAATTGACGCGATTAAGCGCTTACAATTAACCACGTGCGTTAACGCGTTAACTTTGACAGCACTGATATATATAGTGTATATATAAGACAGACAGACCGAGCGAGTAGATTACCGAGCTCTAGTGTTGCTATCGTCCGGTTAAACTCTCATGGAGAAAGGAAGGCAAACATTTGTCCATGAATTATCCAAAGTTTCCGAGTCGCTGCTGTTCCTGCTGTCGTTCTCTCGGAGCGAGTGAGGCAGGAATGTAAATGTCACAGGCTGGAGGAACCATCACATCTCTAGGGAAACCATTAACCGGCCTAAGTGCAATTACTGGAGCAGAGAGAGCGATGCCCCAGTCCTTCATTAGCCAGCGCTGCTCCATCACTACACACTACACACTACACACTACACACTACACACTCAACCTCTACACCGTCTCCATAAGTCAAGAGATTTACACAGCGTTTACAGAATTAAAGCTGTTTAAGAAACGCTCGGGTGTGTGTGTGTGTGTGTGTGTGTGTGTGTGTGTGTGTGTGTGCGTGTGTGTGTGTGTGTGTGATCGGACAGCAAGAAAGAGAGAAAGACAGACATACAGATAGATAGATAGAGAGAGAGAGGGATGGACCGATGGACGGATAAATAGAGAGAGAGAGAGAGATGGATGGATGGATGGATGGATGGATAGATAGATAGATACCGTAGATAGATAGATAGATAGATAGATAGATAGATAGATAGATAGATAGATAGATAGATAGATAGATAGATAGATAGATAGATAGATAGATAGATAGATAGATAGATAGATAGATAGAAACAAAAAAAAAACAGTAAAACAAACAGAATATAAAGAAAGAAAGAAAGAACAACTGGAGATGATTACAGCCAGACAAACAAACAAATAAACAGAAAAAAAGAAAAAGATAGACGTAGGTAGGTGATCAAAATAGGTAGGTGGGCCAATAGACAGACAGATAGATAGACAGACAGACAGACAGACAGACAGACAGACAGACAGACAGACAGACAGATAGATAGATAGATAGAAAGACAAGCAGACAGACAAAGAAAGAGAGAGATATAGCTAGAAAAATAGATAGATAGATGGATAGATAAAGATAGAGAGATGGATGGATAGACAGATGGACGGATGGATGGATGTGTGTGTGTGTGTGACGGTGTTGAACAGATAATGGCTGCGGAATAAAAGAAGCGGCATTAGTGTGTAATCATACAGCTTTCATCAGCGAATCATGTTTGATTAAAGTAGCGCTGCTGAGATCCGCCCGGCGACTGTCCTGATGGAATGTTCCAGACTGCACACACACACACACACACACACACACACACACTAGTCCTGATTATGTGATGGTTTTTGTTTTAATTGTTGCATTTTTGTTGATAAATTAAGTACGTACTAACAGTAACTGTTGTGTCATTAAGCATGCAACATGTATATGTATATTTATAAACGCCATATTATTTCTATATCGATACAATAGTGTAATTTACAATTATGAAGTAAAATATATACCGTATTTACGCGAATTTAAGCACCCCCCCACTGATTTTTCAATCATAAAAGAAAATACAAAATTATTTTTTTTTTTTAAATTATTATTATTATTACTACGGGACTTTTAACTCAAACCGATCTGGCCAACCCGGAGGGTTAACAAAGATTCTTCAACCATTGGATGTGTCAATAAACAAGCCGTTTTGATCTGCTT
This sequence comes from Paedocypris sp. Pulau Singkep, assembly GCA_017309775.1. Taxonomy (NCBI): domain Eukaryota; kingdom Metazoa; phylum Chordata; class Actinopteri; order Cypriniformes; genus Paedocypris; species Paedocypris sp. Pulau Singkep. The sequence goes on from MU204363.1 coordinate 114,367, forward strand.
GATCCGTGCTTCTTCCTTGTGCGTGTTCCTCCTTCGCATCGTTCAATTTAACGCGTTTGTACTTGAAAATTGATAATAGATAATCAATATAATAAATAATATAAGGAAAGAATCCGTGTTTCCATTTATTTGTGACTGCTCCTTTAAGAACGGCGCACGCCTGCCGCGGCAGAGCCCTCGCGCACTCGCGCCGTCATTACACTCCGGACTTGAAATGTCGAAAAATGAGCGTCTTAAAATATGCGGATTT
>MU204363.1:119616-121404 GCA_017309775.1 Paedocypris sp. Pulau Singkep
TCACAACTCTGTTCTTTATATAAAAGTGATATACTGTACGTGATTTTGTTATAATCATGTGTGTGTGTGTGAGAGAGAGAGCGAGAGAGAGAGAGAGAGACAGAGAGAGAGAGCGAGAGAGAGAGAGAGAGACAGAGAGAGAGAGAGAGAGAGAGCGAGAGTCAGAGAGAGAGAGAGCGAGAGTCAGATAGAGAGAGGTGGAATGAGAGAGAGAGATAGAGAGACAGACAGATAGATAGAGAGACACACAAGTGATGTCATAATGAATGGTCAACAAGAAACGAAAAGGACATAATTGTAGCAGAATTCAAGAATTATTATATTTTTGTAATTATTATTATTTTATAAACATAATTATAATTTTTATTATTTAATAAAATAAAATGTGTTATTTTAATTATAAATATTGTATTATTATTATTAATATTATCATTATTATCATTATTACTAACTATTATAACATAATTGAACTACAATAATGTATTAAATTTGAAACAGATTGATTTAATTGTAGTCAATTACCAACTTTGATGGCGTTTTTTCTAATTAGAGCTGGAGGAAGCGTGTTTGTTTGCACATGGGTGAGATGTGCACGGGTGGGCTTCACGTCACTGGGTCTTTACAGTGATGGATGTGTCGGTTTGGAGATAACTGAGATTTATGGGGCTCTCGTTTCTCCGGAGAGTCCCATCACTTTCCTGCTATGCTTTATCTGCATGCTAATGGCGTTCAGGTAATCGTGTTACGTCTGGACTCACCGGGTCTCACCCAGCAGGGCCGAGAGAATGGAAATGTAGAGCCTTGTGAAGCGAGTGAGTCCAGAGTGACACTAGAAGAGACCAGACGAGACTCAGACGAGACTAGATGAGACTAGACGAGACTCAGGCAAGACTCAAACAAGACTAGACAAGCCTAGACGAGCCTAGGCTCAGACAAGACTCAGACGAGACTCAGGTGAGACTCAGGTGAGACTAGACGAGACTCAGACGAGACTTAGACGAGACTTAGACGAGACTTAGATGAGTTAGGACGAGACTAGACGAGACTAGACGAGACTCAGGGGAGACTCAAACAAGACTAGACAAGCCTGGACAAGCCTAGGCTCAGACGAGACTCAGACGAGACTTAGACGAGACTTAGATGAGTTAGGACGACACTCAGGTGAGACTAGACGAGACTCAGACGAGACTAGACTCAGACGAGACTCAGACGAGACTCAGGCAAGACTAGACGAGACTCAGGCGAGACTCAAATAAGACTAGACAAGCCTAGACGAGACTAGATGAGACTAGACGAGACTCAGGCGAGACTAGACTAGACTGACGAGACTCAGACGAGACTTAGATGAGTTAGGAAGAGACTAGACAAGACACAGATGAGACTCAGACGAGACTCGGGCGAGACTAGACTCAGACGAGTCTATTTATTTTTTCTGTATTTCTGTATTTATTTTTGCCCTACTGTTTTTTTTTTCCTCTTTTTTTCTCATTGCAGTCTCATTCTTTTGTTAATTTGTTTTTTTCTCAGATTATTGGTCGGGTTTTATTTTCTTTTTTAATGTCTTGCTTTTTTATTCCACACTGTGTTTTTTGTTTTCATCCACTTTTTTTTTGTTTTCTTTCTTTTTCTCTTTTTCTTCTATTTGCTTTTGTTCACAATTCCTACCAAACAAAAAGGACAAAAGATGCTGTTTCTTTACAAACTGACCCAATTCATTTTTTACTAGAAGTAATAGTTAGTCTCTCGCTCTCTCTCTCTCTCTCTCTCTCTCTCTCTCTCTCTCTCTCT
>MU204363.1:147769-164939 GCA_017309775.1 Paedocypris sp. Pulau Singkep
ATAATATAAATAATAAATTATTTTTTTTCACTTTGAATCTTCTGCTTGTCTTATTGGCTGAAATCATCTAATGAAAAATAATGATTCCGTTTACATAATTGTAACACCACGCTACATGTTTACTTATAAATTTACCAAGATTATTTTCTCTTTTTATTATTTTTCTCCTTTTTTTCCAATTTTTTATACTTTTTGTATATTTTGTCCAGATATATTTTTATTTTATTTTTTTTTGTTTCCTCAAACTTCAGACATTCAGCCACCAAAAAAATACAAAAAAAAAGAAGAATTTTGACTTCTTAGTATTTCCGTCTTTCCACTTATGAACTGCCAATATCAAATATAAATGGAAATGTGAAAAATCTAATAAAATGAAATGAAAAAGAAAAAGGGGCTTGAGAAAAGGAAAAGCAAAATGGTTACATTTGTTTCCAGTTTGTTGTAATAACAAATGTATGTATTCATACGTTTACTTTGTACAAATGTATTTCTGTATTTATTTATAGATGAGTACATTTGTTTCCTATTTGTTGTAATAACATTGTTGTACGCATGCATTTATTTATTTACATATAAGTGCATTTGTTTCAGATTTATTTGTAATTAATAAATGTATTAATAGATTTATTAAACGTAAATACATTTATGTATACAGTAATCTTGAACATATGTAATATATTTATAAGTACTTTTGTTTCATATTTGTTGTTATAACATAAAAATATGCATTTATTTTGTATGTATTTCAGTATTTACTCATACATATTTTCTTTATCATATATATTTGATTGTGGTGGGTTTGGTCCTCCATATACACTCTTATCTCAGATTTGCGAGACAGGAACTCGCCATTATACGTTAATAACTCACAATTCTGACTTTGTCATTTTCATTAGATCAATAAATCAAAATGTACGCACTTTTTTTTCCCATATTTTCAAAGTGTCCGGCGAGAGCTACTGAGCGCGTGCGGCGTTTCTCCCTCTGGCAGGTGGCACTGGAGCCGTTCCAGCTGTTTGCGTCACACACACGGACTCTCTCTCCTCTCAGGACGAATCTGCAGAAGATCAGGATCCTAGTTTGATAAGATCAGCTCATAACAACACAAAAGTCACAATAAAACGCACACAACACCTCCAGTGTTCACACTTTCACTACACAACACACTAAAAGAGCAAACACCTCTCTCTTTCACTCTCCCTCTTTCTCTCTTTGTATTTATCTCTCTCTCTATCTCTCTCTATCTCTATCCCTCTCTCACCCTTTGTATTTATCTCTCTCTCTCTCTCTCTCTCTCTCTCTCTCTCTATCCCTCTCTCACCCTTTGTATTTATCTCTCTCTCTTTGCATTTCTCTCTCTCTCTCACCCTTTCTATTTCTCTCTCTCTCACCCATTGTATTTCTCACTTTTTCTCAGTGTCTCTCTCCCGCTCTCACTTTTTGTATTTATCTCTCTATCTCTCTCACCCTTTATACTTCTCTCTCTTCCGCTCTCTCTTCCTGTTACTCTCTCTCTCTCTCTCTTTATCTCTCTTTCTCTCTCACCCTTTGTATTTCTCTCTCTCTCTCTCTCTTTATCTCTTTGTATTTCTCTCTCTCACCCTTTCTATATCTCTCTCTCACTCTTTGTTTTTCTCTATCTCTCTTTCTCTCTCTCACCCATTGTATTTCTCTCTCTTTCTCAGTGTCTCTCTCCCCCTCTCACCTTTTGTATTTATCTCTCTATCTCTCTCTCACTCTTTATACTTCTCTCTCTTATTCTCTCTCTCTTCCTCTTACTCTCTCACTTCCTCTCTCTCTCTCTCTCTCTCTATTTCTCTCTCCCAGCCTTTGTATTTCTCTTTTTCTCTCTCTCTTCCTCTTTCTCTCTCTCACTCTTTATAACCCCCTACCTGCTTTGTTCTCTCGCTCTCTCTCTCACCCTTTGTATTTCTCTCTTTTTTCTCTCTCTCTCTCTTCATGTTACACTCTCTTTCTCACACACCCTCTGTACTCCTCTCTCTCTCTCTTCTTCTTACCCTCTCGCTGTTTGTATCTCTCTCTCTCTCTCTCTCTCTCTCTCTCTCTCTCCATGTTTTCGTTGCTTTACCTTTTGTTGTGAATGGTGTAGTATTTTTCTCCTTCATCACACGTGTCGAGGCGTTTCAGAAGCAGCATGATCACTCTATCTGTATCTACATTAGCTGAATATAAGACCTAGGACGTACCCTTCGTCACACACGGCAAAGGCTTTATCTCCTTCTCGCTCATATCTGCCGTTCTCGATGTCGGGCGGGGCGTGGCACTTCTCTGCGTGGAGACGGGAGGGTCAGGAGAGTAGGCGTAGTCTGGCAGGGGGGCGGGACTTACCGCGGCACAGCATCTTCAGCGGCGTCCAGCGTCCGTCCAGACAGGTGGAGACGCCACTGCCCGACCCCGTCAGGCCCCGCCCACACGTGTAATGCACCCGCCCCTTGTGGAGGAACTTCCTGTGTAGATGCTTGTCGGGGTAAGTGGGCGGGGCTCCACAGCCATCGTACGTCTGACACACTGGAATGGACAGTGATACGAAATCTCACCGTTTTTTTTGCCTCCTCCTGAGTTTATTGTGTTGAATTCAGCATTAAAATGGAACTTGTTTTTCTTTCTGTTGATTTGCAGATTCTTGTTATTATCGACCAATTTAAAATAATATTTTTTAACAGGTATATTGATTTATAGAAGTGTAAGTTTGATGTGTGTGTGTGTGTGTGTGTTAATTAAACACTTTATTGTGTTTAATTCAGCATCAAAATTGAACCAATTCTTTCTTTTCGTTAATTTCCAGTTATTTTTGACCAATCGAACACCAATACTTTTCATTCGGTACATTGATTTATGTCAGTGTGTGTGTTGTTTGTGTGTGTTAATTAAACACTCTATTGTGTTTAATTCATCATCCAAATGGAACTTATTTCTTCTTTTTGCGGATTTGCAGTTTCCTGTTTTTTTTTTTTTTGACCAATTGAACATCAATAATATTTTTGACCGGTATATTGATTTTTTTTTTAATCAGTGTGTGTGTTATTAAACACTTTATTGTGTTCAATACAGCATCAAAATTGAACCTATATTTTTTTCTTTTTGTTAATTTGCAGTTTCCTGTTATTTTTGACCAATTGAACCAATATTTTTTATCTGGCATAATGATTTATATTAGTGTGTGTGTGTGTGTGTGTGTGTGTGTGTGTGTGTGTGTGTGTGTGTGTGTTTGTTCGGGGGCATACACAGGAAAAATAAGGCTCATGGGATATATTATTTAAGACATGTAAAACATTTTTCTTTTTTTCAACTGACTCTTTTCCCCTAATTTTGGAACACATATAAATAATGGACATTTTTCTTTTTTGAAGACTATTTTTTTCCTAATTCAAATAGCGACTTTGCGTTGGTCTCGAACTAAGTAAAGCGCTATATAAATAAACTTAAAGTTGAAATCATTAAAATGAATTAATAATAAAATCCCTTCTACAGTTCAAAAGCAGGTTGTAGAAAAACCTGGCAAAATCGTTTCTGCAAAATATGTCAGGAATTCTATTTTTAATGTGAGGAAAGAGGAAAGAAAAAAGTTAAGAATGAGTAGAGAGTAAGGAATGCAAAGAAAAACACTTTCACATAATACATCTGTAAATGCCAAAACATATGAATACGAGACTTTTAAACACACCGGAGCGAGAGTAAATATATTTAAAAAGTGAGTTTGATCATTTATAATGACAAACAGAATTATAAATCTGATATAAAACACAGTTACTCACCCGCAAAGAGCGCGAACAGAAGCGTTTCCCTCAAGAACCGAGTCATGATCACACACACACACACACACACTGGCATGACGATTTGTGGGCAGCTAAGCTTAAAAGCGCACGCGCACACGCCCTCTGACGTCACGATGAGTCGAACCCCGCCCTTCACGTGACACGTGACGAACTCGCGGTAAATCGACAAGGCCACGCGGGTTTTGTGTCTTCAAAACACACACATTTTACTTTGTAAGTTTGAACAAATAAACTCTAAAACCTTCGAATTTGAGCACAAACGATGACACGACTATTATTAATGAGCGATCCAGCGATTATCAACTTTTTGATCGATTTTTCGGTAATCGTCTTTGTATTGATCGTCCGATTTTGATTAATCGAAATCTATTCGTCATTTGTACGTCAACTCCACACTTTGTGGTGTGTAGACCATTATAAAGAAACATTTTTAGACGAATAGAATCATCGCCAATAATTATCGTAATAATTATACTCTAATTAATTTATATTGCTTTCTAAAAAAAAAAATCACCTCAGAAACTAAAATTCTTTAAAGCTTGACGATGAAAAAGTTGTTATTTTTAATGTTTTACTTTATTGGGATTTACGACTACATTTAAAGACGTTTAATAACACGCTGGAGAAATTCCTGATCATCGTAACATCTGCAGTCGCGGTCCCTCATTAAAACAAGCCGCTGCGCGTCCCATCCGCCGCTAATTCCATCAGCACCCGCGTTTGACATTATTCGAACAAGTCGTGACATTGGACGGATTTTCGGCTTTTGTATTATTTATTCATATTTTATCTGTATATTTATGCCGTAATTTTCTCCCTTGTTGTATTTTTTTATCACTTGTATTTTATCTGTATATGTATGCCGTATTTCTCTCTCTTATTGTATTTTTTATCACTTGTACTTTATTCATATTTTATCTGTATATTTATGCCGTATTTCTCTCTCTTATTGTATTTTTTATCACTTGTACTTTATTCATATTTTATCTGTATATTTATGCCGTATTTCTCTCCCTTATTGTACTTTTTTTTATTTTTCAGCACTTGTATTTTATTCATACTTTATCTCTCTGTTTTTATTGTATTTTATTGCTTTTGTATTCTTGTATTTTATTGCTTTTGTTTTTTATCCCCTATCTTAAATTTTTTTGTTCCGTCATTACCTGTCATATAAAAACTTCCCACTACTATTCCTCACTAATAGATTTGAATAAATGAATAAATAAATAATAGATATAGATATTACGGTTGTTTTTATTATTATATATATATTGTTGAAGCTGGTTTTTATAACAGAAGAGCTGGTTTGTAGAAATAATTAATCAAATGATTTATTTATTCGATTAAAGAGTCTAGGACTATTATTTTGTTAAATATATACGTTTTTACAGATTACATTTTTGTATAACAGAAGTTAGTTTGGCGCCATTAAACATGTGACCTCCGAGAAGCCTATCTGAATTTCTCGAGGCCACGCCCGTTCTCCTCTTTTTTGGAAATCAAAATACGGTCACCCGAGTTGAACCTTTCAGACCGGGATTGGAACCTGCAACCTTCTGGACACAAGTTTATCGTAACTAGAAGAATCCAACGAGCCGACAGTAAGCTGGGCTAGCCTCGGGGGCGTGTCTTGAGGGCGAGGTCGCATTTCACACGCGGTGATGTCACCACACTTGGGTTTTGATGAAGACGCTTTACAAACACCGCGGCGGTTCTTTTCCCGACACAGGAAATGACACGAGTGTTCCAGCGGCTGCGGTGACGGATGGAGTGGCCACGCCCACCGACTGACCGGCCAAACATCTACTACTGTGGGGCACCCCCTCACTCCCTTACTTGAGTAAATACGTTACTTTACTTAAGTATGTGTTTGGCTACTTTGTACTTGTGTTGAGTGTCAAAAATAGAAGCAACTTTTACTCTCTACTCCACTGCATTTCCAATTGAGTACTTTTCACTCCACTACATTTGAATTGACACTTACTGTTACTCGTTACACTGTGATTGTGCGCGACCAACTATAGGATTTCCAATATCTTCCAACCAAGATATTGAAAAACTAAATGTGAATTAGAAACCACATGAACGTGAATTAGAGGCTAAGATGTATTTCATTTATTTTGCACATTTGAGTTTGATTGAGACTATTTTGTTCATTTTGTAATTAGTTTTACCTTTTTTAAAACATTGATGAGTGACAAAAACTCACAAATAAAAAAAAAATTCACATTTCTTTGTATTTTTTTGGCCTAAATTTGGTGTGAGTAAACTACTCAAGTTCTTTTAAAATTCGATACTTTGCTACTTTGACTTAAGCCTTTTTTTTATAGTGGTGACTTTTTACTTGTATTGGAGTAACTTATACAGTACGTATCCGTACTTTTACTCAAGTATGGTTGTCTGGTACTCTTTACAACTGCTCACAAGTACATAATACACATAAAAAATTTCGCACTTACACAAAATGTTTATGACAATATTTGTTACGAGATCAATTTGTCTGTGACTGTTATGACGGTTGTTTTATTTTGAAATATAATCGGGCTAGAAATGGGTGTGTCTGTAGGCGGGGCCACAGATTTAAAATGGTGTTTTAATTGGTGGAGAAGTTTTTGTTTTGCACTTTTTCCCGTTTTCCCACTTTTTCTCGTCATCCAGCTGTAACTCATTTGGACTCGAGTTTTATGGAAAACAACAAATGATCACAAAAAACAGATTAAGCAGCAGATTTTAATCCAACACGTTTAAATAAACCCACGTCATGACTGGACCTGGCACAGGGTGGCGCTGTTGTCTTCTTTGGTGATGATGTGAAGGCACTTACCGAGCGCGTCTAATCACACGACATGTTAGAAACCACGACAACAGTTTCATATTAAAGTCCAAAAACGTTGGGAACGCTTTTCAAGACCGTCGTTTTCAAACTATTAGGAGAAAAACATTCTTCCGGAAACGTTCCCTTCAACGATCCGTATAAAACAAGCCACGTTTCTAATAAAAGACCCTGACGTGGCGTTCACATTAATTAACATATTGCGTCATTAATTATCCCCGACTAAGACAATCGGGCACGAAACGATACAACTAATTTCCACCAATGAAAAACAAGATTACTTACATTCCACCTAAATATCTACAGCACATCGGGACGGTTCAGTGTTTCCTAAGGCTTAAATAGCAAAGTTTATGGCAGTAAAAACATTAATTTTATTTTTTTTTGCATTGAAAAGTCTCGCTGGTCTCTACCTATCCTGGACGGTCGATCATCGTAGCTGGCCACACCCACCCAATCAGCTTAAATTGTTGGTCAAGCCACACCCACCCAATCAGCTTCAACTGTGGCTCAAGCCACACCCACCCAATCAGCTTTAACTGTGGCTCAAGCCACACCCACCCAATCAGCTTCAACTGTTGGTCAAGGCACACCCACCCAATCAGCTTCAACTGTGGCTCAAGCCACACCCACCCAATCAGCTTTAACTGTGGCTCAAGCCACACCCAATCAAACAGCTTTAACTTTGGCTCAAGCCACACCCACCCGATCAGCTCTAACTGTGGCTCAAGCCACACCCACCCAATCAGCTTTACCTTCTGCTTAAGCCACACCCACCTGATCAGCTTTAACTGTTACTCAAGCCACGCCTACACAATCAGCTTTACCTTTCGCTCAAGCCACACCCACCCAATCATCTTTAGCCTTTACTCAGGCCACACCTGCCCAAACATTTAATCTAGTGCAAGCCACGCCCACTCCATCAGTTTAACTGTTTGGCAAGCCCCACCCAGTCATCACCTTAAATTGTCGGTCGAGCCGCACCCACCCAAACAGCTGACCTTGCTAGGCAAGCCACACCCACTCAATCCCCTAGAACTGTTAGGCAGGCCACACCCACACATCTATGAACCATTACGACACTATTTAAACTCCCTGAATCGTTTTTCAGTCACGGGCATCATTCACATGTCTGGAGTTGAACGGGACGGACTGCTGATGGCGCTAGGCTAAACGCACCAGAGGTTTGTCACTCGGCAATGGTGTCGGCCGAATCCGTCGAGCTGAAGCAGTTCTGAAGGTCCTGTGAACAGAGCACATCACATGTAGATTCGACGGCGCTTGCACGCAGTTCCAGCTCTGACCTGGCTCTCCCTCAGCTCCTCGCTCTCCGGGGCCTCCGCCAGCCGCGGAGGGTTGCCCACACTGAACAGACGGGGGCGCTTCACCTGGTCCTGGCTCGACAGCGGAGTGAAGCTGTTCCTCCTCAGCAGGGTGGGCGGCACCACCTGCTGGCCGCTTCCCTGTGGACGCAAGCACGGGCTGTCTTTATCACGATAAACTGTACACTGCTGAGAAAGCCCCGCCCACCCCACTCAATCACCTTCAACTACTGGTCAAGACACACCCACCCAACAGGTGTAATCTTCTGAGAAAGCCCCACCCACCCAATCACCTTCAACTACTGGTCAAGACACACCCACCCAACAGGTGTAATCTTCTGAGAAAGCCCCACCCACCCAATCACCTTCAACTACTGGTCAAGACACACCCACCCAACAGGTGTAATCTTCTGAGAAAGCCCCACCCACCCAATCACCTTCAACTATTGGTCAAGACACACCCACCCAACAGGTGTAATCTTCTGAGAAAGCCCCACCCACCCAATCACCTTCAACTACTGGTCAAGACACACCCACCCAACAGGTGTAATCTTCTGAGAAAGCCCCACCCACCCAATCACCTTCAACTATTGGTCAAGACACACCCACCCAACAGGTGTAATCTTCTGAGAAAGCCCCATCTATCCAATCATCTTCAACTACTGGTCAAGGCACACCCGGACAATAGGTGTAAACTTCTGAGAAAGCTCCACCCACATAATCACCTTCAACTATTTGTCAAGGCACACCCACCCAATAAGTGTAATTTCTGAGAAAGCCCCACCCACCCAATCACCGTCAACTTTTGTTCAAGACACACCCACCCAACAGGTGTAAACTTCTGAGAAAGTCCCATCTATCCAATCACCTTCAACTATTGGTCAACACACACCCACCCAACAGGTGTAATCTGAGAAAGCCCCACCCACCCAATCAACTTCAACTGTTGGGCAAGGCACACCCACTCAATCAGGTTAAACGGTGTGGACTAGTCACAACCATCTATAAGCACAAAAACCATCTTAAACTGTTGGGAAAATCGCACCCACCCAATCATGATAAACGGTTGGGACACCTGTCATCATCAGTACAATAAGTTGAGCCAGCCACGCCCACTCAATCAGGTTGACCGGTCAAGTTACGCCCCTTCAATCAGGTTTACCTGTTGATCAAGCCCCACCCACTCACTCCTGTTGGGCAAGCCACTCCCACTTAATCAGGTTTGAACTCTTAGGCAAGCCACACCCACCCAAACACCAACTATCGAGAAAGCCACACCCACTCAATCACCTCTTGTGCCTCAAGAACATTTTTTAAGCCTTTTGAATTGTGTGGTAAAGTGAAGTGAATAAAATCTGGACACGTTCTCTAGATCCGACCACATCAATCGTCTGTTCTGTAGTTTAGTTTCACAGGGACGGTTGTGGTTCTCGTCTGACATCACTTCGTCTCGACAGAACGTGTGAAATAACACGTGTCATAACACTAACACGGGGGAGACGCCCTGCGGCTCGGAATGACCAACGTCTGAGGTAAAAACAGACATGAACTCACACACTTCAACAAGTCTCACGTGTACAAACTAACACGGACGTTTTTAAGATTTGTCATCGCCTGTCCAGACAAATCTTGATGAAAGTAAAAAAAAAGTTGATAAGAAGGATATTTTCTGGCTTTCATTCTGGAATTTGGCTTTCTCGTAACGGAATTTACAGAACAAAAAAATGCATCGACAGGGAAACGTCTCTAAACTGAGAAAAGAAAAGAAAACAGAACAGGGACAAAAAAACAAAACAGGAAAAAGAAACATTTTCTTAAATTCATATTTCATATTTTATCATTATATTTACTGTATTTCATTGTATTTCCATCCTTTATCGTCATTTTATTGTATTTCCCTTAATACGAAAACTAAACAGGAAATAGAAAAGTAGAAGAACTAAACAGGATGTAGAAACGTAGGAACTGAACAGGAAATGGAAGGGTAGAGGAACTAAAAAAGAAATGGAAACGTAGAGAAATTAAGCAGGAAACAGAAAGGTAAAAGAACTGAACAGGAATTAAAGAGGAACTAAAGTAGAGGAACTAAAAAGGAAATATAAATGTAGAGGAACCAAGTAGGAAATAGAAAGGTAGAAGAACTGAACAGGAAATAGAAAGGTAAAGGAACTGAACAGGAAATAGAAAGGTAAAGGAACTGAACAGGAAATAGAAAGGAGGAAAAACTGAACAGGAAATAGAAAGGTAAAGGAACTGAACAGGAAATAGAAAGGTAAAGGAACTGAACAGGAAATAGAAAGGAGGAAGAACTGAACAGGAATTAGAAAAGTAGAGGAACTGAACAGTAAGTAGAAATGTAGGAACTGAACAGGAAATGGAAAGGTAGAACTGAACAGGACATAAAAATGTAGAGGAACTAAATAGGAAATAGAAATGGTAGAGAAATGAAGCAGGAAATATAAAGGTAGATGAACTAAACAGGAAACAGAAAGATAGAGGAACATAACAGGAAATAGAAAGGTAGAGGAACTAAACAAGAACGCGTCCAGATGTTCTCACCAGAGGCCGGTCCTGGTGTGTGTTCACCGCGTCCACTTTCATGTCAAACATGTCCACCTTACAGCCTGGAACAGGAACCATTACCATAAAAACCAGTCTGAAGATCATAGAACTTTCTAGAGTCGTGGAGACGCATCAACGCACCGTAAGCCACCGGCGTGAGCTTCAGAACCACGTGGAGAGGACACTTCAGGTACGGCAGGTCGTCTGGAGAGCACACGCACAATAAAAGTCCTATTATAGCACGTCAGTCTGAGGAGAAAGACTTCAGTATTAAAAGGAAAGAAAGCATCATCAATTTGGAGTTCATTTGGGCAAATAAACGTTTGAAATTTCAACCAAACGAGACGCTCGCTAAACTCCTCCCACACGTCCTGATCCGTCAAATCATATTTGCAAATTGATATTGTCAACCATATTGTATTTTTTTTTTTTACATTCCATTCCATTTTTTTTTTACATGAATGTTCCTTTTATAGTTGTAAGACGACACCAAGCGTCCAACAGAAGAAAAAGAGATTCCGAAGACTAAGATCGATCTGTCATCAACGATCCACCTCAGTGAACGAGCAGAAGAAAACACGAAAACGCTACTAATGGAACGAAAAAGCTCGTGTCACCGTTTCTTGTTCTTCAACGTCGTTGATTATTCGACTGTTATTGCGTTTGTCTGTCTAACATTCGATTCAACTGAGATTTTCTGTGTCACGTGAGCGTGCCGCACCCGCACTCTTGTCCAGGAAGTAGGCGAGGAGGCATCTCATGACGGCCTGGTGGCAGATGACCAGCACATTGCCCTGCCGCTCCAGCTCCATGATCACCGGCTCCAGACGCTGGACCAGGTCCTGATAGGACTGCAGCACAACACACACACACACACACACAAACACTAGCAAGAGTTAAACTCTAGACTTTTGCTAGGAGTCAAACCCATGGCCTAGTGTGGAGAGTTGGGTGGGAGTTAAACCTATGGCTTTCAGTGGAAGTCAAACAGAGACTTTCTTGGGCTTCAAAAAGTGGGATTCAAACATGTGACTTTCAGTGAGAGTCTAACCCGCAACTTTTTTGGTGAATCAAAACTATGACCTTTAGCGGGATTCAAACCAACGACCTTCGCTGGGAGTTGAACGTTTGGCCATCAGTGGGAGTGAGCTTCTAAACTGAGGTCTTGGAAGGATTTGAACATGTGGCCTTCAGTGAGAGTCTATCCCGCAACTTCTTATGTGAATCAAAACTGGCCTTCAGCGGGATTCAAACCAGTGGCCTTTGGTGCAGAGTCTAATAATGACCTTCAGTGGGAATTGAACTTATGACCTTCAGTGGGAGTCACATTCCTGACCTTTAATGAGGTTCCAAACCAAGTTCTTGGTGGGAATAGAACCCAGGATCTGAACCCAGGACCTCTAATGTGAATCAAAACCATGACCTTTAGCGGGATTTAAACCAATGACCTTCAGTCTAATCATGGCCTTTGAAACTTATGGCACTCCGAGTCACATGTTTGACCTTTGGCGAGTTTCCAAACCGAAGTCTTGGGATTTGAACCCATGACCTTTGGTGGGATTCAAACACATGACCTTCAGTAGCAGTCCAACCTCAAATGTGAAGCAAAACTATGGCCTTTTGTAGGATTCAAACCCATGACCTTTGGTGGGATTCAAACCCAGGATTTTTGGTAAGTTAGGTGGGAGTTGAACCCATGACCTTTGGTGGAATTCAAACATATGACCATCAGTATGAGTCCAATCTCTAATGGGAAGCAAAACTATGGCATTGAGGAGGATTCAAACCCATGACTTTTGGTAAATTCGGTGGTAGTCCAACCCATGGTGGGATTTAAACCCATGGCTGATGGGAATCATGCCGCTCACCTCTCCGCCCGGGTACCGGTAGTGGTACTTGTCCTGGTCTCGGAGGGAATATTCGTTGGGATACGTGTCTTTGATCTTCTCATACGTCATTTCCTCACAAATACCCTGAAAAGCAAACACACACTTTACACGATTCGAGACGTTCACAGAGTCCCACTGAAGAGTTGAGGGACTGACGGCGTCGATCTCGTTGAGGATCTTCCACTGCTCGTAGGGCACCAGCAGCTCCTCCGCCGTCTGGATGGTGCGTCTCAGCTGACTCGTCCACACCTTCAGGTCCGGAATCTTCTGCGACTCCACGAACTCTCGCAGAGCTCTGGAGAACTGAAAAACACTGAAATTAGTCTGGGATATGAACCTGCAACCCTTCGGGCGCAGGTCCGGCTACCTAACCACTACGCTACCCTGAACCGACAAACACAAGTAACAAAACAATTCGCCACATCAGACGAAACACCAGGCGCTACTTTACCTGGGATTCGAACCCATAACCCTTTTGTTGCCATCACCAGCTCTACACAAACAGGATTTTTGAAAGTCCCTTATTGAAAGTCCTTGATTTGTCCTCATGAGTCTAACCCTAACCACGGGATTCAAACCCACAACCCCTCTGTTGTCATCACTGGCTCTACACAAACAGGATTTGGAAAGTCCTTAATTGAAAGTCCTTGATTCGTCCCCATGAGTCTAACCCTAACCCTGGGATTCGAACCAACAACTCCTCTGTTGCATCATCGTCTCTACACAAACAGGATTTGGAAAGTCCTTGATAGGTCCTCATGAGTCTAAAACTAACCCTAACCCCGGGATTGGAACCAACAACCTCCTTGTTGCCACCAACAGCTCTACACAAACAGGATTCGGAAAGTACTTCATTGAAAGTCCTTGATTCGTCCCCACGAGTTTAACCCTAACCCTAACCCCGGGAATCAAACCCAAGAGTCTTGTTGCCATCACCGACTCTACACAAACAGGATATGGAAAGTCCTTGATTTGTCCCCATGAGTCTAACCCTAACCCCAGGATTCGAACCCACAACCCCTCTGTTGCCATCACCGACTCTACACAAACAGGATTTTTGAAAGTTCTTTATTGAAAGTCCTGGAATCGTCCCCATGAGGGGAAATTCCACAAAAGAGGAACTCTTTTGTGGAATTTCCCCTCATGGGGACGATTCCAGGACTTTCAATTCCTGGCGGTCTCTACCTCTTTTCCGCGGCCGGACAGCTCGGAGTCGCCGCCGATGCAGCCCTGCACGTTGTGCTGACTCTCGCCGTGGCGACACAGGTAGATGGAGTGCTTCTGCACGTGGATGTTCATGAGGTAGTAGACGATCTTGCTCTGGATATAATCCTGGACACGGTTCACCAGGAAACGCTGCCCCACGTTGATCACCTGGATGAAGGACAAGTCCCTGCACAGCAGAGGTGGAACGTTACTCGAGTACACTTTGGGAAATGTTGTACATTTTGCAGACATACAATACCTATATTGTTATTAAAAAACAAAGTGTGACGAACTCGTAAAGAAACTGAAAAAAAAAACTCACTCAGAGTAGTGTTTGTACTTGTATTAGTACTTGTACTTTATTGATTGGGTGAATTTGTTTCTACTGCACAAGTACCGATTAGTAAAAAAATATTTACAAAATTTACAAAACTTCCTAAAGTTAACGTCAGGACTTTACACCTCTGCTCAGGGAATCTCTGTTTTTTTCCACCCATCTTGGAAACTATTTGAGATTTTTGCTCGCCCGCTCTCGATCCTTGCAATTGGTGAGTGAGTCCTGATTGGTCCACAAAAAGAATGATTAAGTATCGTTTGTTTTTATATACAATCGCTCAAAATGCGCCGTTTTTACACGATTGCGATAATTTGTAAATGTATTGGAAATTCCAAAATTATTGGATGGTTGAACGCAACTTAATGACAGTTTGGCCATGTTTGTTGCACACAAAGTACTCGAGTAAATTGACTTTGTTACTTTACTTAAGTATTCCTTGCTACTTTGTACTTAAATATAAACAAGGTAAAACACTTCAGTTCTCTACAAATTGGAAACTTTACGACTTTTCTACTCAAGTCTTCTTGGAATTAACGGCTTATAACTCGAATAAAATGTAAGTCGCTCTGGATAAAAGCATCTGCTAAATTACTGTAATGTACATTTTACAGTAACGTATCTGTACTTTTACTCAAGTGTGGATTTCAGCTGCTCTTCAAGACGAAGCAGTGGTTTATGGCGCAGTGTCGCCCCCTCGTGGACACTCAAGTCCAGCTGACAGAAGAGCGTTGGTTTTTTGGGGGGGGCGTGTCTTACTTTTCGTGGTCGTAGGGCGCCAGGTCTCAATCTCGCTCACTCTTTCACACTCTAAATCTCACTATGTCACTCTTTACACTCTCTCACTCTCAGTGACTCATTTACACTTTCTGTCTCACTCACACTTTTACACTCAGTCTCATTCTCTCACTCATTTACACTTTCTGTCTCACTCTCACTCACACTTTTACACTCTGTCTCACATTTACACTTTCTGTCTCACTCTCACTCACACTTTTACACTCAGTCTCATTCTCTGTCACTCATTTACACTTTCTGTCTCACTCTCACTCACACTTTTACACTCAGTCTCATTCTCTGTCACTCATTTACACTTTCTGTCTCACTCTCACTTTTACACTCTGTCTCACTCTCTGTCACTCATTTACACTTTCTGTCTCACTCTCACTCACCCTTTTACACTCTGTCTCACTCTCTGTCACTCATTTACACTTTGTCTCACTCTCACTCCCACTTTTACACTCTGTCTCACTCTCTGTCACTCATTTACACTTTCTGTCTCACTCTCACTCACACTTTTACACTCTGTCTCACTCTCTGTCACTCATTTACACTTTCTGTCTCACTCTCACTCACCCTTTTACACTCTGTCACACTCTTGGACACTCGGTTATTCCAGGCGTCTTTGCAGCAGAGGTTTGAAGTACTTAAGTAAACTTGAAGAATGTACATTTTGTACATATTTTTTTACTTGAGTATTTTGTGGGCGTGTCTTACTTGTCGTGGTCGTCGGGCGCCAGCGGCTGGTACGTCACTTTGTAGCACTCGATTCTTTTCAGGAAGTCCTCCATCACGGATTCTCGGTCTCTCTCGGGATAATCGGGGCTGGAGACCTTCACGTCCTACACACACACACACACACACACACACATGCGCGTGGGTTTCCTCCCAGTCCAGAAACAGAATGCGGGTGAATGTTCCTCACCAGGATGTTTGCAGCAATGACTTCTGGGTCGTCACACAGAGACTCCACGAAAAACACCTGGAAGATTCGTGTGAGTGTGTAAGTGTGTGTGTGTGTGTGTGTGAGATGTTCCTCTGACCTTGTACGAGTTCTCCTGCGCGAAGCTCAGGATCAGGGATCTTCTCTCTCGAGTCGTGTTTGTGGCATCGAAAACCTTCAGGAGACACAGAGTGAGAGTGTGTGTGTGTGTGTGTGTGTGAGTGTGTGTGTGTGTGTGAACTCACAGCGATCTGCCCTCCTTCGTCCTTCAGATACGACTTCACGTCCTGCAGAGCCACAACCGCACACTGTCTGAGAGAAACCAGCCCAGCACCGTTACTGTCTCACTCTCTCTGTCTCACTCTTTTCATTTCATTTACACTCATGGTGTCGTTCTTTCTCACTGTAATCTTTCGCCTCAAACTCACAGGCATTGTCTCTTTCTGTTGTTCTGTCTCACTTCCAGTCACTCATTAACGCTGTCTCACTCTCAGTCACTTATTTACACTCACTGTCTCACTCTCGCTCATCCTTTTACACTCCGACACACTCTCAATCACTCATTTACACTCTCTATCTCAAGATCAGTCACTTATTTCACACCATCGCTCACTCTCGCTCACTCTTTTACACTGTCTCACTCTCAGTGACTCAATTATTGTTTCACTCTAGCTTACCTTTTTACACTCACTGTCTCACTCTCGCTCACCCTTTTACACTGTCACACCAAGTCACTCATTTACACTGTCACACTCTGTCACCCTTTTACACTGTCTCACTCTGTGACTCAATTACTGTTTCACTATTGCTTACCTTTTTACACTCTGTCTCACTCTCAGTCATTTACTTATACTCAGTGTCTCACTCTTGCCACTTTGTATCACTCCCAGTCACTCATTTTATCTCGCTGTCTCACTCTTAGTGACTCGTTTACACTCACTGTCTTACTTCTGCTCACTCTTTTACACTGTATCACTCTTAGTCACTCATTTACACTCTCTGTCTCGGTCTTGCTCACCCTTTTACACTCTGTCTCACTCTCTGTCACTCATTTACACTTTGTCTTACTCTCAGTCACCATTCCACACTCTGTATCACTCATAGGCACTGAGTTACACTCTCTGTATCACTTTTATTAACTCCTTTTACACTCACTTTCACTCATTCTTTTACACTCTGTCTGGCTCTTGGTCACTTATTCACTCTGTTTCACTCTCAGCCACTCATTTACACTCTCCGTCTCACTCTCACTCATCCTCTGTCTGGCTCTCACTCATTTACACTCTCCGTCTCACTCTCACTCATCCTGCCTGGCTCTCACTCATTTACACTCTCAGTCACTCATTTACACTCTCAGTCACTCATTTACACTCTCCGTCTCACTCTCACTCATCCTGCCTGGCTCTCACTCATTTACACTCTCAGTCACTCATTTACACTCTCAGTCACTCATTTACACTCTCCGTCTCACTCTCACTCATCCTGCCTGGCTCTCACTCATTTA
>MU204363.1:186396-196965 GCA_017309775.1 Paedocypris sp. Pulau Singkep
TTTATCAAAACACCCTCTAAAACACACCCCTTCTCAAAACGCCGGTCCTAAAACACTCCTCAAACACACCCCCTTCTCATTAAAATCCTCCTAAAACACACCCCTCCTAATCAGAACACCCCTTAAAAAACACCCCCCCCATTCATCAACACTCCCCTCTAAAACACGCCCTTCATAAAACACGACCCCCATTCATCACGCCCCTCCTAAGACACGCCCCTCCTCCTCTCAGCCACAGGTCAATGACCTCACAGGGGAGTCAGAGTGTGTGTGGGCGTGGCCAGGTGACCCACCCTCCTCAGACAGCGCTTGCTCTTTGGTCTCCTGGTCCATCTGCTGACACCAGGCCTCCATGCGCTCGCTCTCGGCCTGCAGAAGCTTCTGGAACCAGCGGCCGTCCCTGAGGAGGGCGGAGCCTCCGGGCTGCTCCGCCCCTCCGTTGAGGCTGGCGGCGCAGGGCTCCAGCGAGGGGTCGGGCGGGGGGAGGGAGGAGGGGTCCAGGGCGGGGTCCAGCTTCTCCTGCAGCGAGGGCGTGGCTCGGGGCGGCTTGTGGGCGCGGCTGGGCGTGGCCGCTTTACCCTCAGACGGATCCTGAGACTCCGCCTCCGTCGTCTCCTGTCTGGACGCCATGCTGGTGAAACGACTGAGCCTGACACACACACACACACACACACACCACGACAGCTTTTTATTAACATGTGATTAAAGCTGCTCTAAAAAAAAAAAAACATTACACGTGATTTTTCTTTTTGCTTTAAGCATATTAAAATTCACAGATCATTTCGAAAATAACTTCAGTAAAAAAGTACATGAAAGGACACGAGTGAGACAGTAAGTAATGAGAAAAAAAGTAAGAGAGAAAATAGATTCTAGAAAGACAAAGACAGAGAGCTGAGAGAGAGAGAGAGAGAAAGAGCAGAGGGAGAAAAAAACAGACAGAGGAATAATGATACAGAGAAAGACAAGCAGACAAAAACTAATACAGAGAAAGACAGAAAAAAATGATACAGAGAAAGACAGAAAAAAATGACCCTGAAAATCAGGTTGTCAAATAGCAATAATAACACATATCACTCTTTATATTTCTCATTCAGTTTATTTTAATTTAATGTAATGTAAAAGTAATGATGTAAATAATTAACAAACTATTACACGTAATAAAAATAAAGATACCAAGGTACAGTGTTATGTACAGTTGAGGACAAAATGATTAGCTCTATATAAAAGCACTTTTGAAACACTTTTCAAACAATTATTTTGTAGGCGGGGCTAACGATGATGTTTGCTGTGAGTGTCATCTTCTGGTTTTAAAGCGCAGTAAACACACACGCACACACACACACACACACACACAGTATAAAATTCTTTTTCAGGTATTTATTATATCAGGTAACAGAGTTGATATCAGACTTACTTTACCGTTGTGTTTAATCACTCATTCTCTCCGTTTATTTTATGTTTTTTTTAATAAACTCGACTGCTGCTCGACTCACGTTCACACTGTTCTAGTGCAGGTAATTAAGAAGAAAAAATAACGATACAAAGAAAAACAGAAAGACAAAACGACAGAAGAATGAATTATACAGAAGGTTAGAAAGAAAGACAGGAAAAAAAATGAAACAGAGAAAGACAAGACAGTAAAACAAACGGCACAAAGACAGAAAAATAATGATACAGAGAAAGACGGACAAAATGATACAGAGAACGAAAGACAGAAAAAATTATACGGAGAAAGAAAGACAGAAAAAATGATAAAGACAGACAAAAAATGATACAGAGAAAGACAGAAAATGATACAGAGAAAGAAAGACAGGACAGGCAGAAAAATGATACGGAGAAAGAGAAAGAAAGACATACAAAAATGATAAAGACAGACAGAATAATGATACAGAGAAAGACAAAAAAATGACAGAGAAAAAGAAAGAGAAAGACATACAAAAATGATAAAGAAAGACAGACAAAAAATGATACAGAGAAAGACAGAAAAATGATACAGAGAAAGAGAAAGAAAGACATACAAAAATGATAAAGAAAGACGGACAAAAAAATGATACAGAGAAAGAGAAAGAAAGACAGACAGAAAAATGATACAGAGGAAGAAAGACATACAAAAATGATAAAGAAAGACGGACAGAAAAAAGATACAGAGAAAGACAGAGAAATGATACAGAGAAAGAGAAAGACAGACAGACGTGACTGAATGATGGAGGGAAACTCACGGTCTGCCGTCCTCCACCTGGACACCGATGGACTGGAAGCGTGTGGTGGGTGTGTGTTCCTCCTTCAGGACCGGCTGCACACAGTCCACCTGACACACACACACACACACATATATAGAGAGATAGATAGAAATAAACGAAAACTGAGATGGATTTTTTTTTTGATGAATGGCATATTTTTTATATCTATTTTTTTATTTTTTATATAACCAAATCTATTTATATTATATCTATTTTTGATTTTTTATATAACCAAAAATGGCATTTCATATTTAACTTTACATTGATTTGGCAGGAGTAACTGTACGTATACGCCATGTAATGTTATAAAATGTATTATATTTATGTGCGTGTGTAATCAGTTTTAAAAAAAATTTCTACCGTATATATAAGTAAAAACGACATTGTCGACTGAACAATCTAAATCTCGTGATCTCGATCTGATCCACTCACACTAAATACAACGTGAACTGTAAAAAGTGAAATAAAACGGCGAAGACCGTACGAATGTAAATACAGGAAATCTTTGATTATTCACATGTACTTCTGTAAAATAAAGTCAAGCTGTTCCTTTTACTCTACATTTACCTGACAGGGGTTTTTTTTTTACTCCAAACAGTATATAAACCTCCTCAAAGTTTATATACATTTATATATAAAAAGAACGACAATAGAGCAGCCTGCTTTAGAAATAGAAAGCTTTTCCGCATTAAAAAAAAAAAAAAAAAAAAAAAAAAAAAAAAAAAAAAAAAAAAAAAAAAAAAAAAAAAAAAAAAAAAAAAAAAAAAAAAAAAAAAAAAAAAAAAAAAAAAAAAAAAAAAAAAAAAAAGCGTGATGATGAAAAAAAAACGTCATGACAATACATTAAAAAAAACGTCATAATTATAAAAAAAAAAGCGTGATGAAAAAAAAAACGTCATGACAATACATAAAAAAAACGTCATAATTATTAAAAAAATATAAAAATTTCACGATAATAAATTTTTTTTATTAATAATAATAATAATAACAATACAATAATCCCAAATAAAAACAATCTTTCCAGCCCATCGGTCACGCAGCCTCGCCGCCGTCACCTCATTAACATACGCCCCCCCCCCATTTGCATATCAACGGACTCCTGACGCGTGACTGACGTTTCCGACAGCTTCACAATCAAACTGTTGGGATCGGGCGGCAAACCTGAATGCCAATGGACGACAGCTTCCTCTTGGGCAGCGCCAGGGGCTCCTCGGTGCCCACCGCGAGGCTCACGGGAGGGGGCGGGGCAAAGGCGGGGGGCGGGGTGGTGACTCGCGCGCTGGGCAGGTGCACGGGCTCGCGGGGGGCGGGGATGGGCGGTCTCCTGGCTCCCTTCACCAGGCTGCCCGTGCGCGAGCTGGCGAGGCTGTCGGAGGAGTTGCTGCGTCCTGATTGGCTGTTGGCCTCGCTGCGCTGCTCCTGGCTGTCCAGGTACGTGTCCTGCGCCGACTCGGTGCTGCTCTGCAGCGTCACGGAGATGAAGGGCTTGGAGATGATTCGCGGAGGGATCGGGGGCGGGTTCTTCTTGAGGGCGGCGGCTAAACGCAAACAAACGAGAGAAGAAAAAAAAAAAAAGCTTACAATCTGTAGATGTTACATTTTGACACGCTTTTTCCTCGGATGCTACAAGCTAACGTTAGCGTCGCGTTTCCAAACAGACGTACGCGGTCGAACTAGGGCTCAAAGTTAACTAGTTAACGCACGCGATTCATTTTAAGTGCTTAATCGAGGTAAATTTTTTTAAACGCCAATAATCGGCCTTTTTTAGACGTTTCAACTGCAAATACGTAACTAGTTCGTCAAATCTCTGTTGAACAAGCCGCCACTGTAGATTCATACAGATTAGATAAAGACAATACTGTATTTACTTAAAGCTTAGAATGTCTGTTTCGCTTGATGTATAACACTTTTATGCAAGTCCAAAATCGACCTCGGAGGGTTAAAAAAACTAAGAAAATATATGGCAAATTGAACAAAAATTATACTAAATGATATTGCAGTATTTAAACTAGTGTATTTCTGGTGTTGAGTTTATATTAATTTACATATTACACCTTATTATCCGTTATTTCAAGCTTCAGTCATTTAATCGCCATTAATCGCGATTAATTTGGTCAGGGAAGTGCGATTAACTAGTTAAAAAATGTTTAATCCTTTGACAGCGCTAGTTTGAACATTTCGCAATCCCAGAAGCCGCGGGAAAGACAAAGACGGGCATTTACGTGGCGGAATCCCGTCAGCATTCCCGTCGTGCCGACCGCGTCAGGAATGTGCTCGTTAGCGGCGGTCAAGCTAGTGGTACAGTAACAGAGCGAGACGCGCCATGTAGCATACAGAAGAAGAAGAAGAAGAAAAAAGACGCATCGCCGTTTCCCGCCCAAATCCACCATAGCCAATGAAAAACAATGCGAAAGTGTTTCAAATACGGCGAGTAAAAAAAAACAAATCAAACGGCGTAGATGTATAAACTAGGGCTGCAGCTATTGCATCGGTTATTTTTCGATTGACCGGCCCATTTTGCAATTACTCTATCGATTATTTATTTCTTTTTTTGATTAATCAGCCAATTTTGCAATTATTCTATCGATTTATTTTTTCTGATTACTCGACTCACTTTGCAATTATTCTATACTATTATATATTCTTTGTTGTTTCGATTAATCAGCCAATTTTGCAATTATTCTATCGATTTTTTTTTCTGATTACTCGATTCATTTTGCAATTATTCTATACTATTATTATTATTATTATTATTATATATTCTTTGTTGTTTCGATTAATCTGCCAATTTTGCCATTTATTCTATTTGATTTTTTTTTACAAAAAAAAATTTCGGACAACAAAAAAAATTACTAAAGCGTATTTGCGAAAATACGTATCAGCGTATTTGCGAAATCATTGATGTCGCGATTGCATCTCTAGTACAAACCAATCAAGCGAGGGATTGTGAATGAAACGAAATTTCCCAAATAAAAAAAAACCCAAGAAAAAAATTGCCACATAGGTGTCAGGTGATGATGTCATCATTAAAAGTGTCTCAATTGTTATAGCTCTTAGAAAAATAAACGTAACACTCAACAAAAAAGCTAAACTGAAAGTGTATCGAGTTTTTGGAAGGAAAACTACACGCGCGGATCTGACGAGGGTTTCCCGAGCGTTAGATGATTGGCCGCCCGCTGACCAATGACAGGACAGCTCAGAAGCCGGAGAACAATCCTCCTCTGTCTCGCCGCTGATGGACTCGTCACAATACGGGAAACATCGGTTCCTCTCAGAGAAAAGCAGCTTCTTCTGTAGCCAGACGCTCGGAGAAGCCGAATCTCCACAGATCAATCAGAACACGCCCTGGTTAGTGGGAGTTGAACCCGTGACCTTTGATCAACTGATAACAAGACCTCGATAACACACTTGATTATACCAGAAAATACGGTGGTTGTGAGTGTGATGTGAGTGAAAATTCATAGCACGATATTTTCTAGTGTCTATACCGTATCGATATTACATCACAACATGAGGGGGGGGGGTAATCATTTTAATAGCCCTTAATTACATTATTATTACACAAAATCTGTATTGTAACTTCATTTAAAGTGAGAAATTAGATGCAGAAGGTAACCTCGATAAACATCTGCCATTTTTAATACAGTGTGTCTTTTACAGGTAGTAAATTTGTTTTAAATTCGTTAGTAAATCCCAGCGTTTATTCGAAAAATGATGGAGAGATAGAGAGAGTTTTAGTTGTCATGCTTTCTTTTCTGAATCCAAGCGTCGAGTTTACAAACGACTTTTTTTGGGGAAAAAAAAAAAAAAAAAAAAAATCAATAACGGTTTTCATGTTAACCCCTAACGTACAGTATTTCAAAGTGCATGAATAAAAAAAAAAAGGCAAATTGTGCTCTGCGAAAATTTTCAAAGGCGCAACGTTTAACACAAGCAATTTAATCGAGCAGTTAAAGTCGAGTAAAAACGAGTACAAAGAGTTACGACTTCTAAACCAACACAACTCACGCTGCAGCAAACTCTCGCAAGAAGAGAGAAAAATGCTGTAAGTCGATTCAAACATTGTGCACTAAAGAGCAAAGATTCATCACTAATGCAAAGTTTACAAACAAACTGAAAAAAAAATACTTGAGTTGCACGAAAACGGTTCACATTTTTAAAAATTACTTAATTCTGTAATGTGTTGCATACAACATGCCTTTCTATCTTTTAAATGAAATGTCAATTCCAAACTAGTCCCTCACTTTTTTTTTGTTAAATTGATTTTGTTAAATTTTTTGTTAAATATGACTAAAGCTGTTACCTGTACATTTACATCATGTTTTTATTAAGTACTCTGTATCGGCAAGTACTCGTACTCTTTTTTCAAAAAAGTATTATCTGTGCTTTTGATGTTATAAAACGCTGATCTACTGGCTCCTCCCATCAGAAAGAGCTGAGGCACAGACTCCTCCCATCAGGAAGAGCCAAACGTAATCAAAGCGACACTATTAATTACATCACGGGAAACTCGGATGGAGCTCAGCGATTGGCTCCTGGGAATCAGCCAGGTGGAGCAAGAGTGTGGGCGTGGCCAGACACACCCGGAGCAGTGGGCCGCTTAAGTGGTGGTGTCGGGGTCATGTGGAGGTCAGTTAACGGTTTTCTGTAAAACATCAACCTCACACACACAAACACATCTCACACACACACACACACACACACTTCCCGGGACGAGGCGTGCGTCTGCATTCCGAGAAAGGAGGAAAAACCAGAGCTGACTCACATCAGCGGTGTAGAGTGACGGAACGACACCGGACCCCAGAACAACACACACACACACACACTGCAATCCACCCAAACACAGAACAAGCAGGTCAAGAGTCGGGAGCAACGGATGAAATGATGATCTATCGTCCATCTGTACACACTTTTCTCCATCCATCCATTCTTCCGACCGTCTAGTGTCTGTTTGTCCTCTATTTACCATCCATTTATCCACACTTTCGTTCACCTGTCCATTCACATCCATCTGTCATCCATACATATTGCATGTCTATCCAAACGTCCAGTCCTTCATCTATACTCTCTTTATCTTTCACTTTCACCAATAATCCACCTATATTCTGTCTAACCACACTTTCATCTATAACCCATTTATACTTTCACCATCCACACTTTCCCCCAACTATAGTCTGTCTATTCAGACTTTCTTCTATAATCCATCTATACTGTATCCACACTTTCACCCATCTATAGTCTGTCTATCCACATTACCCCTTCATTTGTCTATACGTTTTGTCTCTCCAAAACTCATATAAAGAATCGACATTTCTCTTTTTAAAGACTTTTTCCACATAGCATCTTTGTGTTGGTCTCGGACTAAGAAAAGCGCTATACAAATGAACTTGATCTATCCACACTTTCAGCTTTCTACAATCTGTCTATCCACACTTTCAGCTTTCCACAAGATCTGTCTATCCACACTTTCAGCTTTCCACAAGATCTGTCTATCCACACTTTCAGCTTTCCACAAGATCTGTCTATCCACACTTTCAGCTTTCCACAAGATCTGTCTATCCACACTTTCAGCTTTCCACAAGATCTGTCTATCCACACTTTCAGCTTTCCACAAGATCTGTCTATCCACACTTTCAGCTTTCCACACGCTCTGTCTATCCACACTTTCAGCTTTCTACACGATCTGTCTATCCACACTTTCACCTATAATCCGTCTATAGTCTGTCTATCCACACACACACCCATCAATTGCCATAAACTTTCCCTCAGTACCATCCCGCCTCACACGTGTCGATACGGATCACGTGGGCAAACACTCTGTGGATCGCGTATCTCGAGATGCTTCATCTCACCTGATCGAGCCGCGCAAACTCTTCCCCTGAATCCGGTCTTTGTTTGTGTTTGTGTGTGTGTGTGTGTGTGTGTGTGAGAGAGAGAGAGAGATCGCGATCTTTTTTCCGCGTGAAACTCTCCGGCGTCCGAAAACACGGCGCGTGCTAGCGCGGCTAACCCGCTAACGCCGCCCCGGCAATGGAAACGCGCGTTAACGCGATCGACGCGCGGTTAATTCTCCACACGCGCCGCGTCTCGCCTCACACACGCGCCAATAAAGAGCGTCTCGTGCGGCGGGGGCGCGCGCGCTCTCCCTCAGCCGCCGTGCGCGCGCACCGGGGAAAAGACCCACACACCTTCTCGTCTGCGTGACGCCGATCACCGTCGATGACTCATTTCCACGACGAGAGCGAGACTTATCGTTAGGTTTACGCGTATCGTGTCCGACGTCCTTCAAACTCCGGGCCGAATTGTTCCATCATCCACGTCGCGCGGCGAGAAGAAGTGGAGGAAGAGAGAAGGAGCAGACGCTGCTTTAGCGCCACGCGATTGGACGAGAGGGAGCGAGAGGCGCGCTCTCATTGGTCGGGGGGCGGGACTCGCTGGGTGACGCGGCGTCGTGCGTCATGCGCGAGCGCGGCGCTTATTCGTCTGGGTTTCGGTCGGCGGGTTCGAGGAAGGGCGGGGCTGTGGGGGCGTCACGTGAGCATTGTTAGTTTTCTGAAAAGAAAACTGTAAAGTAAAATAAAGTAAGCGAGATTGTCAAAATGGCCCTTGGGACCAAATCGAGTATGTGCTATGTCATTCCCTTAAGTATTTTGTTTTTGTTTAATAATTTTTTTAGTCCATTTATTTGACAAAATTGTCTTTATATTTTGAATAAGTATGTATACATTAAATTCGAATAAATGTCCTAATCATATTTGAGTTAACGTCCAAATATTTACATGCAATATAAATATTTACAAAAAAAATATTTACACGTTAGAGTAAAAAAAAAAAAAAAAACTTTTTTCAAAAAGTATAGGGAGAGAGACAGATTGAGAGAGGGCAACAGAGGGATAGACAGACAGGTTAGAGAGAGAGATTGAGGGATTCGCAGCTGAAGAGATGAACGAGTGACGTGAACTTGAGGTAAACATCACGACGAAAGAGTGGAGAACGCACGGATGGTGTGTGTTTGGAGACGCCCGAGCTGAACTAATCCGCTTTCTGTGTCTTAAATCCTGCAGAAAACAGCCGAGACCGGGTTTAATTTACAGCAGAAGTTACTGCCAGAGTTACTGACAGAGAACATTAACCCTT
This sequence comes from Paedocypris sp. Pulau Singkep, assembly GCA_017309775.1. Classification (NCBI taxonomy): domain Eukaryota; kingdom Metazoa; phylum Chordata; class Actinopteri; order Cypriniformes; genus Paedocypris; species Paedocypris sp. Pulau Singkep. The sequence continues at coordinate 195,774 of MU204363.1, forward strand.
AATCTGAAGGACTCAACACAGCAGGACACCACACCAATGTAGGTCAGGAGATGAGCGAGAGAGAGAGAGAGAGAGAGAGAGAGAGAGAGAGAGAGAGAGAGAGAGAGAGAGAGAGAGAGAGAGAGAGAGAGAGAGAGAGAAAGAGAGAGACAGAGAGACAGCGAGAGAGAGACAGAGAAGGCTGGTGAAGAGAGAAAGAGAGAGAGAGAGAGAGAGAGAGATTGAGGGAAATAGAGAAAGAGAGAGATGTGAAGAGAGAGCAAGAGAGAGAGAGATGGCAAAAAGAGAAAGAGAGAGAGATGGTGAAGAGAGAAAGACCAAGAGACAGAAAGAGACGGAAAGACCAAAGACAAAAAATGGTACAGAAAAGAGAAGAAAAAGAAGATGGGATGAGAGAGGGAGACAGTGAAAGATAGAGACAGTCATAGAAAAGCAAATAGACTTAAAAATATAGGTAAGAGACAGAAAAGTGATAAGAAAGAGAAAGAGAGAGAGAGAGAGAGAGAGAGAGAAGGTGAGAGACGAAGAGGAAAGTGAGAATAAAAAAGAAAGAAGTGAGAGAGTGTGTGTGTGTGTGTGTGTGTGTGTGTGTGTACGGTATGTCTGTTAAAGTATGCAAAATAGTCTCTCTCTCTCTCTCTCTCTCTCTCTCTCTCTCTCTCGCACAAAAGAAAACGACAGAGCGATGACACACGTGACGTGAACTCTAGTGATCCCTGTCTGGACACGCCCAGATGCAGAGTTCAGACGCGGAAGCAATGACATCATCAAAACAGTGACATCACCAGCAGCGCTCGTGTCATTACATCACCTCTGGACTCTGTCCTCAGCCAATCAGGCGCCGTCTTAGATTATGATTGTGTAAACGCTGCCGTCTGATGCTGTCTGTCTCTCACAGTAAAACATCTCATCACGTGCAACACCACATCATTGACTTTTATTGCTCAGATAAGAAAATAGACGAATGATTCATTTAAACTCAAACCAATTGTAGTTCTGAGTATGTGAAGATGTGTGAACGTGTATTAATATATTGTGTAGAATATTTATATTGTATATAGTGTAGAAAGAAAGATAGATAGATAGATATATGGATGGATGGATAGATAGATAGATAGATAGATAGATAGATAGATAGATAGATAGATAGATAGATAGATAGATAGATAGATAGATAGATAGATAGATAGAT
>MU204363.1:199565-209579 GCA_017309775.1 Paedocypris sp. Pulau Singkep
AATAGATAGACATGTGGCCAGACAGAATGAGAGACAGACACTAGGTAGATGGAAAGATGTTTGGACAAACAATGTATAGATAGTATTTATTTATGATAGAAAAAATCAATTAATATTTAATTTGATGAATTATTTTGCAGAACTAACAGGACAGACAGACAGGTGGACAGAGAGATAGACAGAATGACGAATAAGGATGGAAAGATGGCTAGACAAACACTGCATAAATAAACCGATTAATAGATGATTTGATGAATGGAAGAACGATAAGAATAGACAGACAGGTGGACAGACAGACAGATATAGAGAGTGAGAGATAGACACTATAGATGGCAGGAAAGAAGGCTAGAAAAACACTGTACAGACAGACAAACCAATTCAAATTAAATGAGAAAGAACGAACAAACAAACAAACAAACAAACAAACAAGCAAATAGGACAGACAGATAGAGAGATAGACAGAATGATGTCTATCTGAACATGATGATGGGGGAAAAAATGGAAGTGATTAACGGCGATAATAAAATTTGACGCGACAAGCAAATTTTATTAATCGCACGAGTTAACGCGTTAACTTTGACAGTCCTAAAATAAATATTAAAAGACAGACAGACAGGTGGCGAGTGAGTGAGTGAGTGAGTGAGTGAGTGAGACCTGGTTGATGATGGAGGCCCGCCCCAGCGTGACGCAGCCCTGAGTAAACCCCGCGTCCGCGCTCCAGGTCTGCTGACCCGCGGTGTCTCCTCCCACTAGACAGTCCAGGCTGCGATTGGTGGAGACCTCGCAGAGGGAGGGCAGACAGCTGAAACACACACACACACACACACGGCGTCTCACTTCACGCGGAGGAGAAGAGCATTCTGGGAAGGCGGCCATGATGATCGTCTGGCCTGAAGTGGAAGGACAGAAAACAATCCGAAGACTCACTGCAGAGACGAAGAGCGGGAGAGGAGGATGACGGTGGACCAGAGGGAGAGATAAACTGGATGGATGGATACATGAAAATGGACAGACGGACAGATAAATGGATAGACAGATAGTCAGACAGATAATAGAGAATAGACAGAATAGATAGATGGATGGAAGGATAGATAGATATATAGATCGATAGATAGATAGATAGATAGATAGATAGATAGATAGATGGATGCCCAAACACACCTTTTTTGCCCCATTTGACCTTGTTGTGACCCTTTATCTGAAGCCTTGGATTTTAAGAGTTTATCATTTTGAATCAAGACTGGCTAAAATGTGTGTTTATTGGCTAAATAGTGTATCAAAATTGCACCCCTGTAGTCTGGTTCCGGTATTGCACCGCCTCATTAATATGTAATTTCTGTGTATGGAATCAAAGGTTCTGATTGGCTGATTGTGTGTGTGTGTGTGTGTGTGTGTGTGAGTGTGTGTGAGTGTGTGTGTGTGTGTGAGTGTGTGTTTGTGTGAGTGTGTGTGGTGAGTGTGTGTTTGTGTGAGTGTGTGTGGTGTGTGTGTGTGAGTGTGTGTGTGTGTGTGTGTGTGTGTGTGTGGTGTGTGTAGGTGTGTGTGTGTGTGTGGTGTGTGTAGGTGTGTGTGTGTGTGGTGTGTGTAGGTGTGTGTGTGTGTGTGGTATGTGTGTGTGTGTGGTGTGTGTAGGTGTGTGTTTGTGTGTGTGTGTGACTGACTTGCGTGGCGGCACTGGAGGCTGGTGTTCGCTGAGTGAGCGCTGCGTGGCCTTCAGGTAGCTCTGGCGTCGGGCAGCAGACTTGGGCGAGGGTTTGGGTGATGGGGGTCCGTCTGAGTCCTCGCTCTCCTCCTCGTCTCCCATGGCCTTCACGTAGCTGCCGCTGCGCATCCTCCGGCACGGGATCTCGCCCGCTTTACCCAGAGTCCCGCTCCAGTCGCCCCCGGGGACCTGCACACACACACACACACACGCACACGTCAAGCCCAACATCTCCGCCATCTTCTCTCATCCCTTCTGCTTCAACACAGGGTCACGGGGGTCACGAGGGTCACGAGAGCAATCACAGCATTAACGGCGTCCAATCAGAGCCCCGGGAAAACAAGCACACACACACACACACACTGGCACCTGCGGACAACTTCATGGAAATGGATGGATGGATGGATGGATGGATGGATGGACAGACTGAAAAAAGAGACAAGAACAAACAGACTGATACTTTGAAACACATACGCACGCACACACACACACACACAAACTCACACCGGCGGACAACCTAATGGAGATGGATGGATGGATTGATGGACAGACAAACGGATGGATGGATGGACAGAATTAAAAAAGAGACAAGAACAAACAGACTGATACAGACTGATACTATGAAACACACACACACACACACACACACACGCACACACACACACACACACACACAATGGACAAAGAACCATGAATGAAGGAAAATGGAACGTAAAAGTAAAAATAGAAAGGTTAGGGGGGAGAGAATCGACAGAAGGAAAAGTAGGGAGTAAAAGCAAAAAGAAACAATGGATGAGAAAAAAAGAGAAAATAATGGAAAGAGAGAAGATAATTGATTGATGAAAATGAGTGATAAAGGGAGGGGAGGTGGGGAGAGGTTTTTTGAAAAGACAACAATATAAATAAAGGCAAAGGCCAGAAGATAGAGGGGAAAAGGGTGAAATGAGGAAAAGGGAGAAAGATGGAAAGAAAGAACCGACAAGTAAAGATAAGAGAAAGAAATCAAGAAAAAACAAAGGTGAAGAAAAGCGTTTTTTCAAAAGAGGGACATGAGACAAAGAGAATGATCGAAAGAAAGAACCAACGAGAAAAAATGACAATTTTGAAAAGAAAATTGATGGAAGGAAAAGAGTGATAAAGAGAGGAGTGAAATGAGAAAAAGAGAATGAAAGGAAGACAATATATGAAAGAGTCAAGAAAATCGATAGAAGGAAAAGAGTGATGAAGAGAGATTTAAAGACCTAAAGGAGGTAAAAATAAAGGTGAAGAAGTGAAATGCAGGACAGAAGGGTTCAAAGGGTGAAATCAGAAAAAGATGGAAATAAAGAGCCAACGAGAAAAGAAAAAATGAAAGAGAGACCATTTAAAAAAGATATGGACACACGGAAAAGAGTGATAAAGGGAGGAAAGGCAGAAAGGGAGATTTAAATAAACGACGAAGATAAAAACAAAGGTGAAGAAAAGCAGATGCAGAGTGCTCAGGGAAAGGGTGAAGCGAGGAAAAGAGAGAAAAATAGAACAGGAAAATATGAAAGGAAAGCAATTTAGAAAAGAAAATTATTAGAAGAAAAAGAGTGATAAAGAGAGAAGCGAAATGAGGAAAAAGAGAGACAGACAGACGGATGGATGGATGGGTACAAAGGGCCGTCTTTCTCCGAATGAGTTGCAATTGGCCCAGGCTGGACCCCGCCCACCTGCAGGAAGTTGCAGGACGTCTCCTGTCCGTGGCAGGACTTGGACTTGAGCAGACTGCGGTTGACTGTGGCCGAGCCCTTCTGCAGCACCTGCCGGGCCTGAGTGAGGGTCAGCGTGGACCAGGAGCCCCTCTTCACCAGCGCGGCGTGGTGGGCGGGGCCGGGGGCGGGGCCAGCGGGGGGCTTCAGGTCGCCACTGCTCCTGGAGGACTTGAGCGAGTGGGCGGCGATGGTGTTGTAGCCCTGAGGAAGCGTCTTGGGCGGGGCCTGGCTGTCCGACACTGCCCGCCCCAGCGTCATCATGGTCAGAGGGCTGCGGTAGGTGGGCGGGGCCAGGGGCTCGTCCTCCAGGGCGTCGTCGGAGCTCCAGAACCCCGACAGGTTGGGGCGTGGCCGCCTCCTGGCGCCTTCGGTCTTGGCGCGGTCCTTGCTCTTGCTCCTGCGCTCTCCGCCCGGGCCCGTGGCCACGCCCCCCTTGAGGGCCGACACCTCCAGGGACTGGGACTTGGCGAAGAGCTTCTGCACGGACTGCACCAGGTTGCGGATGCGGCTGGGACTCTCGCTGCGCTGGCGGGACCCGCGGCTCCGGCGGTGGAACTGTAGCGTGCTGAAGCCGTCGCGCGGCATGGGTAGGTGGCGCTCCAGCTGCTCCAGCAGGTTGGCGGGAAGGCGGTTCATCTTGGCGGCGGCGGCGGAGGAGATGGTGGCGGTGCCGCTGGTGATCATGTTGGACGAGCTGCCCAGACCCAGACCCACCGACACGGAGGAGGAGAGAGTGCCCGAGACACTGCCAGCCTGCGCCACACAGCACTGCACAGAGGGACAGATGACAACACTTATACACCCTACTGGTCATATAGGTAGAAGAGAGAGAGAGAGACAGAAAGAGAAAATAGAGACAAACGGAGAAAAAGTGAGAGATAGAGAAAAGAGAGAGAGAGAGAAAGAGGGAGAGAGAAAGAGGTAGAGATACAGAAAGAGAAAAAAGAAAGAGAGAGAGACAGAGAAAGAGAGAAAGAGACAGAGAAACAGAGTGAGGGGGGGGTAGAAAGAGCGAGAGAGAAGGGAGAGGGAGAGAGTGAGAGAGGGGGGGTAGAGGGAGAGAAAGAGCGAGAGAGAAGAAAGAGAGAGATAGACTAAGAAAGAGAGCGAGGAAGAGAGAGAAAGAGAGAGAGAGAGAGAGAGAGAGAGAGAGAGAAGAGACAGGGAGAGAGAAAGAGAGAGGGTGAGTCAGAAAGAGAAAATAAGGAAAGAGACAGAGAGAGAAAAAAGATATAGATATACAGAGAAAGAGCGAGATAGACAGAGAAAGAGAGCAAGTGAGAGACAGAGGAAGACAGGAAGAGAGAGAAAGAGCGAGAAATAGAGAGAAAGAAAAAGGCAGAGAAAGACAGGAAGAAAGAGACAGAGAGAGAGAGATAGAAAAGAGGGAGAGACAGACAGTAAAGGAGAGACAGAGAGAGAGAGAGATAGCGAGGGAGAAGGATAGAGATAGACTGAGAGAGAGACAGAGAAAGAGAGTGAGTGAGAGAGAGAGAGAGAGAGAGAGAGAGAGAAGGAGAGATGGACAGACAGTGTGACAAAGAAAGAGAGAGGGAGAGAGAAAGAAACAATGTGAGAGAGAGAGGCAGACAGAGAGAGAGAGAAAGAGAGCGATAGACAGTGTGACAGTGAGAGAGAGAGAGAGAGAGGGCGTGTGTGCAGTAGTGACTCTACCTCCGTCAGGTCGCTCTGCTCCGTGTGGCTGGTGTAATGGAGGCGTGGGAAGGTGCTGCTGTTGCTCAGCTGGCTGTTCAGGGGCAGCAGACACTCGGGGGGCAGGGCACTGGGCGTGGCCACCGCGAAATGATGGAGGTGCGGATCCATAGTGCCATAGTGGTTGAGGGTGGGGCTCAGGAGGAAGGCGTGAGGGTCCGGGGCCAGCGGGTACAGGGGCTCTGGGGGGGCGGAGGGGGCGTCGCAGGAGTCGGACAGGTGGCGACTGCGGTTTGCCCCGAGGCCTTTCATGGTCGCTGGTCTGAAGGGTCCCGCTCTAGAACATGACCCCAGGTGAGGAGAGACAACTGCCCTGAGGGCGCCCCCTGCAGGACACACGGAACATACAGGCAAATTACAGCAAGAGATCCCTATATATATATATATATATATATATATGTATATATATATATATATATATATATATATATATATATATATATATATACAGTATCAGGGAGAGATAGATCCCTCTCCGACTTCTTAATCACCGCCACATCGATCGCGCTCAGTTCAACCAACACGCCTTCTGTCTGAACGACCCCGGGAACCTTCTAGACCGAGCGGCGTCCCGGGCTAAACCAGACGCCTGGAGCTCCGCCTTGATCTTCTCACCGGGGATGTTTCCGTGACGACGGATGACGGACGAGATCGACAGCGAGTGAGAAATCCCGAGGCTCATTAAAACCGAGGCAGGAACGACGCGAGACGCCTGTCAAGCTTCGGGAAGCGGTTAATGGCCGAGTGATGGATCTGTGATTAACAAAGCAAAAAAAGTTGGGGAATGACGTGTAGAACGATGGCTGGTGGATGACAGGAGCTCGAGGAGAGGAGAGGGATGAGCAGATGGAACGTGGCGGTGTGACGAACGAGGAGGATTCGATTGCTCCAGATTGTTCGTAACGGACTCCGGCAGTCGTCTGTTCATCGTCTTCATCGTGAGAGCTGAGATGAATGAGTGTCTGGAGTAGAGGTGGAGAAACATGTCGCCGGGATTTACTCTTAGACAGACAATTAGACTGACAGACAGATAGATGGGTGGACGGATGGATGGATGGACGGACAAACAGAGAGGTATAGATAGACAGGTAGATAGATAGACAGATAGACAGACAGACAGGCAGGCAGGCAGATAGATAGATAGATAGATAGATAGATAGATAGATAGATAGATAGATAGATAGATAGATAGATAGATAGATAGATGATGGATGGATGAATGGATGGATGAACAGATAGATAGATGGATGGATGGATGGATGGAGAAAGCTGATTGAAATGAACAGACAGATAGATGGATCAATGGATGATGAAAGGATGGATGGATGGACAAACAGACAGAGAGATAGGTAGATGGATGGAAGGCAGGATAGATAGATGGATGATAGACAGATTTAGAGAGAGACAGACAGATCGGCCACCAAACAGGGGTGTGTCCTAGCGTCTGACACTGTGATTGGCTCTGTCTCCTCGTGACCCAGAAATGGAAGTGTTCTACAAGACAAACGCATCTCATTCCATAATTCCGACACAGAACAACATGGACAAAAAAAAAGTTTTTTTTCTTAGAAACAAAACTGCGTTTAACGGGACAAACTTCCCCGGCAGGACTCAAGAGTCATTAGGGAATCACGGAGCTTCCTCGCCTGGAACATCAAACGCATCTGCTGTGTGTTTGAAGACTCCAGCGAAGCTTCTGTTCCCCGACGTTTAATTCATCAACAGCATCGCCGCCGCCGCCGCTCATTATTCGCCGCATCAACATCCGCCGCACACACACGACCTCCAGTCTGAAGGTCAAACTCTCCACACACACCAGCAGCACTCGGCCTCGAGTTCAGCTCAAACTACAACATCACCACATGATCAGCTGAGAAACAGACTGATGAAGAACAGTAGACTATAGAGAAAGACGGGGGAAAACTAGCTAGAAAGCACTTTAGAGCTTGATAGACAGACAGACAGAGAGACAGGTTGGAGGGATAAATGATGAGATGATGGAGAGATGAGATAGAAGGAAAGATAGACCACACAGACCGACTGGATCGAGGAATAGTGAGACAGATAGACAGATATATGGATGGATGGATGGATGGATGGATGGATTAATATATGGATGAATATATGAATAGATAGATAGATAGATAGATAGATAGATAGATAGATAGATAGATAGATAGATAGATAGATAGATAGATAGATAGATAGATAGATAGATAGATAGACAGACAGCTAATTGAAATGAACAGACAGATAGATGGATCCATAAATGATGACAGGAATGATGAAAGAACAGATGGATGGACAAACAGGCAGAGAGACAAATAGATGGAAAAATATATATATAGATAGATAGATAGATAGATAGATAGATAGATAGATAGATAGATAGATAGATAGATAGATAGATAGATAGACAGACAGATATATAGATAGACTCCTACAATACTATTTGCTACCAGCTGTCATATACTGTATACACACATTTTTCTAATAGTAATTGTAATAGTAATTTCAATTGTAACAGTAATTTTTTTTTTCAAGAGTGAGACAAGTAAACAGACAGAAACGAGCAAAATGTGCGACCGAATTCCCTCCGTTCCTTTCGAGCTTAGAACCCGTCATCAGAACATCTGCTCGGCGACTGGTCAACTGCATTTGCATGGCGGGCGTGAAGAATGGCACAAAGGTGGAGCAGCTCCTCCATCCCGAAGCTATAAAGCCCAGCTGGACCGTCCGCCCCCATCCCACGCCAAAGGAGTTCCTCCGCCACCATGCAGGAGCCGGCCAATCACTCCTCCACACCCTGCATGACATCCATCTTCGCCTCCAACAACAGCGAGTGCTACCACCTGCCCTACTACCTGATCGCCTTCTCCTTCGGCATCAACGCGGCGCTGGGCGTGCCGGCCAACGGCTACATCGTGTGGCTGAGCCTGCGGGAGATGATGCGGGGACAGTCCCTGGAGGTCTTCGTCTTCAACACCGCCCTGATCGAGGTGACCTTCAGCGTCTCCTACGTCTTCGTGGTCCGCCAGTACTTCTTCGGCTGTGTGGTCTGCAAGTACACCACCATCGTCTTCGGGATGCTGCTGCTGGTGGGACGCCCCCTGTTCCAGTGCTGCACCTGCGTGGACCGCTACCTGGCCGTGCTCCACCCGCTGGTCTTCCTGAAGCTCAAGCTGATGAGGTACCGGGTGGCCTGCGCCGGGGCGGGCTGGACGCTGATCTTCGTCTCCGTCCTGCTGGTCAAGCTCGACGTCCTGGTGCTGTACGACGTCCTGCTGCCCCAGTACCTCGGGTTCCTCGGCATCAAGGTCTTCAGCTGCTTGGCGGTGCTGAGGGCCCTGATGCGTCCGGGACCGGGGGGCGAGGGCAGGCAGAAGGTCTCGGCCAATCAGGACAAGGTCAAGGCCTTCCGCGTCATGGAGATCGTGCTGGCCTCGTCGTTCCTGACCTACGCGCCCATGGTGGTGTGTCTGGTGCTGTACTACACCATCGACTACGACACCTTCCTCTACACGTGGTCGGCGTGCCTGTGCTCCGGCGTCATGCTGGGCTTCGTGCAGCCCGTCCTCTATCTCAAGCGCGTGGGGAAGCTGAGGCTTTGCTGCCATCAGAGCGCTGCTGATAAGTGACGGAGGGGTGGGTTGAGATGGTGGGATGGATGGAGGAGCAGAGGAACTGAGGTCATGTGTGGTTTAGACCAATAAAAGGACCTTCACTTCCCTCTCTGCGACTCTGGTTCTCTGACTGGACTTTGAGTCGCACATTCATTCGTGATTGTCGTGATGGAGGGGTGGATTTAGATGGTGGGATGGACGGAAGAGCAGAGGAACTGAGGTCATGTGCGGTTTAAAATTTTGCGGAGGACCGGACCAAAAAACATAAACTCAAGAGAGAGAGAGAGAAAGGATAACCAGAATTAACCAATTGGAAAAAACATTCGGCTTTGCTAATTTTTACAAGTTTGTTGGACTGGATTAAAACGTTTAACGGGCCGTAGTTTGCCCAGGTCAGGTTTAGACGAATAAAAGGAGCACGACCTTCACTTTGTGACTGATTCTGACTGGACTTTGATTCGCAATTTAATTTGTGATTGTCGTGATTCTCTCTGTCGCCCCCTGGTGGAATGACCAACCCAGCCCGTCTAGAACACACAGACTTATGCCACACACAGTCAAATAAAAGTCTGTCAATAATTAACAATTAACACTGGCAATTAATTAAAACACACCATGATCACACAAACAGGCGCACACACAACAAAACACATCATACACACATTCTCACAACACAAAACTGTCACGGCAACTGTCACTCCGAGAGAACAGGAGGGAAAGGACCCACGTGCACAGCACAGAAACACCAGGGAGATCTTTAAGGGGTTTATTGTTGAAGGCGTGGTCGAAACAGGCAGGGTCATACACGGGTATTCCAAGGTAAAATAAACTAGAATCAAGACTAGACTCGACCAGACAAAGGCGAGATCACGAGGCGAGAGTGACAGGAATAACATCTGACAAACTGGCCCAGAACAGAGCACGACACAGGAAATAAATACATGACTAGTGATTAACCAAAATACACACAGCTGACACTAAGACAAGGACACAACACGATCGTGATTAAAGAATGAAACGACATGACGAGGAGTGATTAATGAACAAGACAATGAACTGAAACTACTTACGAAAGACACTAAATGATTAACACAAGGCACCTGGGGACACTTAACGCGATCGGGGAAGCACGAGGAGATGACAATGCAAACAATAACAAAACACACGTGGGGAGGAAAACCGGGGAGTCACGAGACAGCTGATACCAAACCAAAACAATAACACGAATCAGGATGTAAAC
>MU204363.1:209679-222727 GCA_017309775.1 Paedocypris sp. Pulau Singkep
CGAGTTCGTGACAAAAACTCCATAAAACTACTACACATACACATACATAATATACACTTTCTCACAATACACACACGAAAAAAACACTCATAAAAGACACTCACAAAACAGCTTCCCAACTCATACGTGCACTCAAACTCAACATCGCAATAAGACAAATCGACTGAAATACTACAGGGACAACAGTAGACTGCACTTTAGCTTTACTGTCACTTTACTGCGTGAATAAATGCGGTTATGTATTCTTCGTTTTTGTACTGATGATACTAGTGAGGAACGATATTTCTTCACACCTGTGTACTTGTATACTATGTGTGAAATGAAAAATAAAAACCTTCAACTTCAACATACACACACACACACACACACATGCACACAAACCTACAGCACACACTAATTACACACTCTCAAAACACACATCCACACTAAAAATTCCCATAAAACACACACTTTACATAAGTAAATAAGTCAGTCAGTCAGTAAGTAAATAAGTGTCAGTAAGTAAGTAGGTAAGTAAATACATTGTATTCATTGAGCTCTTTTCACTGATGAAATGCTTCACAAGGTGTAACCACAAATAGAAAAGATAATAAAACGATAAGATAAAACCCACCAGCATAAAACTACAGCAGGACGGTTAAAAAGCGTAAAAACACACACAACCTAAAACGTTGTCGACTAAAAGTGTTTAATCGTCGAGTTGTCATTGTCGAGTTAAAAGACGTGATTTTTTTGATCCGTAATATTTTTGTGTATCTGTGATGTGTTGATTAATTCATCTAAATGTCGACATCTCAGAGTGAAACAGGATCTTCTCACTGGTCCAGCTACTTTCCAATATCCAATCCAATCAACCATTGATTTCCAATCTAATCTAAGGTGTGATAGTCAGTGTGGCCACTAGGGGCGGCATCCTAAATGATCGAAACGTTTCACACACACACAGAATCCACAGACACACTCGCAGAAATGCAAAACGACAAAATGCAAAAAAACAAACAACAACAACAACAAAAAAAACTTTGACTAAAAGCAAAAGATGTTCCGTTGTTGAAAAATGATGAAAAATTTGCAAACGAGCCGAACAACAATTCGACATTCGATAGTTCAAGCAAATGATTCACCTCGGCACAGCTCCTGTTTCACCGGACGATTAATGAATTACACACACACACACACACACACACACACACACACACTCATGTCGCAATGTTTTAACAGAGAAACCCTGTTGCAATGAAAATTCTCTAAAAATCTCTAGACTCGATATAGAATATAGAAATTTTGCTTTTCTGTATTGTTTTACTTTTGCTCCTTCGCACGTTCGCACATGTTTGTTGAAACATTTTGCCTTCATTTTATACTAGATATGTTACATGAATTCATATACTATGTGTAAAATATATGACATTTTTTGTCTGTTCTTTGCCTTTTTTATTCTAGATACATTATCTATATTCTATTTCATTCAATGTGTATAACATCTTGCAATTTGCATTTTGTGTGTTTTTTTTTCGTTTTCTATACTAGACACATTATCTATATTCTATTTTATTCAATGTGTATAATATCTTGCAATTTGTATTTTGTGTTATTTTTCGTTTTCTTGACACATTATCTATATTCTATTTCATTAAATGTGTACAATAGCTTACATTTTTATTTTGTATGTTCTTTTATTGGATGACACTTGTCCGTTTGACAACTATGAGCTCAAGTGAAACGTTGTGAAAGAAGAAATCAATGTCATCGTGACGCAACTGTAGCAACGCTGAGCAAAAGTTTGTGAGGCAAAAACGTTTCACGCCAAAATGCGTGTCGTAACAAGGTTTCGTCTGTCTCCTGTTTCTGAAGATGATTTGCATGACAGAAGCGACTGGTTACGACGCGGCAGGTGTCAGACGGACGGATGTACGATAATCACCGATTCAACCGCCGAACAAACCCACATTCACTCCACTAACTTCAGATTGAGTCCATCACACTTCCTGCGGGAGCGACGAGAGCAAACGCGGTAATTACTGAGCATCACTCCTCTTTATTTAAAACATAGATAATACGACTGTCAAACTTAACGCGTTAACGCATACGATTAATTGGAAATTTTCATTTGTGTCAATTATTTTTAACGCTGTTAATCACAGTTGCAGTTTGTTTCACTTCCGGTTTGGCGACCTGCAATGAATAGACCCAAGAGAGTCATAATCGCGTCACCAGGTGTGGCTCATTATGATCAGCAGCGCACAGTGATTATGTTCAGCTGCTGCCATTTAGGCGCAAAGTGTTTACGAACAGAAACTTTAACTTTTGAATGTTCTAAAATGGACTTATTAAAACTCATCTTCAGAAACTGCACATGAGACTCGACCTGCTTTTCCCTTCTCACCGAGCTTGACAAACGCAGTTTTGTAAAATTTGTAAGACCAAAAATGACTTTTTTGTGTGTTTTATCTTGAAAAAAATCCAACCTCAGAGGGTTAAAAGGCCACAGGCAGGAGTCGTAAATCAATGCGTTTGAATTCCTAACAGGCGTGAAGATGCGGAACTCGACGTCGGCGACAAACAGCACGTCGCCGTACCTGCTCTCCATTTACATCGTCTCCGGCGCTCTCGCCCTCAACGTCCTCCTCAGCCTTCCTGCAAACCTCTACATCATGTGCCTGAGCGTGAAAGAGCTGGTGCGAGGACAGTCCAACGAGATCTTCGTCTTCAACCTGGCCTTCATCGAGGTCACGTTCTGCACCTCCATTTTCCCGTTCGTTCCACTAAACTTCTCGGCTTGCGGCCAGTGTGAGGCTGCCGTGTTCTTCTTGGGGATGGTGGTGATCGTGGGACGTCCCGTGTTCCAGTGCTGCATCTGCGTGGAGCGCTACCTGGGCGTCTTACACCCGCTGATCTTCCTGAAGCTCAAGCCCATGAAGTATCGGGTGTTCTGCGCCGCGCTGGCGTGGAGCCTCGTCCTCGTCCCTTGTGTACTAGTGGCACTGAATGTCGTGGTGCTGTATCTGCTGGTCCTGCCAGGATGCCTGTTCTTCTTCTCTGTCAAGCTGTTCACCTGTCTGTTTGTGATGAGGGCGCTGAAGCGACCCGGACCCGCTGACGACCTCAAGCAGCGGAACGGACTCAACCCGGAGAAGATCAAGGCTTTCCGCATCATTCAGTTGGTCCTGGTGTCGTCCGTGTTCACCTACGCGCCGTTGTTCATAGCTCTGGTGCTCTACTTCACAATCGACGCTGTGTCGTTTTCGCTGGCATGGTCGACTTCTACAAGCATCGCAATCATGGCCGGGTTCGTCCAGCCGTGTCTTTATCTCAAACGACTGGTGAAACTTCCCTGCTTCTGACAGAAGACAAACGCTAACCAATCTCCTCGGAGCCTCTTCGCTTCACAGTGAATTTGCTCATGTTATTGTAAATGTAACACTAACCAGATATAGGCCGAAAATATACGTTTTTTAGGACGCTTTAAATGTTTACCTGTTATGTTTACATGTTGTATTCTAATTGTTTGTTTTATTATTCTCTATTCCTTGCTTGTCTCAAACTTGGCCAATAAAGGAATTCTGAATGTCGCAGCGGAAATCGAAACTGGTCTGAATTCCCAGACTTCCCAGTCTTCTATTGGTCAGTTTTGTTGAGAGTGTGTGAACTAGGGGCAGTTGTGGTCAAGTGGTAGGGAACTCTGTGTCCGAGGGGTTGCCAGCTCAAATCCCCCTTCTGTGTCTGGAACTGATTGTTCTTGGGCAAGACACGGACGGATGGAACGATGCAAATCTCCCATTGAGGGAACAATAGCATTTCAATTTTTATTATTATAGCGTCGGTTCGGGGTTGGTGTCACACAGGGGAGGCTCCCAGTGTGGTCTTCTGCTGCCGTGGCCCATCCACCTCAATGTCTGAGCGTTCAGAGGAGGTTTTCAGTCTCAGGTATCAGTCTGGTCACTCTCTTCTGACTTGGATCATTCTCTGGAAACCCTAGAGATGATACATGATCAACAGTTTCTGAAATACTAGCCACGTTCTAAATCAATTAAATCTATTGGAGGCTCGGATTGAGCAGATTTTCTGGGCCATGTATTAATGAAACTGAAACTGAATTAATCGCTCAGCTCTTTCGCCACGCAGATGCTGAAAGAACGTCGTCTCTCTTCCGATTGGTCCAGTATGACTCCACCCCTTGCTTATATTTAGTATCAATCACACTCCAATCGCATGCTTAGTTCCGCCGCATGTTTTCCCCACAAACACATCGGTTGACACAAACCGTGGAGATGATTTGCATCAATCTGAGGCTTTTTTCGGGAACTGATAGCGAATTTTTGCATGAATGCAAATCATCGGAGCAAATCTGCAACACTCCCGAGGTGACGAGTCAGCAGTCGGAGGCTTTCCCTACGCAGCGCGACTGACACTGCAGCCATGTTTGGTAAGATTTGATGGCAAGTCCTGCCGGTCTCCTGGTTAATGCCTGTGCTGTGATCTAGGCCCCAGCGACTGGGAGCACATGAACATGACCATGTGCTCCAAACTGACGCTCTCTGTGGGTCGCAGCGCGGCCTTCGTCACAGCCTCGTACCTCATCCTCGTGGCGTTCGGCATCAACCTGGTGCTCGGACTCCCCACCAACGCCTACATCATGTGGCTGAGCGTGAAGGAGATAGTCCAGAAGCAATCGACGGAGATCTTCGTCTTCAACATGGCTCTGGTGGAGGTGATCTTCTGCAGCGCGTATGTCGTAATAATAATGAAGTATTTCTTCGGCTGCGACTGTGATTTCAGTATTTGCATCTTCACCACGGTGCTACTGGTGGGACGTCCCGTGTTCCTCAGCTGCATCTGCGTGGAGCGCTACCTGGGTGTCTTACACCCGCTGATCTTCCTGAAGCTCAAGCCCATGAGGTATCGGGTGTTCTGCACTGCGCTGGCGTGGACCCTCGTCCTGGCAGCTTGCCTGCTGGTGGCGCTGAACGTCGTGGTTCTTTTCAAGCTGGTTCTGCCCGAGTTCCTGCTGATGTTCAGCATCAAGCTCTTCAGCTGTTTGATGGTTCTGAGGGCGCTGAAGCGGTCCGGACCCGCCGACAACCTGGCGCTGAGGAACGGGCCCAACCCGGAGAAGCTCAAGGCTTTCCGCATCATCCAGAAGATTCTGATTGGTTCGGTGCTGACCTACACGCCGTCCACCGTCTCCCTCGTGCTGTACTATTTTTTGGGTTTGGATAAGTTCTACCTGTTCTGGTCGATATCCGCCTGCATCGCGATCACGGCCGGGTTCGTGCACCCGGTTCTTTACCTGAAACGAGTGGGGAAGTTTCCCTGCTGCTGAAGCCGGACCCACAGA
Source organism: Paedocypris sp. Pulau Singkep (assembly GCA_017309775.1). Taxonomy (NCBI): domain Eukaryota; kingdom Metazoa; phylum Chordata; class Actinopteri; order Cypriniformes; genus Paedocypris; species Paedocypris sp. Pulau Singkep. Next base: position 215,018 of record MU204363.1, read on the forward strand.
ACTTCTGATCCAAACGACCCGCTCACCTCTACTCGTCTGTTCAATCTATGCAAAAGTGTCGACGATTGTCACTAGACTGTTTTTTCTGACACTTATAATCACACGCACAAACATTAGAGTTGTAATAAAGTAGAATTTTTAGTGCAACTTAGCCACAGTCAAATTGAATCTCAGTTATTTTTGTACAAAGTAAAATAAAAGCAAAATAACAAACGTTTTTTTTTTTTTTTACAGTTTCTCTTTTAAACAAATATCTGAGAAAAGACCATTCAATCAGAAAAGAGAGAGAGAGCATAAGAGACAGACAGCGAGAGAAAAAACAAAGAGAAAGAGAGAGAGAGAGAAAGAGAGGGAGTGAGACAGAGAGAATGAGAGAGAGATGATAAAAGAGAGAGAGAGAGAGAGACAGAAGAGAGAGAGAGAGCGACAGAGAGACCAGGAGAGAGAGAGAGAGACAGAGAGAGAGAGACAGAAAGAGACAGAGAGACGAGGAGAAAGAGAGGCAGAGAGACAGACAGGGGATAGAGAGTGAGAGAATGAGAGAGGGAGTGAGACCGAGAGAATGAGAGAGAGAGACGAGAAAAGACAGAGAGACAGAAGAGAGAGAGAGACCAGGAGAGACAGACAGACAGAGAAGAGAGAGAGAGACAGACAGAGAGAAAGAGACAGAGACGAGGAGAGAGAGAGGCAGAGAGACAGACAGAGGATAGAGAGAGAGAGAAAGACAGGAAGAGAAAAAGAGAGACAGGGATTGAAATAGAAATTGAAAGAAAAACAGACGCTAGAGCTGGAGAAACTGTATTAATCTTACTACGTACCTATATTAAGAAGAATACATTTTAATATTTTTGAGTAGAAAATATAAGTCCTGCTTAAAAAACAGTGTTTTCTTTCGGAACAATTTGACTTGCCTGACAGATGGACGATTCTCAGCCTGGTAAACAGAATTTGAATGTGCATTAATGCAAAGCAGGATAATGGTTTCACTCATAAATCATAACTGTGAAGCTGTTCCGACTCCATCAATTCAAACTTCGCCGCTTTCGTACGTTCAGCCGTCGCCGTCCGTCCAGTGGCGGTCGATCGGCGAAGACGCATCACAGGAAACGCCGCCGCTGATCGCGAGAAAACCGTCTCCTTTTCAACGTATGCTTTCTATCGTAAGCTTTTCAACTTATTTTAAAAACGTTTAAAAACAATCGGAGAGTGTGAATCTTGTGTGTTTGGTGGCGCGCGATACGAACGGAAAAATGCGCAGCTTTTTCCGCAAACATTGCAATTGCGATATTGTTTAGCTTTTCCTGAAGTTCCGAGTGCGCTCTGATTGGTTCACATCTTAACAATTTGCACAAGTTACGAAGAATTACGAATGAAGCAATGTAAAAAGTGTACAAAAATTAGCACTTCCTCTTTTTGTGTTTTTTTGTAAACGTAAGCGGCAAAATAAAACATGAAGCTAAAAATGAAAACGTCATTAAACTGCAGCCACGGATGATTAAAATTTGCACTTTCTCATAATTGGACATTGACTGGAAAAAAATGATACTTTCAAAAAAATATTGCTATTGTGATGCTTTATTTGTGATCAGATTTTTTTTTTTCGATATTTCCGAGTGAGCTCTGATTGGTTCACATATTAACAATGCACGCAAATTACAAATCAATACAAATGCAACAATCTAATAAATTAAGCTAAAATAGCACTTCCTCTTGACCGGCGGGGTTTTTTTCTGTGTTTTTTTTTTGCAAACTTAAGCTACAAAATATTAAGCTAAAAATGAAAACGCGTAATTAAACTGCATCAACGGACAATTCAAATTTGCACTTTCTGACGGGGATGAGGAAATTATTTTGCGCTCCTTTTAAAATACAATTGCTATTGTGATGCCAAATTGTTTTCAGTGTTATCTGACTGGTTCACATCGCACAAATGTGCAGCAATGCGCACAAATTACAAGCAAAAATTGTTGCACTATTATATTGATTAGACAGGGAGGAGGAAATTACTTTGTGCTAATTTTTGATGCAGAATGGACCATTGCAAACGGTCATTTTGTTATTTCCGAGTGAGCTCTGTTTGGTTCACATAATATCTTAATCTTCCATTCGTATTTATTAGTAATTTGTGCGCATTGTAAATCAGAGCTCACTCAGGAATAACGAAAAAAAATTGATCACAAATAAAACATTGCAACAGCGATATTTTTTTGAGATATGAGATGCTCAGGACTAGGACTCATTTAAAACCAACCTGAAGATTTTTTTTATTTTTCAAAGCTAATATATTTGAACTCTGTCAGCACTTTGAGATTATCCATTGGAAAGTGCGCTTTAATCAAAACGTATCATTATTATATAACAATGCGCACTAATATCAAATAAACACGAACGGAACAATCAATTAAATGAGCACTTTCTCTTGACCTGCGCAACTTTTGAAAAAAAACGCCATTGCGATCTTGTATTTGCGATCCGATTTTTTCCGCTATTTCCGAGTGCGCTGTGATTGGTTCACATGTCAGATACGCGCACACTTTACAAACGAAACAATACGTGAGCAGATATTTACTAAGCGGATTAGCATTGTCATGTTCCAATCACGTATTTTTTTTTTTATCGGCGATGGTTTTTCGCAATCGCGATCAATTCGCGAAAATTTTCCTCGAACGCTGTCCCGACGCCGCTGTTTCTTCCCCTCTCAGTGCTTCGTTCTCGACATGAAGAGACGGTGAAACCCAACATGCTGGTGGTGAACGGGACGCTGTGTCTGTCGTTCGACCTTCTGGTGCACACCAGCTCCTGCTACGCCCTGCCCTCCATGATCATCAGCTGCTCCTTCGGCGTGGGCCTGCTCTTCGGCTTCCCGCTCCACTGCTTCGTCCTGTGCAGGAGCGCGGTGGAGATGAGCCGGGGCCAGTCGTCCGAGATCTTCGTCTTCAACCTGGCTCTGGTGGAGATCTTCTTCTACGCCTCCTACACCTCCGTCATCGCGGTGTGGCTGGTGCGCTCGTCCAACTTGGAGTTCCTGATGCTGCTGCTGGCCCTGGTGGTGTGGGTGGGCCGGCCGCTGTTCCTCAGCTGCCTGTGCCTGGAGAGCTACGTGGGCGTGGTCCACCCCCGGCTCTTCGTCAAGCTCCGCCCCATGAGGTACCGGACGGCGTGCTGCGTGGCGGGCTGGCTGGTGATCTGTGGCGGGTGCCTGAGCTTCGCCCTGAGGGCCGTGGGGCTGTTCCCTCTGCTGACCCTGGCGTTCCTCGTGTTCTTCTGCGTCAAGCTCTTCACGTGTCTGATGGTGCTGAGGGCCCTGAAGGCTCCGGGGCCGAGCCGGCTCAACCGTCAGAAGCTGAAGGCCTTCCGCATCATCTCCTTCCTGCTGTCCACGGCGGTGCTGGCCTACAGCCCTCAGCTGCTCTCCATCCTGATGTTCTACACCGTCCACACCGCCAGCTTCCTGCTGTCCTGGGCCGTGGCCGTGTGCGTGGCCATCATGGCCGGCTTCGTGCAGCCCGTGCTTTACGTCTTTGGGAATTGCTGGGTGCGCCGAGTTAATGCCGGAACCTGACCAACGTTTCAAATAGAAACCGAAGCGATGGCGAATCTGAAATCACGCTAAAATAAGCACCCCCCAGATATTTCAGGCACAAAAAATTATAATATTGGCAAATATTTCTGGTTCAATTACATTGATATTCTCTTAAAAACACAGTTATTTCTTTATATAACAAACCTAAGCTTAGAAATATAACTGTGAACGAATAAAGCACTTCTTATCTAATCTTAAATGTATTTACATGCACATATACCTTTATGAAAAATGTATAAAATATTTAAATGTACGCTTTTGTTTTACTGTGTTTTGAATGTTAAATGTATTGTTGAATGTTGAATGTAAGCGATGGTGAATCTTTGAAAGACAATTCCTATCAACACACCTTCAAAACGGACTCGGTCTCCCATTGTTGCCCATGATAACTTGGTTTTATGCGTTTTTTTTCCTCTGTGAATTGACTAATAAAAATCTAACGATTTATTCCGTTGAACCAAAACAACAGGGTCTGTTATTAGCTATATAAAATAATATATTTTTACATATAATTGTTACAGTCCTACAGCTCGGCTCCCCCTGGTGGTCGAGTCGAGAAGCGAGTGGAACTGATTGCGCACCTGCAGCTAATTACCCTTGTTCACAGGTGGATCTCAGTAGATTTACAAATATATATATGTGTGTGTGTGTGTGTGTGTATACTGTATTCACACTAAAATAAGCACCCCCCTGATATTTCAGGCACCAAAAAATAAAAATTAAAAAACACTGTCAAATATTTCTGGTTCAATTACGTTAATATTCTCTTAAAAAAAATTTTTTTCTTTACTTAACAAACCTAATTTGTGACTCGTATCATTTTGATATCATTTTACTTGAATAATAGATAACAAAATATCAATTGTAGCGGTCAGGACTTCATTTCCCAAGATCCTTTGCTCCAGTCAGACACTTGTGCAGAGCAACTGTATTAAGCTGTTTATCTGTCGTCATGTGAATAGGATTGTAGCGGATTATTATCCCCTATATTTGAAATGGACACACATCGCACAACGACGCTGTCCTGCTGTGATCCTCATCTTCATCATTCCTCACACGCTGCATCATCTGTTCCGAGGTAAAGAGCGAAGCTTCACCTTCACTCACACGCGTCGCTCCGACCTCGACCTTCAGGCCTCCGTCTGATGAAGATGGAGTTGAAAATATAATTTACATTTACGGAAATATATACACCCCACAAATATAAGCAGCCACACGGTTTTTCTTTTGACGAGACATTTTTTTTTTTTTTCTGACAAGTTACGTTCATTTTCTCCTTAAAAACACCGTTATCTTCTTTATTTAACAAACCTTTATCAAACTTGTGACTCGTATCACGTTTTACTTAACAATAAAAAAAACGATCTATTCTAGCAACCGGAACTACACCTCCCATAATCCTTTACTGCTCCCATGAGCCTTTTCACGCCAGACTAAAGCTGACAGAGCTGTTTTTTTTTTACGTAAATATCAGAACACTATTTTTTTTCTCTGTGCAGCAGACAGAGCGATTTGATTGTGTTTTGTTTTGAACTGTTTTCTTTTCTTTCAGGTGCTAGCTGTTAGCTGTTAGCCGCTAGCGTGGATCTACCAGATACAATATGGTCTGTCTGCTCAAATATTAACAATTGTATTTAGTTTAATTTGACTTCTTCCAGTGTTATTGTGTCTCTGTTAAGTGTCGCGGCGTGTCTAATGTTTCTTTATTATTGTTGTTGAGCTGATAAAAGTTTATATGTACCTGACTTGAAATGTGGAACAATGAGCGCTTATATTTACACGCATATTTGAAATTGCGTGAATATGCGGTTTAGAGCCGCTAAAATTGGCGAAAAAAACGGCTGCATATATTCACGTTAATATGATAAATCAAATATGGCATATGCAGTAGTTAGGTTTTTTTCTCATTACCCCTCGTTTTACACAACCGTGTGTGTTATTTGTTTACAAAGTGAAAACCAAGAATAAACGGCTTTATTTTCTGAATCAAAACATCTGGATTTTTTTATTGTGACTTATCACTTTTGAATCTAATTGCCTCTGACAAAACGGACGGCAAGACGGACGCTTCGTTTGAGCGCCACAAATCGTCACAAATTATCGTTTTTTTTTCGCCATCGTTACTATTTTGACAGAAATGTCGGAAAAGACTCAAATGGTTCGTAACTTATCAGCGATTGATTTGGACGAGAACCAATGTTTCGGATGGGTCAAATGCAGAAAACACATTTCACTACACGGTGTATCATGATGTATAATATATGTATGCGACAAATTAAATAAAAAAACCACGTCTATGTGACAAGCTCAGCGCCACCTTGTGTCAGGGAGTGGAATAGCGTGTCACTCGCTCGCGTCTAAACACGACGTCTCAAACTCGATTCCGTTCTTCAACGCCGCAGATCGCCCGTGTTCTCAAACACTTCACAAGACAGAGAGAGAGAGAGAGAGAGAGATCACGCCCGCGATGAGGAAGAGCTTGGACGAGCATCACAGACGCAGATTTGGCTTCAATTGCCTTTGGTTTGTTGCCGAGGCCAAACGCCAGGAAAGAGTGATAAGAGATCAGATCAACTATCAGCTGACGGAGGGCAGAATATCACACACACACACACACACACACACACACACACACACACACACACACACACACATGTGGATTACGGTGTCACTGTTTAAACGCAGCTGAATCAATCACATCTCAGGAGCACACACTGGCAAAATAAATAAAAGTAAAATAAAAATAGACAAAATAAAAGCCCCTAATACATCAAATGCGGGGAAAACACAAGTGTTATTACAGCAAATGAGGCGTAAATATTGTCCAGAGAATCACAGCACAGCAGTGCATTGTGGGCCGTTAAACACTGTTCAATCGCAAATTAACTATTTATAATCTATTAAAAACAATATGTATTTAAACATGGATACAATAACATATGTTTTTTTTCTATAGATATGTAGTATTAAATATATAAAATAGAGCAAGAAAAAAAAATTAAGAGAGACAGACAGAGTAAGAGAGAAAAAGACTGAGAGAGGGAGAGAATAAGAAAGACGGACAGGGAGAAAGAGAGAGAGCGAACTGAAGAGAGAGACCGAGAGAAAGAAAAAGAGAGTGAAAGAGAAAGAGAGAGGGTGAGAGAAAGAAGGGGAGAGTGAGAGAGGAAGAGAGACAGAAAAAAGAGAGAGAAACAGAGAGAGTGAGAGAGACAGAAAAAGAGAGACAGAGAGAGAGAATGAAAGAGAGAGAGAGAAACAGAGAGAGACAGAAAAAAGAGAGAAACAGAGATAGTGAGTGAGAGAGAGAAAGGGAAAGAGAGAGAGAATAAGTGAGACAGACAGAAACAGAGAGTGAGAGAGAAGGGGAGGGGCTAAACACACAGCGAGGAAACTATAAAAACATTTAAAATTGAAATTGAATAACGTTCTATAATATTCCTATAATTATGGTAAATAATCACAATGTATACATTATTAAAGCAATTGCATACAAATAAAAAAAAATCTCACAATCTTCTATAATATAGACTCGTAAATACTGAATACACACGGTTAATACACACATTTTGAAAATATTAATATCATTTAATATATAAGATATAAATAAAGTATAATAAAATAGAGTGTCCACAATTACAAAGATCAAAAGGATATTTCAAATCATAATAAATACATTGTAATTCAAGTCAACACATTTAAATCACTCATATCAAAACTATTTTTATTTATGCATATAAATAAAAATAATGGTAATAGTCTGTATTGTAGTTTTTTTGTTTTCCATTCATATTCCTTATCTTTATTTGTTTACCATTGTGGCTGATGCAAAGTGCAAATTTCTCATTTTTGGGACAAATAAAGGTTTTCTACTTGTTCTTCTATTCTGTGTTCTACACCACTGCGCCTGAAGAGGGCGACGCGCTGGATTAATGAGCGTCACACGCACACACACACACACACACACGCGAGGTCAGTGGTGATGAAGAGCACTGTTTAGCATCTCATGAATTATTCATGACAGAGACGGTTCACCTGCTTTGTTCTGAGAGACAGTGAGTCAGAGAAGAAGAGTCTGTCTATTTCTCTCTCTCTCTCTCTCTCTCTCTCTCTCTGTCTGTCTGTCT
>MU204363.1:238700-243708 GCA_017309775.1 Paedocypris sp. Pulau Singkep
ATTAAACGTCAAAGCTTTTAGGAGCGACTGATAAAATCGGAGTGGCAACATTCGCCATTTCGCCAACATTGTGATCCGGACCACCGCTACTGCTTTAAATGCTGATTCATTGCTCACACGGGCGAAGGGTCTTTAGAAACACAACAGCCCCCGAAACCCCAATCAATCAAACCCCCCACAAACACAATTACAGCCGATTGGGCCTCATCACTACGCCGGCCTCCTGCGGGGAGAACCAATCACGGCCCTTCACGCCAGCTGGAGACGGACCAACGGCGGACCAAACATCTGCGCGGAGGAAAGTCCTCGACGTCTGCTAATCGAGCGGCGAATAGCTTTAGCTCACAGCTTAGCGAGCGCTACCGGCGAGTAAAAGGATCTATAAGACCGATGTGGGGCGGAGCCACTTCCTAGCTCTTCACTCATTGGTCAGTCCTTTGATTCAATACCATGTCTCGAGATTCACTGAAAAGCTCTCCACCTTCTCAGTTTATTGTAAAATCTGTTGTAAGATGTGTTTGTGTTGGTTAAATGTGTTTGTAAAGTTCGTTTGTAAACATTGTTTCCGCAAAAGTTTTCCGAGTTAATTTGTAACACACAATTCTTAATTTGTTTAGGGTAAAATTTGTAACAATAAGTCAAACATACGGCCCACTTTCTCAATTTACTGTAAAATCAATTGAAAAACGTGTTCGCTTGTAGAGTTTATTTGTAAAGCTATTTTTTCGAGTGAAAGGCTTTCAGATTTTTAAGACCGATGTGGGGCGGAGCCACTTCCTAGCTCATCACTCATTGGTCAGTCATTTGACTCAGTACCATGTCTCGAGATTCACTGAAAGGCCTCATCGCAAAATACATCTGTAAACATTCACTTGTAAAACATCGTTTCAAATGTTAATTGAGAAATTAGTTTGTTAAACATTCTTCCTGCAAAAGTTTGTAAAGTTCATTTGTAACAAACAAAGACACTTTCTTAATTAGTTTAGCGTAAAAATTGTAAAAAATAAGTCAAACATACGGCCCTTTCTCAAATTATTGTAAAATCGATTGTACATTTTTTAGTTTTTAGCTACTTTGTAAACATTTTTTTTTTCCGCAAAAGTTTGTTTATTTTTGTGAGTTAATTTGTAACACACAAAGACACACTCCTAATTTGTTTAGTGTAAAATTTGTGTAAACTGTGTAAGATGTATGGGCCACTTATTCAATTTAATGTAAAAATAGTTGTTAAATTTGTGAGTGTGTAGTTTGCGTATGCCGGTCGGAATTTTAGGAACGATGTGGGGCGGAGCCACCTCCTAGCTCATCACTCATTGGTCAGTCCTCAAGCGTGTCGTCGGTTCAATACCATGACAACTCAGACATCTCCGTCCGCGGCTCCATTCGCTGGGAGCTAATTAGCGTCTCCGCGCAAAAAAAATGACTGTTTTCTTTCATGCGCTGACAACTTGGGCAAAAAGCGATAATTAACGTAACAAGTTAATTACGCTTCAGACACGGTTTCCAACAATACGCCGCGCCAACATCCCCTGTGTTTATGAGATTAGGATTAGTCGCCGCGAGATCGTATAAACGTTTGGTTGTAGTCGCTTAAAAAAAAACGAGTTTGCGCAAATCAGACTCTGAGATCCAATGGAGGACTAGCTTAGCACGATACGCTAACAACAAACATAGCGGGTTTGTACATGTGTAATATTTGGTATTAAATCATTTAAAATCAGTGTTGTGTTTGTAATAAGTTCATCCGTCGGTTTTTCGGAATCTGAAATATTTTCTTTTAAGGAAAAGGCGCGCGCACAGCTCGTCGTGAAATATGTAAGGAACGTCGTCAGTAGTGGGAAAGACGGGGATGTGGGTCAGACGGAGAACAGGAGACGAGCTGGAAAACGTTCAGTCCGAACTGAGAAACATGCTTAGAAACGGTGAAATCAGCTGAGCACCGTGATGAGTCGTGGTGCAAAGGATTGTGGGAGAGTCACGTGTTCAGTGAAGGGCTTCAACAGTAAACACCAAATCTCTCTCTCTTTCTCTCTCGGTCTCTTATCCGTCCATCCATCCATCCTTTCATCCATCCATCACGCATCTATTTCGCTGTCTGTCTGATTGTCAAGTTGTCTATTCATTTTGTTGTCTTTCTATTCATCTGTTTATCATCCATTCTTCTTTCCATTCATCTGTCTTTGCATCATTCTATAAAGAAAAAAAAATTATAATAACAATATTGCATTTCAATTACATAGATAGACAGATACTATCTATCTATCCATCTGTCTCATCCATCTATTTATCAGTCTGTCAAACTATCCATCCATATGTTCACCTACCTATTCATTCATCCATCCATCAGCATTGATCTATGAAAATAATAATAACATTTAATTTTAATTAGATAGATAAACAGACCTATCTATCTATCTATCCATCCATCTATCTATCTATCTACCATCTTTCCATTCATACATCCATGTATCTATTTTTCCCAATTGATCTCTCCTTCCATCTCTCTCTTTTTCTCCCTCTCTCCATTCATCTTTCTCAGTCCCTCACTCTCTTTCCCTTTCTCCCTCTCTCTCTTTCTCTTTCTAGATATCTCTCTAAATATCTTTATCTCAGCAAAAAGACAATGGCAAATCCTCAGTAAAAGAGAGTAAAACCAAGGAAGAACAGACATCATGATGTAACCGTTAGCATCTGTTTCCTATATATTCAGATTAATTCAGATGATGTGAAACAGCTGAAACAGCGTGTGGCTAAATGATTTAATTCAATATCGCGACTAATTTCGCTAAAACGGCGAATGAACGAGCGATCACGATCAACGACAAAAGCCAGTTTCAATCAGATCGACACGAAAACACACATATTTTATCACTGTGTTTTTTTCTTCCTAGCATTACGTGGAAAAACCGGACAACTTTAATAACCTGCTACACAACATTAAACGCTAGGCTACGACAACAATCCATTTGACGCTTTTATCCTTTAACCTTTCGAGCGCCCGAGCTTGACACGAATCTGGCGCCGAATTCAGACGCTCGTTAAAACGAAGCGACGCCGGGATTAATAAGTGAATGAAAGAGGGATGCTCGGGCCGTGATCAATAAAAAAAGGCAGACAAAAATAAAACCCAAAAAAAAAACAAAAAAAACGGCCTGGCTACTTTGAAACCATGACAACACACATTCTCAGCCTTACAGTAGCCGCACAGATCGCGAAGAGTTAATCCCGCAAAAAAAAAAAAAACTCGACCCGCATCACACCTTCATCCGCTTCATCAATCACGCCGCGCAACTTCACAAGCGCCGCGTCAATCACTTTGCGGACACTTGCGCATCCGCCTCGTCTGTAGATGACGCGCACATAACGGGACACGCGCGTACGTACGCACAGCCGCAAAATGCGTCAGACGCGATGCAGCAGAAATTTACATGCTCGTCTGACAAGCGGCGGAAAGCGCGCGCGCGCGCGTGCGTCAGGTGAACTCACCGCGCAGGTCCGCGTGCGGAGGAATAATCCGTCCTCGTCCGCCTCTCACGCCGGGAAGACTCGCCCGGTAACGCGACACATCCTCAAAAGAGGAGGATGAGAGAGAGAGAGAGAGAGAGAGAGAGAGAGAGAGAGAGAGAGCACGCGCCGCTGGTGCTGATGCTGATGACAAACGGCGCGCGCGCGTGCACGAGCGCGCATCACATCACTGAATGAGGAAGACGGGTTTCCATGACGAGCGTCGAGGAGGAGGATGAGGATGAGGATGAGGAGGACCACTGGATGAATGTGGAGGGGCTGAGGAGGAGAAGGGGAGGGGGAAACGCTCCCGCCCTTCTTCTTTATGCTAATGAGTCCCGCGCTTTAATCCGGCGGTTTAGGCTCCTAATTGGGATTAAATTGGGAACAAATGCAGAGAAATATTCCTCACTGTGACTCTATTAGATAAGTAATGCTCCCTCTTTCACTCTCTCTCTCTCTTTCTCTCTCACTCTCTCTGTCTCTCTTCCTCCATCTCTCTCTCTCTCTCTCTAGCTCTTTCTCTCTCGCTCTCTGTCTGTCTCTCACTCTCTCTGTCTGTCTGTCTCACTCTTTCTGTCTCTCTCTTGCTCTTTCACTCTCTCGCTCTCTTTTCTGTCTCTCTCTCTCCCCTTCTGTCTCTCTCTGACTCTCTATCTTTCGGTCTCTCTCTCTCTCTCTCTCTCTCTCTCTCTGTCTCTATCTCTCACTCATTCTGTCTCTCTCTTTCTCTATCTCACTCTCTTTCTCTCTGTCTCTACTTCTCGCTCTTTCTATGTCTCTCTCTTTCTGATTCTCTCTCACTTTTTGTGACTCTCTCTTTCACTTCTCTCTCTCTCTCTCTCTCTCTCTCTCTCTCTCTCTCTCTCTCAGTTGAATGGCAATTAAAAAACGCATTAAGCTCTCAGAGTAAATGAGATTAAAATGGTAACATCGCAGTAATGCCTATTAATTCATCAACAAACAGGCAAACGATTCAGGAAAGATAGAAATCAATCTCTGTATGAATCTGTGTGTAAAGTTTCAACTGTTTATGCTTGGAATTTTCTTTAAATCCCTTTATATTTAACAAAAACAAAAAAAAACAAAAAAAACAAAGACAAATGAAGCCAATTTAACACCAAAAACCAAATTACTAAACTACAAATCTGATTTCACTAAATTGCAGTCCAATGTTAATAAATAATTAAACTTTTAGTGTGTCTTATAGTCATTAAATTTACAGTAGCCAGAATCGTAACAGTAAAGTCGTGTAGTATTTTATAATTCTGATCCCAATAAATTGCAATCCATTAAAAAAATATGTATACATATATATTATAAAAAATATATTATAAATCCGATTTCCATAACGTTTAAACTTCCCACAGTGACGTCCAGTAGCTGCTTCAGTCCGGTGGCGTTTGCATCACCAAAGGTCACGAGGTCAAACTCTTAAAGGAACCACGCTGATTTTACACGCTTGTGTGTGTGTGTGTGTGTGTGTGTGTGTGTGTGTGTGTGT
>MU204363.1:253886-293140 GCA_017309775.1 Paedocypris sp. Pulau Singkep
TCTCTCTCTCTCTCTCTCTCTCTCTCTCTCTCTCTCTCTCTCTCTCTCTCTCTCTCTCTCTCTCTCTCTCTCTCTCTCTCTCTCTCTCTCTCTCTCTCTCTCGCTCTCGCTCAGTTCACCGAGATTAAAACTCGAGAAGATCCCTCGCGTGTCTGGAGTCTCCACGCGCGCCGCCACCTGAGGTAAAAAACGCGCGAAAATGTTTTCGGTGAATATAGCTGCTGTTGTGCTGTGTTTAAAAAGTGAATTATACTTCGCGTGTGTACATAGTATTATGAGCTGATCATCTGTGGCAGATTAGTAATCGGACACGATTGTTCTACGTGTTGATAAAAATGGAATTTGACCCTGTAAAAATTACTGTAAAATGACAGTGGCGTCAAAAAGCGCTACAATTCAGATTAGTAAACGGATCCGTTCTACATATTGATTAAAAACGATAAATTTAAAGTGTACTGCACGGATTTGACGCTGTAAAAATTACTGTACAACAACAGTGGCGTCAAAAAGCTGTACAATGCAGATTAGTATAGATAAAAAGGCCAATTTAGAAGTGCACTATACAGATTTGACGCTGTAAAAAATTCAGTGAAACGACTAGCGAGAGGAAAGCTGTACATCGCAGTTTTAATGACATTTGATAATCTATAAAGTATACAAACTGAAGTCACACTATGATTTGTACGACAAATTAAGAGCATATAACGGGATTGTAAACTGTTGGAGAAACACGCCGTCATCCCGACTGACCGAACCGATGCATAGTGGCTCGATGCCAGTTGTCTGAAAGCCCTGGCGTAAATTAAACTGCGATGATACCTTGGAAATGATATTGGGCTTCACACACACTTTGGCCCCGGAGGCTTCGCACTGACAGGACGGGACCGGGGCCGTAAACGTGTCCCGCTCGGAGGGTCAAAAATAGCCCCGCTGTGACATGAGTGGCACAGGTGGCACCAAGCATCAGCCCGGGGTGTTTCCATGTCACTTCAGGAACACAGGAGCCGCGCTCGTAAACTTCCCGCTCTTTTATTGCCTGCACACTTGCAACTGTAATGATGTTTATGGACAGACTTAAACTTGTCTTGTTGAAACCGTGTTGAAATTTACACCTGGCTTAGCGGAAGGTGCCGTGGTCGGAGGACGAGTCTGGGTCTTAGCAGCTGGTGAGAAACAGTGTTTTAATGTAATTAAAGCGCTTTGAAAGACGATGGATTTATTAGTAAGGGTGGGCGATGTGGGGTCTAACAAACATTATATAAGGCGTGTCGTCAGTAGACCCAAAATGCAGAATCCAAAAATCCAAAATCAATCTAAAGGAAAGAACTCTTTGGCTTAATAAACCAAGAATGAAAAATGGCACAATCCCAAATTCCAAAACAGAAAAAAATCATCTGCTGACATTTTTTTAGAAAGAACAAAAAAAAAAAAAAAACACTGACAAAAGACAAATTCCAAAAAGAGCAAAAAAAGTTGTTGGTGCCGTGACCCATGTCGTCACTCTCACATTTTATCAAATAAACACCACTTTACTTTGTTTAATATATATTCTGGGAACCCGTTTTTGCTGTAAACCTTCCTTTTTACTGTAAACTTTCAGCATCAATGGACATTTCTGAGACACGGATCATCTTCATGTACTCGTGTTGACGTAGAGAATGTAGAGAAAAAAAAATTGTAACCTTAAACCAGTGCAGATTTAATTTTGCATCAAGTATATTACGTTAAAAACCTTTATTTACAATTATTATACAATTACAATTATATACATTATTACAAAACTATGGTACATGACTAAATTCGACAATACTGCAAACTGTAATTACGTATAAGATAATGTACGAGCATTTGAAACACATTGTGGATAAACAATGCATATTTTAGATGTAAATCACATTATTTCGTCGTTTTATTTCTAACTGCCTGTTTCATGCAACACGTCAGCTTTCCTTTTAAGCCTATTTTACACTTCATTTCACCTTCATTTGAAGTTTTTCAAATGCTCAACAAAGTTATTTCTTCGTGCGAATGATATCAGTCTCGTCGGCTGACTTTTTTTTCGCTCTTTTTAAGACTGCACTTATTAAACTGACGCCAAATGAACGTTAATCGTCAGTAACACCAACACACACACAGTATAATTGTGCAGATGAAACGGTTGAGATTCTTGCGGCGATGTTTGTGGAGCTCGTTTAAAGTGAATGAGCGTGGCTGCTGACGTTTGCGCAGTGGGTGAAGTGTGTTTGTGTGTTTGTTTATGGCACAGTGAAGGCAGATTACACACCGGTGTGTGTGTTCAGGATCCGCAAGGCTTTTCCCACCGAGATAATGGCGATCGATCGCGGGTTTGTTTTCCGCCTGGACTGTTTTTACTCCGGCTGGAGTTAATAATCTCGCTGTTTTCGGGTTATTTATGAGCTCTGTGTAGTGCGCGCTGCAATTCTACACGCAGGGATAATGCAAACAGCTTTTTTTCCGGCCCAGAGTGGAGCAATAACGGCTGAGGAAAAGCCATTGTAGTGTAAAGTTTACTACTCAAAAATCTAATACGGATGTTTAAATCATCGCTCGATCAGTAATTAAACTACTAAAAGATGGACATTCTCTCTCTCTCTCGCTCTCTTTCTCTCAGACACACACACTTCTTTCCAGTTGTTCTTTTTGATTTTTTTATTCTCTCTCCTTGTCAATTAAAAAAAATGGTCTTTCCCTCTATTATTCCCTCGCTTCTCATCTATGTCATATCTTTGTCTTCTTACCATTTTTTTTTTACCATTTCCTCCACCTCTTTTTCACTCATTCATTTAACTCGTTTTTTTAAGTGTCACTTGCTCTAGTTTTCTATCGGTTTTCCTCTCTTCTAACCAAATAATTTTTGTATTCTTCTTTTCGCTCTTATCTTTTTTTTTACTTTTACCATTTCATTCTGTTTTTGTTCTCTTTAGCTTTCACTCCCATTACTCATCCATTCCTTTTCTTCAACCTTTTCCCCGTCCTCCCAGTTTATGTCCAGTCTTTCTTTAATTCAGTCTACCTCTTCACTTCCTCACTAATTTCTTTTCATTCTATCTCTTTTTTTTCTCGTTCCGTCACTGGTGTACAATTTGCGATTTTCTCACTTTTCCCGCCTCTTTTTTCCCGCTCTTCTTCCACGGCTCAGCTGTTGTTCTCCGGCTCCGTCTGGGGTCACGGGAACCAGCAGGGAATCACCATTACACAACTGAAAACACAACAAATCTGAATGAACACGCCATAAGTCCCGAGGAGTTTCAGTCCGAGCGCTTTATCGTTTTCTAAGCGGCACACAAGGCCGAGAGGAAGCGTGACACGTCTCTTCACAACACATAACCAGCGATAGATCTTTCTTTTTTGGGGAACTATCTCGTTTTGAAAAATTGAGCTGCCAATTTGAAATCAAATACAGTAGAGTAGAAGTCATCTAGTGGTCAGACAGGTCCATAAGCCTGACAAGTTCAGCAGAAAGATGATTGGCCAATCAGCAACTACACGCAGGAAGACTGTGAACCAATCAACAACCAGTAAAAACAACAATTACAGTAAAACAGTGGGGAGACTATTGACCCGTTAGCTCAGATCGGCCAATCAGCAACCACTAAAACACATACAGTAAACGCCAGTAATCACTAAATACAATACACTGTTCACAGTAAATCCAGTGTAAGTACGGCACTGACTAATCAACCACCAGTTAATAAGTAGAGAAGACTTTCAGCCAATCAGCAGCCAGTGAATACTAATAATAATAATAATATGAATATTGACTTTCAGCCAATCAGCAGCCAGTGAATACTGACTTTCATCCAATCAGCACTACAACTGTAAAACATTAACGTAAAACAAAAAGCACTGACCACACACACACACACACACACACACGTGCAAGTTACTGACTGTTGTACTGACTGAAGGTTTGTTGACGGATTGTGTCACACAGTCAATGTATGTGTGTGTGTGTGTGTGTGTGTGTGTGTGTGTGTGTGTGTGTGTGACGCTTAACTACAGTGTTGGATTGCGCAGTTACGTAATAGATCTGACCGTCCCGCGGCAGTGAAGCCGCACTTTCACTATCAACCACAGAACATGATCCTGTGATGTGCTGTGGCACTTCCTGTTTCCTCTGAGATCACCATCTGAGAGAGAGAGAGAGAGAGAGAGAGAGAGAGAGGGAGAGAGAGAGAGAGAGAGAGAGAGAGGGAGGGAGAGAGAGTGTGTGATACAGAGGAAGAGTGAGAGAGAGAGAGACAGGGATAGAGAGAAAGTGTGGGAGTGAGAGAAAGACAGAGAGGGAGTGAGAGAAATAGAGAGAGAAACAGAGGGAGTAAGAGAAAGACACAGAGAGAGAGAGTGTGATACAGAGAGAGAGTAAGAGACAAAAGGAAGAGAGGGAGTGAGAGAGAGGGGGCGAGATAGAGTGAGAGAGACAGAGAGAAAGAGAGGGAGTGAGAGTAAGGGGATGAGAGAGAGCAAGCGAGAAATGGGGAGTGAGAGCGAGGGAAAGAGAGAGAGGAAGCGAGATAGAGAGAGAGGGAGAGAAAGACAGAGAGAGTGAGAAAGAGGAGTGAGAGCCATAGAGAGAAAGAGGGAGAGAGAGAGGGAGCAAGACAGAGAAAGAAAAATAGAGAGAGACAGAGAGGGAGTGAGAGAAAGAGGGGGAGTGAGAGGGACCAAGACAGATAAAGAAAGAAAAATAGAGAGCGAAAGAGAGGGAATGAGAGAGATGGAGCGAGACAGAGAGAGTGAGAGAGAGGGAGCGAGACAGAGAGAAAGTAAAATAGAGAAAGAGAAGGAAGAAAGTTGGATGAAAGACAGAGTAAGAGGGGGAACGAGAGCGAGAGAGAGAAAAAAGGAGGGAGAGAGAGAGAGACAGAAATAGAGGGAGTGTGAGATGAACCAAGACACAGAGAGAAAGAAAAATAGAGAGAGGGGAGTGAGAGAGAAAAAGAAGGAGTGAGAGAAAGACAGAGAGTGAGAAGGGGGAGTGAGAGCAAGACAGAGAAAGAAAAATAGAGAGAGAGAGACACACACAGAGAGAAAGAGAGACTGTGAGAAAGAGGGAACAAGACAAACAGAGAAAGAAGATAAGAGAAGAGAAAGAGAGCGAGAGAAAGACACAGAGAGAGAGAGAGAGAGAGAGAGAGAGAGAGAGAGAGAGAGAGAGAGAGGGGCGAGACAGAGAGAAAGAGAGTTTATTTAATGGCTTCTATCTTTGACTGCAGTTTATCTAATGATTCTCTGGAGAACAACAATTTCTCACTCAGCACGTAGAGAAATTATGAGCTGATTGAAGTGAAAGAGACACACACACACACACACACACACATTAGTTTCACCACTGCTGATAAATAAACAAATGAATAGAAGGCTGTAGGACGGAGGGAATGAAGGATGAGTGAAGTGATGGAGGTGTGAAGCATAAATCAAGCGTCCTTCAGAACATCAGGCGCAAACTGAGGAAACGGAGGCATTTCCGCTGACATCCCCCGCGGGAAAAGCGCGGATGCTTCTGCTACATGACGCCGCCGTGAGAATGTGATGTCACGTCTGATGATGATGGTGAAGATTCCAGCCACAGCAACACGTCCTCCAACCTCCTGGAGCTCCAACATACAGATCAGAGCGGAGGAACACGTGTCATGAGAGGCAAACCACACGCAGGCCATCCCTCGTTCATCTCTACAGGGAGAGGGAGGGAGAGAGGTAGTGAGGAAGAGAGAGAGAGGGTAGAGGAAAAGAAGGAGAGACAAAAAGGGGGGTGAGACTGAGAGAGATGGAGAGAGAGAGGAGGGGAGACAGTGAGGTGGGAGAGGGAGCCAGAGAGAGAGAGAGAGAGAGAGAGTCCAAGTCAAAGAGAGGATGAGAGGGGGATAGATAGCGATATTTAGGAGAGAAAGTCAGACACACACAGAGAGAGAGAGAGAGAGAGAGAGAGAGAGAGATTTAGGAAATTGAGTCAGACAGACAGAGAGCTAAAGAGGGAGGGGGAGAGGAAGAAAAAGAGAGAAATAGAGAAAGAAAAAGAGAGACAATCAAAGAATGAGAAAGTCAAAGACAGAAAATTATATATATATATATATATATATATATATATATATATATATATATATATATATATATATATATATATATATATAGAGAGAGAGAGAGAGAGAGAGAGAGAGAGAGAGAGAGAGAGAGAGAGAGAGAGAGAGAGAGAGAGAGAGAGAGAGAGAGAGAGAGAGAGAGAGAGAGAGAATGAGTGAGAGGCAGTGAGAAAGTCTTCGGAATAGAAAGGAATGAGAAGAGAAAGATAATATTGCTAATATTGTGAAATATTGTTAGATTTAGAGGAAGAGGGAGATAGAGAGAGAGAGGGAGAGTGGGAGAGAGAAAGAGAGAGTAAACGCTTGAGAAGAAAATGAGAGTTTGAAATAAAGGTTTTGAGAGAGGTTGGGGTTTAAAAGAGAATAAAAGAGGGAGAAAGTGCATTTGACAGAAAGAGAGATTGTGGGAAATAGAGAGAGAGAGAGAGAGAGAAGATAGGGAGGGAAAGAGGAAAAAGTGACAAAGAGAGAAAAATTGGGAGAAAGAAGAAAAGTGAGAGAGGGAAAGAATGTTGAGAGAGAGAGAGAGTGTGTGTGTGTGTGTGTGTGTGTGTGTGTGTGTGTGTGTGTGTGTAGCTCTGTGATGGATTGCTCTGGAGGTCAGAGGAGATGCAGAGATCACGGCGAGAAGGTTTCAGCAAGTCCTCAAATAAGCCGTCGGCTTTTCATGGAGACAGATCAGTCAGAAATACACTGGACACGACTGGATCCAGTATCAGACATGAGACGTATCACAGAAATCATCTGAGCTGGATTCTCTCTCGGCATGACGCAAACCTCTAGCACAAACGAAAAAAAAAGACCAAACCTTTACATACCAGAATCAAAATAGGCTCGCACACCGTGGGTTAGGCCGCAAACTCGGCTCCTTCTTGACTCAGTAGAGAACTGGTAAAGGTTCTACATGTTGTTGTTTGACATTTCTATGTTTATCTCACGTAGAACATGACCTTTGACCCATGGGCCTTGGGTTTGACTTACGCTACTTTAGGCCCTTGACCTTATGTGTGCATGAACGGGGTTGGATGCTGGGAATGCAACCCATTGCTGAAACAGTAAAGCAGCTAAATCCAGAGGAGGACTTGGACCTGGAGGTCAGAGGTCAGTGAACCTGAAACTGAAACGCAGGTGCCGTTTAAAACGGTTATGTTCAAAACATAAAATGGGACTTTGGGGCCTAATGACAAGAGAGTTGGAAGGTTGCGGGTTTGAGTCCTGGAGTGATAGGGTCAACACCAGAAAGAGGCTTGAGCAAGACACGGAACCTGATCTCTTGCCCGGCGCCACGGCTTAAGACTGCCCACTGCTCTGGTGTGTGTGTGTGTGTAACATTCCTGGATCGAATATGCAGAGCACAAATTGTTGGAATGGCACCAACCAGTCGTGAACACCTTCGACAAAAAGGTCCCAATATAATATATTCTATTGTTACAGGATTAGGTGAAAAATGTCCACCTACTTTTGCCTCAACGATGCTTGGACTTGTGTGATCATGGAAGGTTAAAACTTGTTGAATAGATCAACTATAACATCCTGAAAAATAGTCATTGTATGGCTTAACTGTAGTGTTCTCTATTTGTCATTCCAAAATATAGAGAAAATGATTGGTAGTCCAAAACTAACTATTCGGTTTTTTTTCCATTCTAAACAGGGCATGCTCTCTAACAGGAATTCCTACTCTGAAGATGGCATTTAAATTGGAACATTTGTGAAGCCATCCAGGATCACAAACTGTTTCCGGAAACTTCTGGACGTGCACCAAATGTTGGAGAAAGGAGATCTGATTGAGCAGAGATGGATCATTCCTTAACAGCTTTGCCCTTAAAATCAATCAGGGACTAGTTAAAGTAAGTGGGAAGACGTGGCCGTCTCTGAATTCGAGGACAGTTTTCAGAGTATGGCCTCCTTGTCATCTTCAAACCAACAAGAGTCACCAGAAACAAGCAAGTCTTGTACTTTCTCAGTCGAGACCAGGATTCGTCCAGCTAGGGACGGCATTGCCGTCTCCTTACGTTTGGTGGACACCAGTAGCCCAAAGAATACAGATATGGATTCAGATCAGCTTGGGATTCGACCAGTAGGTTGGGTTTCTCCAAATACGTGGGACAGCCGAAGTAAAATCAGTTTTGATGATCTGGTAGAATGCCCCAAGGAACCCCAAGGGTACCCACGGACTTGGATACAACCGTTAACCCCTCTGCTGAGGTCCAACAGAGATCGGACCACTTGCATTCGCACTGTGAGGTTTGCTGAGGAGCCCTGCACACCCTGCATGCAGCGGAAACATGGGACCAAAGCCCAGGAGTGTCGGTACAGGAGGTCTTACTTGGAAGCTCAGGAGAAACCAATTAACCCCAACGAACACTTCCTGGAGTCTCGGTCACACCACAGAAATGCTCAGGACTCTTCGGCGTGTTCCTCGGACGAATGCCATTACCTCAGTGAAGGGAATAATGAGAAGAAGGAGACAGTGCCGGAAAGCTTTACTTCACCAGTGCTCAGGACGTCTGAAAAATGCCACATAGTGGTTCAGGGACAGCCGCAGGACGTAGATAGAAGCAGCTACTTGGAAATGATCCCAAGGCTGCATGTGGTACCAGGGAGGAAGACCACCGCTTTTGGCCTAGTGTCTCCGAAGTTAAACCGAAGACGATTGCCAGCTCAAGGTTTGTCTACTGTGAGATTCCATGCCAGAAATTAAAAATACATTTAGACTAATAGATAGATCAAATACTTTTCAACATATTTTATTCAAAGACATCAAAATGTCCCTAAGATGAACCGGAGAGATCAATAATGCATGCCGACGATCTCTATGAGCAAGTTTTATTAATGCACGTTGACTCTATTTCTTGAAGATGGCTCTCGGGACCAGAATGTAACTGGACCACAGATGAATCTTTCAGGCCTTTCCTCAAACTCACACATGCCACACGATGCAGAAAAGCCATTGGGCAGATCATCTCCACCTCCACTTAAAGCCGATGGCCTCCTCAACACAGGAGTAATGTGTCTAACAGGCAAGTAAACACACAATAGACGTGTAACTCTGAAAAATAGATGTCGGGTTTTTGCTCCAAAATAGCTTCTGAAACCAGATGGTTGGATCAAACCAACTCGGAAGATTTGGGAAGTGTACTATTACATGAATGCTTGAACTTCACCCACACATCAAAGTGACTAACGTTCTTCTACCTGATCTGCATCTGAAGGAGGAAAGGACCGTTCTGGTCGAGCGGTTCTGGAGGTTTATGGAGATCACCAGGTCTGGTCTTCTGCATCGATCTCCAGCCAGGAGCTGAGCAAAGTCCTGCTGTACCTGCACACCATCAGCAGGTCCGGATCCCTTCAGTCAGATCAACCCCACAATCCTCTTAAGACTTTGAGATGAGCTAATATTCTATAAGTTCGTTGAGAAATAATGTTTGTGGTTTTCAGGAAGGAGATAAAGGACCTCGGGATGACGCTGGTGTTTGATGCTCGGAAGAAGCCGCCTCATCCAGAGTTCCTCACAGCTCTTCTGATAGTCCAGGTACTAGTGGTTCCTTTATCAATGGAATTCATTGGTCATTGGAAACCATTTGGTTTCATTGGTCATTGGTTGATTGGCGGAGTCGAGATTCTGATGAACAGATATATTCCTACATTAAAAATCTTGGAGGTTCCTGTGAAAGTGACTTGTCGAGCTGAATGTGTTTGTCGCAGGAACTCAATCCGTGCGCCGTTCACTGGGTTCTAATGCTGGTGAATAAAGACAACAGTCTTGAGAAAAGCTCTGGTGTAAAGGTCAGAAGAATCAGTGAAGTTCACCACTCACCCGTCCAGACCTGATCAGCTTCTGCACTAACTGTCCTGCAGACGGAACTGATATCGTCGCTTAAAGCCCTGAACAAGCTGGTGGATGTGGGTCTGCTGACGGAAGCTCTGCACGGATCTTTCCAGTACCACCATAGCGACTGGCTGCAGATCCATCAGGTACTGTACGTTCAAGCCTCGGTGCGGGAATCACACTCTGATGGTCAAACTAGGGTTGTTTTATTTAAGTTTTATTCCAAGTTTGTCGGAACTGGTGATATACGTTTCGTTTGTCTTTGGCCTTCAGTTCAGGTGATATCAAGAATTTGTTTGTCAATGTTTTAAGTTTTGTGTCTCCGGAGAAATGGGAAAAGTGCCAAACATATGAATACAATTGAAATTCTGGTTATTCCGAAATATAAAACCTACACATTGTTAAATCTAGAAGCCAGAAGCCATTCTGTGGTTCAACATCGCACAAATATACTGCACCTCAAGTGGATCATGAACCACATTTTGTTCATTCACTGGCATCAATTCCTTAAATATAGACTTGATGGTACAACTACTGACCCTGGAGTTATGAGCTTAAATTATGAGGAAAAACACAAGACAGAAATTGAATAAAAAATATACCTTCAGATTGTCTGGAGGCGTCAAACTTCAAACTTTAGTCAGTTGCCTGACGTTCCTGCTTTACAGAAGCTGTTTCCATTCGTGTCGGACCTGCAGGAAGCGTCGGCTCTGCTGACCGGAGCCATAAAGAAGCTAGAAGGAGTTCGTAAAATCGACACGGTTCAGGTAGTTTAGCATCTTCTATAAGTTAAAATCCACGTGGATGTTTCTGATGGAGTTGTTACTGATTGGGTTGTGTTCAGGAAGTGCAG
This sequence comes from Paedocypris sp. Pulau Singkep, assembly GCA_017309775.1. Taxonomy (NCBI): domain Eukaryota; kingdom Metazoa; phylum Chordata; class Actinopteri; order Cypriniformes; genus Paedocypris; species Paedocypris sp. Pulau Singkep. The sequence continues at coordinate 264,670 of MU204363.1, forward strand.
CAGTGCATTAAAGAGCAGGGGGGCTTGATGAAGGCCGTGCTGGAAGACGCCCGATTGGTCCATTTGCAGCGGGCAGGCGGAGCCATGCTGGCGCGATTAAGGCGGGAAACAGACCTGAGGTCGCCACACTGCACACAGAGCCAGTAAGTCATGTCATATGATATAAAAAACAATATTTCTAGCCCAGGTTAATAATCAGGCAGTTCTCAAATTGGTCAGCCGAGATATTAAAAAAATAAAAAATACCGTCAGTTAACGCGTTAACGCATGCTATTAATTTTTTTTAAATGATTCGCGATTAAACACAACTCAGTTGCAGTTTTCTTCACTTCCAGGGTGGGCCACCATTTGTTCGACGTGCTAAGAAAAAGAGCAAAGGACTTTTAGAGGGAGAGTTACGTTTTAAAACTTTGCCAGATGGATCCGTAGATAGAACAAAAGTAACAGTTTGCAAACAAAGTTTTACCGTTTCCACTCAGTACAGTGTATTTGAACGCGTGAAATCACAGTTTACATCGAGAATTTAGGGAACAGCGAGTTTCTTGTGGACAGAAAGTTTACATTAATTTACATGTTACACTTACAAACTTCTGCTTTTTATTTGCGATTAATCGCGACTAATGTGGCTGGGCAAGTGCGATTAATTCGTTTCAAGAAATTAATCGTTTGACAGAACTATTGAAAATACTAATTTAATGTAATACGTTCATGTAACTTCTTACTTGTAAAATTGGCGTAACATTTTGGTAGGACCAGTTCTTAGGCTCGTGAGAGAGGTTGAGGAACGTGACTTTACTCACCGATGAAACCATATTTGTACAAAAACAAAATACACACTTCAAAATAAAACACAGCGGAATGAATGAAAGTAATATAAAAAATTATTAACAAAACCAATGAAACTATTTAAACATTATACAAATTGCACAAGTAATATTGTGTGTATGTTTATAATACTACTACTACTAATAATAATTATATGAACATTATTTATATATTTTGGTTACGTTCACTTTCCCCTCAGTGAGGTGATCGACACGGTCACAGACCTGTACAACGAGATGGAGGAGCAGGTTCATGTTCTGGCCAGGAAGTCCAACATGTCTCTGCAGCACCTGGACTTCCTGCTGGAGCTCCGAGAGACCGAGTCCAGACTCGCCCAGGTGCGTTCCCCGAGCCGACAAACCGCACCACGCCGGCTCACGAGCTCTCGATGTGGCCTCCAGGTGAGAGACTGGTTCCAGTCTGAAGGAGAAGCTCGACTCATCCAGGCGGAATCTGTGGACGAGTCCAGTGAGAAGATCCAGCAGACGCTGCAGGGCTTCAAGGGTTTCCTGGCAGAAGTGGACGTGGGTGGACGAGGCGTCTCCAAGCTCGTGCGCTTGCTAATCTGGCTGGCACCATTGCGTCTTCAGGAGCGGAAGCAGCGGGCGATGGAGATGGTGGCGGAAGCCGAGGGTCTGCAGGGGCCGAACTATCCCGAGGTGGAGGTCTTTCTCAACACGGTGTCCATGCTGAAGTCCAGCCTGGCTGACTTCCTGTCGAGGGCCGAGCGCTGCGGTGAAGAGCTGGAGAGTCTGGTGTACATCAGCCACTTCTGTGAGCGGGTCGGTCCCGAGATTTATATCCACGTGGCAATCTGAACCAACCTCTTCTGATAATCCACAAAATTACTTTTTTTTTTTCAAACTTTTTTTTACTATTTTTTTTTCTTATTGTTTGGTCGGAATCCACAAGTAGACATTACGTTGCGCAAACCATTTGTCATAAAATTAACCGAAAAAAAGAAACAGGATTTTAAGATTTTTTTAGTTTATCGGTAATTAATAAGTTAATAATAAATTAATTGGTTTTACAACCAACAAATGAACAGAAACTGCAACAAAATCAAGAACAATACAAAAAAACCCTGATCTAGAATCTCAACAATATAACTGCCTCTTTTTTTTACCTTCACGTTTTTATTTTTCTATATTTTTTCAGGTTTTTTTTGTCTCATTTATAGTCACAGATGCATTTCTTTTGAAGACCATTTTCGAAATTTAGAAAAAAAGTACATCACAATAATCACCAAGTTCATGCCATAATTTTACACCAACAACTGAAACGCATCTAATTTTTACATTTGTTCTCACTTTAACATGTTGGAAGAAGTACAACCCTCTTAAATTATATTGACCAACTCCTAACTTAAAAAAAACTCTAATTTAATCTAATCTAATTTTACTCTAATTTATAAAAAAAAAAAATAATTAAATCATTTTTGACTCTAATATTTTAATATATACAATGTCTTTTAGTTTTAATCAGTTGTTCTTCATAAACAATTGATTGGTTGATTCATAGTGTCCTACTCGGTTCACTATTCTTATTGCTTTTTATTTGAGCATTCGTCATGTAATGCAATAAAATGAAAAGTTCTAATTGTGTGTAATATAATGAATAAAATGCAAAATAAAGTTTTAATTAAATAACGTTTAATAACATGCAAAAAAATTTTGAAAAGCGAATAATTAAAGATAAGTTTTATTCAGGTCAAATAAAGTTAATGTTGCCACCTAGTGGACATTAATCATAGCTCCATGTCGAATATCGAAGAAGAGGAAGAAGAAGAAGAAGAAGAAGAAGAAGAAGAAGAAGAAGAAGAAGAAGAAGAAGAAGAAGAGGAAGAAGAAGAAGAAGAAGAAGAAGAAGAAGAAGAAGAAGAAGAAGAAGAAGAAGAAGAATAGTGTTGAATAATAAATTAAAAAGAATGGGAAAAAACTGAATAATTACATAAAATAAAACAAAAAGATAATAGATTTTTTTATATTTTTTGCTAGATTTTTCAATATCTATCTATCTATCTATCTATCTATCTATCTATCTATCTATCTATCTATCTATCTATCTATCTATCTATCTATCTATCTATCTATCTATCTATCAATCCTCTTTGTTTCTCTATGTCATTCCACTCACTCACTCACCCATCCTTCTGTCTATCTATTTATCCATCCATCTACCTACTCATCCTTCTATCTACCTATTCATCCATCCACCCATCTATCTACATATTGATCAATCCATCCATCTACTTATTCATCCATCTATCTTCATATTCATTCATCCATCCATCTATCTACCTATTGATCTATTCATCCATCTATCTTCCTATTCATTCATCCATCTATCTTCTTATTCATCCATCCATCTATCTACCTATCCATCCATCCATCCATCTACCTACTCATCCATCTATCTATCTATCTACCTATTCATCCATCTATCTTCCTATTCATCCATCCATCCTTTTCTACCTATCCATCTATCTATCCACCTATCCATCCATCTATCTTCCTATTTATCCATCTATTCATCTTGTCATCCACATCTTCTCTTCTATCACTGGTGACTGGTGTGTGTGTGTGTGTTGTTCAGGCTAGTGTGGTGGCTGGTGAGTGTCGTGTGGTGCTGGAGCAGGAGCAGTGTCACTGTGGCGCGGGTGAAGAGGAGAGCCGGGCGCGGCTGCGGGTGTGTCTGCGGCGTCTGGACGGCTTCTCCCCGCAGCACTTCCAGGAGGTGCGTGTGTCGCTCCCGCGGGCCCTGCAGGTGTGGAACGCCGCCTGGATCCACTGCCAGGACGTCCGGCAGCAGCTGGAGGAGCGGCTGGTGCTGATGGAGGAGACGCGGAGGGGCGGAGCCTGGCCAGAGCCCGAGGAGGAGGAGGAGAGTCGGTCCGGTCACGCCCGGGACAGCCACGCCCTCAGCCCCGCCCGAGACAGCCACGCCCGGGACAGCCTCGCCCGAGACAGCCACGCCCGGGACAGCCACGCCCTCAGCCCCGCCCGAGACAGCCACGCCCGGGACAGCCACGCCCTCAGCCCCGCCCGAGACAGCCACGCCCGGGACAGCATCCACGGCACCGTCTCCTGCTTCAACTTCCGCTCCAGGAGAGGCTCCAAGACCGTGGCGGAGAGCAAGGCGAGGGGCGGGGCCGAGGGCCAGCGGGCGGGGCAGGAGAAGCCCGTGGTTGGCTCGGGCGCGGTGGGATGCCAGTGGTTTCCGTTTGGAACATGGCAACATGGCGACAGCAGGAGGAGCTCTCAGTGCCCCCTCAGCCCGCGATCCGGCTCCCAGGGGCCCCACGGAGACACAGACCCCGCCCGAGACCCCGACCCGTTCACACGCGGCTGCCCACACAGCCCCAGCAAAGCCATGTGAGAAGCGCCGCCATCTTCACACACACACACACACACACACACACACACACACACACACACACACACACACACACTCACACACACAGTTGTTTTTACAATGTGGAACTTTGCACAACTATGACCACACACACTAAACATATTGCACATTTTTTTTTAATCAATAATAATGTGACATTTCGGACAAAAACATTTTCCCTTTTTATTTTTTCTATGTAATGTATATATACAGTATATATTTTAATTAATTGCATTATTTATTTTTTTAAACTTTTATTCTTTTATTTATTCCATAAATGCAATCTATTTTATTTATATTTACATGTAAAATTATTATTTTTGTTTTGCTTTTTAATAACATCAATGACTCGTTACAACAGGGAACACCAAAAGTGAATAAACAATATAGCTCATGCAGAGTTAAAGCTTTTTCACTGATTGGATAATTTATAAGTACATTTTATTAACGTATTTAACTATTATTATTATATAGCTATAAAGTGTACAGTAGCTTTAGCTAATTTTTGTTACGTATTTTGCCGTTATCAGTGTATTACAGAGCTCTGTAGCAATCCCTGATACAGACAGATATATACTCATTGTAATATATACTAATACACAATGTCTATGATTATTTTAAATTTCAAGGGGGTTATTTTATTTGTCAATAATACTTATTATTCTATTATGAATTCAAGCTAAGACTAAAACTCAACAAGAACGATAAAACCCACTGAAAAAAACAAAAAGAGCAAATCATTTCGTCTAAAACTCCAACGAACTGGAGCTGTCGCACTTCCATTGAAATTATCATGGAAACTAAAATCAGACTCTGATCATCTCTTTGACGTCAAGTCCCTCCAGAGAAGCTGAAGTGAGAGTGGGTGTGTCCAGGAAGCTGCGGCGCGTGATGGAGGAGCTGCTGCTGACGGAGGTGGACTACGTGGAGTCTCTGCGCTACATCCTCACTCACTACTGCCCCCTGCTGGACAGAGCGGACGTGCCCCAGGACCTGCGGGGGCAGCGCGGGAGGATCTTCGGGAACCTGGAGAAGCTCTGCCAGTTCCACGGCCTCCACTTCCAGCAGGAGCTGCAGGCGTGTCAGGCGGAGCCGCTGCGGGTGGGACGCTGCTTCCTCAGACACGTAAGCCACGCCCCTCCCGGCCCACGCCTTGCCGTCCTCACAGCTCGTGTGTTTGCTCTGCTCGAGCAGAGAGAAAGCTTCGGTCTGTACGCCCTCTACAGCAAGAACAAGCCGCAGTCGGACGCCCTCGTTCGCCATCACAAGTACTTCAAGGTCAGACCGCCTCCTCCGCAACACCGCACTATAATCACCGTGTTTTTCGCCATATAAGACGCACCGGCATATAAGACGCGCGCAATTTTAAAAGAGGAAAATCTAGAGAAAAAAAAAAGATTCTGAACCAAATACTGTAGTCAAATATTTTATATCAACTGTATAAAAGTGAACAGCAGTTTAAGAACAATTGTATGTCAAACATGTGACATGAACAGTCAGTAAAGTCAGTAAACGGTGAAACTAGCGGTGGGCGGTATAGCGGTATTGAGATGTGCCACGATATGGATTTTGCAATACCGTGATAATTCATGAATTCGATTTTTATGTAAGTATATAGACACCTTAATACAGTATTACACATTAGTTTCGTTACAAGTTGTAACTTACAACTACCAATGACGGCACAGACATTACTAATCGAACACAGTTTGTACTTCACGCTCATACACCTGCCGCTCCGTTCACTGCGCTGTGCCTTTAAGAGAGCAGCTGCTTTGGTTTTAAAGACGGGCGCGAGAAAATCTGCTTGTTTAATTTTGATTAAAGTCTGTTTTCGTTTGGAAATCATGGTTTCATTGTTTCACAAGATTCTGTGCGAGAAAGAAAGTGAGACGACGTATGTAACACCGCGGTAAGCGGTACTGCATACTAAGATGGCGGTGACTGCGCTCCGCGGATCTCTGCATTCGCCGTATAAGACGCACCAACTTTTCACCCTCAGTTTTGGGGAAGAAAAAGTGCGTCTTATACAGCGAAAAATACAGTACCGTATTTTCTGGACTATAAGCTGCATCCGTATATAAGCCGCATCCGCTCTGTTTATTTTTAAATAATTAAAAAAAAAAGATAAACAAGCTGCATCCACTCTATTAAAAAAGTTTTGCAAGCCACAGATATGTATGTTTCTGGATTAGATGTTTACTACAGGAACAGAACGATTTTTAATTGTATTTGAAATGACTTTTGAAAAGAAGAGTTTGACAGACCTTATATCTGCTTATATCTTATATTTGATCTCTTATGTCTGCTAAAAAGGAAGTAGTGAATTCTTCTTTGCATTTATTTTGTCTTCTTTTTATTTTGTGACTTTGATTCTAATTTCGGTTTAGAGCGCTAGCGGTGGAAAAAAATCTGCAGAATAGCCGCACCTTTGTATAAGCCGCACGGTTCAAAACCTATGAAAAAAGTAGCGGCTTATAGTCCAGAAAATACGGTATACAAATTTCAATTTTATGTTGATTTTTTTTTTAAATACAGTGTTGTTTTGGCATAACTACTATTGTGTCCAGTGTTATACGTGAGGTTATATTTTATAATAATCTCGGGGACCCCTGGTGGCTTTTTAACTGGGACGAAAGAAACTGAATGAGAGAGAGACTGATAGAGAGACTACTAGAGGGGGGTGAAAGAAACAGGGGTGAAAAGACAGTAAAGTGAGAAAGAGAGAGAGAGAGAGAGAGAGAGAGAGAGAGAGAGAGAGAGAGAGAGAGAGAGAGAGAGAGAGAGAGAGAGATGAAGGAGAGGCAGAGAGAGAGAGAGAGAGAGAAATGAAGGAGAGGCAGAGAGAGAGAAAAATAAATGAGAGGCAGGGAGAGGGAGAGAGAGAGAGAGAAATAAATGAGAGGCAGAGAGAGAGAAATAAAGAAGGCAGAGAAAGTGAAAATCTGAGAGAAAGAGAGAGAGATGGATAAAAAGATACAAAAAGTAAGAAACTAATTGAAAGAAATTCACGAGTGTTGTTGAGTGAGAGGTGGAGAAATAAAAAAGAGAGGGATAGAAAGAGAGAGAGAGAGAGAGAGAGAGAGAGAGAGAGAATTAAAAAAGAGGCAAAGATCAACAGTGAGAAAAAATAAGGTGAGGCAGAGTGAAAATCAGAGAGAAAGAGAGAGAGAATGGGGAGAAATAGACATTTCTAGACGAGAAATAGACGAGAAGCGAGACAGAGATAAGTAGTTATAAGTAGTTAAAGAGGGAGAGAGAGAGAGAGAATTGGGGACAACGCGAGAGTGAGAAACAAGGAGACAAAGAGAAGAGACAGTGGGAGAGAATGAGAGAGAGAGAGAGGAGCAGATGTCAGGTAGAGAGAGAAGAGTTGAAGAGTGAGATAAAAGATCTGCAACAACTAAAAGTCGTTGATTCTTCGTATCTTCTCTCCAGCTCAAGCAGACAGAGTTGGGTGACAGCCTGGATCTCTCCTCGTATCTGCTGAAGCCCATACAGAGGATCAGCAAGTACAGTCTTCTGCTGCAGGAGATCCTTCAGGACTGCGTGAGTCCCAGTCAGAGCGAGGAACAGCAGGAGATCCAGGCGGCTTTAGAGGTGGTCCGCTTCCAGCTGCGCCACGGGAACGATCTCCTCACGATGGACGCCATCCAGGACTGCGATGTGAGTCCCTCGGCTCATCTACCCCAAGACTCAACCTAACTCCCTCACCTGCGTTTCAGCTGAACTTGAACGAGCAGGGACAACTTATTCGACAAGACGAGCTCTGGGTCATTTTCCGCAAAAAACGCGCCCTGAGACGAGTCTTCCTCTTCCAGGACGTCATCCTCTTCACCAAGACGAAAAAAAACGAGTGTGGAGATGATGTCTACACGTACAAGCTCTCCATCAAGGTCTGCATCCTCATGTTTAGTAGGAATTGAGTGATTGTGTCGACTAACTCGAGGTCAAGCAGACCTTCAGAGTTTCTCTGTCTTCCGTTGGCTGAACTTCTGACGTCAGATACACATGAATGTTCTTTTCTCCACAGACGTGTGACATCGGAATGACCCACTCGAGCGGCTTGAGCGGCCTTTGCTTCGAGATCTGGTTCAGAAGACGTCGCTCGCAGGACACCTACGTCCTACAGGCAGAGACACCGGACATTAAAGAGGCCTGGACCAGGGACCTGGAGCAGATCCTATGGGAACAAGCTCTGAAGAGCAGAGGTGGGAGAAGGAGACGAGGAACTTCCTGCACTAAACCTTCCACTATGCGCTTCAGAGCTGAGAAGGCAGGAGAGGATGTTCATGGGAATGGGCTGGAAACCTTTTCAGGACGTCCAATCTCAGAAAACACCGTTCAACAGCCACGGCCATAATGGAGATGTTGCAGGAAAAGGTATCTGACCAATTACTAATGAACTCAACCCTGACCTAACGCTGATTGTGGTAGTAGAGGTCATGGGGATGGTGAAGTCGACGTCCCTGACGGTCTCCGGCCTTCAGAGAGACGTGACCCTGCCCCGCCCAGACTCTATCGGCAGTAGCACATCCATGGCTGGAAGCCGGTCTTCATCCTCCTCAGGACGTGGCTCAATGTCGCCGAGCACTTTCATGGGGAAATACGGTAAAAGGCTGTATAATTGTGTGCATATGCGTTAAATGTTTAGTCAAGAATGTGCAATTTTTAAACGATGAACCGTAGTTTGAACCGGTGTTTAGCTTGAGAGAATCACAGACTTACGTGACCAGGCTCCTATGACCTACAGGGTGCGGAATGAAACTTCTGACGGTTGAATTAGTGGAGGAAGGTTAGAGAGAAGAATTTAGCAGAAACAGTAGAGACTTTGAAAGGTGTTACTACGACGAGGAACACAGGAGAGTTGGTTGACGTGATGCGAAGAAGAAAGGTGAACTATGAGTACAGGAGACCGGGTGAATCTGTGGCCAGGCTGGAACCTTGAGTTGTTTTACCCTGGTATGGAGAGAAAAAGAATAGGTGTAGAGGATAGAAAATACATGAGGAAATACCTTCTTCCATTTAGGAGTAGAAGCAGAAGCACTCGAGTGGCATCTACAGCTAGGCTGATCAGGTAGACCGGTTGAAGAGTACAGATCATCGGGAAAGGAAAGTGGAAATGGAGACTTGTTGGTGGAATGTCCAGGAGTGTATACCATGAAGTGTGATAAGATAAAATGCGAGTGGGCAGCAGTACATGAATAAGCTGAGTTGCAACATTGTAGTAGCTGAAAGTCAGACAAAAAGAACATTGAAGACTTACATGATAGGCTCAACAGAGGTCTGAGAGATCTGTACAGGCAAGATTCCTGATTCAGAAGGACAAGAGGAACCAAGGCAGTGAGACAGGGACGGTAAGGACGTGCAGCCAGTTAGATGGACAGAAATGTACTGACAAGGTTTATGGAAGGATACTTTGAAGACTTGAGTGCAAAAAACGAAAGAGAACAAAGAGTAAAAGAGAAGACTACTGTGCAGTACCAAGTACGTTGTTGTCGAAGAAGATGAAGAGTGGAGAAGCAGTATGACTGTTGGAAGTTAGTAAAAGTGGGCAGGAAGTTAGTAGATGGTTAGATGGAGACAGGATGTTCACTGAGATGACCCCTGAAGGGAAAACCAAAGAAGATCAGACCACTTTCATATCTGACTCTGAAACTTCTTGACTTGTCTTGTCTCCCATTTCCAGATGCAGTAGATCCAGGGTTGTTCGTCTGTGCTGACCACGGCTGCCCCCTGGGAAGGAGACGGTCGGTGTCGTCTCTGCTTCACTCCGGACCCTCGGTTCCTCCGATGGCTCTTCAGCGTGGCTCTCCAGCTCTGACCAGGAAGAACCTCTTCACCCCCCACACAGAGTTCCACAGACCACTTCAGGTGTGTATGTGTGTGTCAAACGATAGGTTTTTATGCTAAATGGACATATGGGCAAATTTGTCTGGGTCCTACAACCTTGTCCTGGGTCAAGATTTGGATTTTTGTGCTGTTGGGGTGTAATGGTTGGGGGTATGGTACGTATTGTTAAGAATGTCAACGGTTAGTCCTAATTTAATCCCAATCTGAGATGCTAACGTTGGCGTTTCAGTTTCAGGAGCCGATTCGATCCAAAGCGTCGACTGAAGTATAGATCATCATGAACATGGTGATGAGGGGAAATACGTGCAGCTAAACCCCAACCAAACTCACCGGATGAAGAGCGAGTCCCTGGGCTGGAAGAAGAAGAAGAACCATTACTCTGCGTGAACCTCAGTGAAGTGTAAATAGCTTTAAGTGACATGTACGAAACCTGCTTGTGCTTTCCAGTGTGTGAACCTTTGAGCTTTAAATTGTGGCCTGTGATGAGCAGAAATAAAGGGCATTTCTATCGAATAAACCTTGATTGAAACTTTCCGTGTGTTTTCTTTATGCTCAGAAACAAACACGCGACACTGGATTTGCTGTCTGTTCAGCGTCGCTAGTCATATCCACAGGGAGCTTGATGGAGTATTGATCATAAGAAAATAAAAAGACAGGGATAATAAAGAGATTGATAGATGTATTATAATATAATAGATGTAATATAAGTATTGTTGGGAGACAGGCGGAAAGAAAGAAATAAAGAGAAGAAAATGATTTTGTGTGTGCGAAAGAAATAGAATATGCGTATACGGTATAAATAGACAGACACAGAACAACGGACTGAGAGAAATATCTAAATAATAAATAGTTGTGTGTGTGTGTTGCAGTGTTTGATTTTGTAAGTGTGTGTGTGCGTATCTCCCTATTTTTCTCTGTGTGTGTGTGTCAGGGGAAGGGTTTGTGTGTGTGTGTATCTCCCTATTTTTCTGTGTGTGCGTGTGTGTGTGTTAGTGGAAGGGTGTGCAAAACTGAGTTGTGTTGGCGTGTTTGATATTGCAAGTGTGTGTTGGTTTGTTATTTATGGTGTGCGTGTGTCAGGGGAAGGGTGTGTGTGTGTATCTCCCTATTTTTCTCTGTGTGTGTGTGTGTGTGTGTGTGTTAGGGGAAGGGTGTGCAATACTGAGTTGTGTTGGCGTGTTTGATTTTGCAAGTGTGTGTTGGTTTGTCATTTATGGTGTGTGTGTGTGTGGGTGTCTGTGTGTATAAATGTGCAAGTGATTGTGTGTGTGTGTGTCCGGTGGGCATGTCCGCTAGTGCGTGTGTGTCTGAATGAAGAGTGTGTGATAGGGTGTGTGTGTCTTTCAGAAGCATGAATGATAACGAATGAGCGTCTTTGACCCTCGGAGCAGAAATAGACGAGTGTAACACGACGAGCTGTAATGTGATTTAACGGCATTAGAGCCTCGTGTCCTGACACCACAGTAACTCTAGGAGGCCACGCCTGAAATATCCCCCTCCACATGGACCCCCGGCACTCGCAGGTCGAGCAGCGGAGATGGAGCAGGGTAAGGCTGAGCTCACACACACCATACGCCACATTATTTACCTCAGAACTCAGCTCTCGGGTGTGTGTTCAGTAGGTTAGGGTCTGTAGATCATCTAATGCATGTTCCTCTGCCTCGTTCAAGTTCTGACCGTCCGTGCTAGACATCCTCGGTCTTTTTACTTTTGCGCGGCAACTCGTGACTTGTCGGAATAGTCGCCGCGGTTTGAGGAGTCCGTGGGAGAGTTGAAAGGTTGAACTGGAGCGACGCCATGATGCTTTGTCTTTCGTGGACCGTCCAAGTTCAGTCATTCTGATTTATGGTGAAGAGCTCAGAGGCCACGAGCTAAAAACAGCGCCAAGACTGAAGACTAACCGAAACGCCGTGGACCATGGCGAGACAAAACGTGGGAATCTGTTGCACTGAGGGCGGGGCGATTATGCCAAAAATCTAAATCTCGATTAATTGAACATCTGAACACGAGATTAATTTAATTTTTATATTTGTATTTTTAACCGATTCGGGTCACGTGCCTCCACATCGAAAGTTTTCTTAAATGGAAAATAATCAAAATAATCGACCTGGAAAAATGCTGAAAAGTCGATTATTTTTCGATTCATCGGTTCTATTAACCCAGCCCTACATTGATCGGACGCTTCCTTCACAGGGCTAGAGATCGAGCGAGTGGAGTTGGCGTGCGGGCTGAACAATGCGGACCACCACACCCAGCAGAACGGCGTGGAGCGGCTGATAGTGAGGAGAGGACAGGCCTTCACCATCACTCTTCATCTCAAAGCAGGAACTCATCCTCACAGCAGGGCAGATCTCAAGCTCATTGCCACCACAGGTCCATCAATCAAATTACTGAACATCTGCGTGAGAAAGAGAGAGAGCGTTTTCAAACTGTCCGGCTAGAGCTGCACGATCAATCGTTTGAAGATCGCGATCTCGATTCCACCACTTCACGATCTTAATTCAGCATTTACACGATTCTGATCTCAAACCAGAAGACGACAGAGCAAACCATCTTCAGCAAACATGTAGCATCTACAGTTGAGGAAAAAACGAATAGCCCCGCCTACTAAATAATCATTGTTTGATTAGTCTTTTAAACGTGCTTTTAAACCGAGCTAATGATTTTGTCCTCAACTGTACATAATACTGTATCTTGGGATGTTTTTCTTTCATCATGTTTGATACTTTACAACATTTACTATGTTTTTTTTTTCTTTAGTTGCTCTTACATTACAATATCCTTTACATTCCATTTATTTAAATTTTAAGCAAAAGAGTAATATGTGCTATTACGTTGCTGTTTGACAACGTGATTTACGAAAGAATCGTGATCTTTACTCTGAGCAAAACAAAATCGTGACTCATTTTATCCAGAATCTTGACAATGGCTGGTCAATTTGCAAACTGGCTGAGCTCAAATGCGGATTAATTTTCCATTTGATTCAAGGTCCGAGCCCTTCAGTAGAAGGCCAAACCAAAGCCCAGTTCAGCACCAGCAAAACCCTGTCGACGTCAAACTGGAGCGCCACGGTGGAGAAGACCTCAGGGGACACCTTCTCTCTGGTGGTCTGCTCACACCCCAACGCCCCGATCGGAGTCTACAACCTGATCCTGGACCAGGGAACCGGAGTCCGGCTGGGTCCATTTGTCCTGCTCTTTAACCCCTGGTGCAAAAGTAAGTATCACCAATCTCAGACGATGCATATCTCAGTTATCGAATAATCCAGTAATAATCCAACCAACTTAAACAACCCACCTGATTTTTTTTTTCCTAGCCACTGTTGCAATCTAGCTTGCTCTTCTGTTCATAACCCACAGTGTGAACAACAGTAGACATATTTTTTCCTTTTTAACTCTTTTAACTGACTCTTTTTTTTCCCCCCAATTTAAATTTTTTTAAACTCATATAAAGAATCGACATTTTTTTCTTTTTATAGACTTTTTCGACATAGCGTCTTTGCGTTGGTCTCAGACTAAGAAAAGCGCTATATAAATGAACTTGAACTTGAACCTGAATTATCAAGAGCTGTGCATTATGGCTTCGAATTTCCAGAGCAGTATTCAAATGTAACCAAATGCGTGAGTTTAAGCTTGCTGAAATGGTGATCCACGTTTTCTGGCATTGATTTATTGTTTAAACAACCTCAAGTACGTAGATTTGTTGAACACGTTAACACGTTATTTACACTTTTGTTTTTATTTTATAAGTTACACTGTTGCTACTGCACATAAGATAGAAGTTCTAGTCCCGAGTAGTAGCCAACCAAATTTTGCCACTTCAATTTAGTGTAGATTTGCGACAATTCTTTCTTTTTAGGAGTTAAAGTCTGAAAGGAAATTGTTTTTCTGTACTTTCGATTCAAACTAGCTTTGAAAGAAGCTGTAGAGTATTCAGTTATATATATTTAGTATATATTCAATATTCAGTTAACACTTTTACTGATTTTAGGCACAAAGAGTTGGAATTGAGTAGTACTTTGTTGTGTCTGTGGACCGAAACTGTGGCTAAATAAGATTACAACCTAAATAAATAATGGGAAATCATATTGTTTGATATTTGTTGGGTTTTTTTTCTTTCATAAATTGCATTAATGCGATAAACAAGAGTTCGTTATAAACAGGAAACACTTTTACTTATACAGCAACATAAAATCAATTTACGAACACTGAACATCAATTATAAACTATTATAAAATAATAATCAACATCAATATTTTAAATGAAAAAAAAAAGGTTATTTTATTCATTTAGATTAATCTCACTATAACCTTGTAATTAAATCATGTTCATAAATAATCAGAGGCAATCATGTGATTAGATGCATCTAAAAATGAACAATGGACATCATCTTTGCGTTGATCTGGGATAAAGAAAAGCGCTTTATGAATAAACTTGAACTTGAACTTAACCACAAACCCGCAGAACGTTTCCAAACATTCTCCTCAGGTAAAGCAAAAGTTGAGAAAACGAATCATTCCAAATGCAGTGCAAGCTACTCAAGTACAAATTGTAACATAAATCTAATAGTTCTAAACATGTCGAGCAATTTAAAATTGGACAACTGTGGACGGTCGATCCTAAAACTGAACATCCGATAAAACGTGTGATGGTGTTTGTGGTTTCAGAGGACAGCGTGTATCTGGCGAGTGAAGCCGAGCGAGAAGAATACGTCCTGGCCCAAGACGGACTGATTTATCGCGGGACGCCGAAGCGCATCACGGTTCTACCCTGGACGTTCGGGCAGGTGCTAATAAACCTCACGAAAGCAAACGTCTCGCGGAACCTGCTCTCATTCCCCACGCTTGACTTCCTCTACAGTTCGAGGCCAGAACTCTGGACATCTGCTTCAAAGTTCTGGATGAAAGTCCGAATTTTATAAGCGATGCTGCTTTGGATTGTTCCGAGAGAAGAAACCCGGCGTATGTGACACGGGTTCTCAGCGCCATGGTGAGTTTACAGCCTTATTATGGTACAAATCTGTGCACATTTAAACTCATAAAGGCTTATATAGTGGTAGTATATAGCTGAATCTGCCTCATGAGCGTTGCGGGTTTGAATCCCAATTAAATGGGTTCTACAAATCTGTAAAACTATCGGCGGCCAAATCTAGAAAAAGAAGAAGAAAAAAAAGAAAAATGAGCAAAATATAAAGGTATAAGAGGCAACAGCATTCTCTGGTCTTAGCCCACAGTCTGAACACCGATGAACAATGGACATTTTTCTTTTTAACTGTCTCCTTTTCTTCTTAATTTCGAACACAGATGACCACTGGACAAATTTTCTCCGCATGGCGACTTTGCGTTGGTCTCGGACTAAGAAAAGAGATTATATAAATACATTTGAACTTGAACGTATCCATGTCATCAATAAAGGACTATAAATAAGGTCCTAAAGGACTATAAATAACATATTTAAATATATACTTTCAAAATACAAACGACATACGACACTTTTAAATGTTTGAACATATTTTGAACATAAACATGCATTTATTGTTAAGAGTGTTATATAGAAAAATTTAAATCTGTGAACAATAACTATATTTCCATGTACTGTATTTAAACCTATTCAGCCGAATAGTAAAAAAAGAACACACTTTACATTTACACTTTACACTTTACTAAAAACTGTCTATTAAAAGGGGGTCATGGTAATACACACAATTATACGTTAAAAACGTACGTATTTAAACGGGCTTAAAATATTTCATATACGTAGATGCATTTTAAGCTGT
Source organism: Paedocypris sp. Pulau Singkep (assembly GCA_017309775.1). Classification (NCBI taxonomy): domain Eukaryota; kingdom Metazoa; phylum Chordata; class Actinopteri; order Cypriniformes; genus Paedocypris; species Paedocypris sp. Pulau Singkep. The sequence goes on from MU204363.1 coordinate 280,516, forward strand.
GTTAGACTTAGGTGTCAATTTGTGTTTTTAGGGGGTTTTAATATTTGACGCTATCAGTGAGATTTGTCATTTAGAATATTTATTCTATGTTTGAATTAAGTGTTCAGTGTTGACATTGTGTGCTTAATACGGTAAAAAAAAAAACAAATAAAAAAAACATTACTGCACTGCTCTTTTGTTGCTAAACTTGCTGTTCAAACCTGAGAAGAAGTAACAATTTATTCTACGAATCTCTTCAGATCAACCACAAAGATGATAAAGGGGTTGTGATGGGGAACTGGTCAGGTGACTATGAGGACGGGGTGAAGCCCACCTCGTGGAAGGACAGCGCCTCCATTCTCCGTCAGTGGAGCGATGGTGGCTGTGGGCCGGTGCGATACGGCCAGTGCTGGGTGTTTGCCGCTGTGGCTTGCACAGGTGACCCGTTGCGTAACTGTTGTTTGTTTAAGGTTCATGGCAAATTGTGTTAGCATGAGTTGATTTGAATCGGAATGTCGTTTCGCACATTAGATTATTACACTATTTTCCAGTGTCCAGAGCTTTGGGAATCCCATGCAGGGTCGTGACAAACTACGGGTCAGCACACGACAGCAACGGCGATCTGGTATTAGAGCGCTTCTACAACGAGTTCGATGAAAACATCGCCGACGACTTCATATGGTAAAACACGCCAACGATTGAAAAGTCTCCTGTGCTGATAAATTCTATTCAAATATTAAAGCTTGAAAAACGTCCTTCTTTCAGTTGGCGGTTTAGATTAATGCCCAGGTTTTTTGCATTTATAAAAGAAACCAATCAGAAATGGCAACTATAGGCCACAGCGGAATGAAAAAGACGTATGTTGTGGTAACACTCAGACTTTTACTTTTCAGGAACTTTCACATATGGATTGAGAGCTGGATGACACGTCCAGACTTGGCTCTCGGCTACGAGGGCTGGCAAACCAGCGACCCGACACCACAGAGTCGAAGTGACGGTGAGAAAACCATGACACGTCGAGTATAATTCCCTAACGATGACTGAGAGACGCGGTTCTTGGCTGTCAGGTATGTTCCGTTGTGGTCCAGCGCCAGTAAGAGCAATTAAAGAGGGCGAGCTCGCGTTCCAATTTGACGTCCCGTACGTCTACGCCGAGGTCAATGCTGATGTGGTGGAGTACATTAAATTACGAGACGGACGAGTGATTAAAATGGGTGGATCAACAATCGAGGTTGGAAAATCAATAAGCACCAAAGCAGTAGGCAGAGATGAGCGAGAAGACATCACCTACAACTACAAGTATCCAGAAGGTATGCATGCATTCCTCGCAAGTGGGGTTGTGACGTCATCAAATTCCTTCTGGTCCCCTCTTTGCATATCTTAAGGTTCTGAAGAGGAGAGAAAAGTTTACGAGAAAGCATTTCAACACAACAGACGGACTCAGGCGGTAGAGGAACCTGGCCTGCACATCAAAATCCGAGTGCATGCCAACATGCCAATAGGATCTGATTTTGACGTCTACGCCGAACTGAAAAACAACACCATGGCGACAAAAACCTGCCGGGTCATGTTCTATGCCCAGGCTGTGTCCTACAATGGCAAACCTGGTGAGACGTGTGGACTGGGCGAGTTTACAGAGATGACGTTGGCTCCTGATGAGGGTAAGCCTAGTTCACACCGATTGACTAACCCTAGATGGCATTCTTGATTTAAAGTGCTTTTCGTGTTCCAGGGAGCAGGGTAACTCTCCGACTGGAGTACGGCGAGTACAGCAAAGCCATTACTCAAGACAGAATGATCAAACTGGTGGCGTTGCTCATTGATGCCGAAACGCAGGAGATCTACAGAGCGAAGAAGACCATCATACTGGACAACCCAGAAATAATCGTCAATGTAACTAATCTTCAAGCCTTTGCATGACGGAGATTTACATCACAAATTTTAAACGTAAATCGTAGTAAAATGTAAAAAATTTTCAATTTAGACGTAGAAATGATAGCCCCTTTCACACATACAGACATTCCTGGCAAAATACCGGTATATTGCCATGCACTTGTATGTGAACAGACCAAGGAACTAATTCCCGGAAATTAGTTCTGGGAATATGCCGGCTGTAACGGCCTGAATTCTGCCCCGTGTGAAAGCGGAACAACGATTTCCGGAAGGACACAAGTTTGGTACACGCTGACGTCACCAACTAACCTGAGCCAATCAGAACACTTTGACGTGGGTCACGCGCTGAATTCTCGCACGCTCATTTTGCGCTTACGCAGGTCCAGCCGTTTTAAAAAGTGTCGCCAGTTGATGCTGTCACTCCTCGCCGTTTAAGGAAATCACAGTCGGAAATGTCCGAAATCAACGATTCGAATCTATAGCGATTGTCACCAAATCAAAAGAACAGCTAGTGACGCCGTCACATATCAAACAATTACTGTTATTCACGTTTACAAAGGCGCAGCTGTTTAAAGCGTGTCACCAGTCGATGTCGTCAAAAATTCCGGGATTTTGAATTATTTTGGGAATAGTTCTTTTCCGGCAAAATGCGAGAACGGCAGTGAATTTTTCCTGCACTCTTCCGACATTGCTGTGTGAAAGGGGCTAAAGACTTGAGTAACTGACCATTTACCTTTGGAACCATTACCATGGAACCATTTACCTTCCATGTAAATGGAACTAGTGAGACCCAACACCGCCCGAGGTGATGGATGTTAAAACAGATACTCGTCTCCGCACGTCTTAAATCTCCGTGGGCTTCGTTAGTGTAACCCAATCAGGAAGGGAGGCTCCAATGTCTGACTCCAAGTTGTGTCGACACGTATTAAATCACTCGTTTTGGCCTGAGTCGTGTGCTGTCTTTCTACCGTCCACAGATCCTCGGCGTGCCAAAGGTGGGTCAGAACCTGGTGGCAGATATAGCGCTGCAGAACCCACTACCTGAGCCGCTGGAGAACTGCGTGTTCACTTTACACGGGGCTAACCTGACGGACGGCAAGCCCATCGTTCAGAAGTAAGCCATCGGATAGCATGTCGCGTGAAGAAAGTCAGTTCCTTAGCAAGCATCGCTGGTGTCCATCTGCATGTACATATCTACATTTAGCAGATGTTGTTGGGCAAAACAAGCTGTGGCCTAGTAGTAGGGAGATGGACTTGTGTCGAAAAGATCACAGGTTCTGATCCCAGACCCAGGTCGGTACTACAACTAGCATGCTCTTGGAGAAAGCAGAGAACCTGACCTGCTCCTCAGACAATGCCATGTTGGAATCGTTTTTCTTTCCTGAACCCATTCCTGATTGAACCACATGAAAGTTTGTTGTTAATAAAAGGTTTGCGCTAACATTATCTCTCCGTTGCAGGATTGGAACTGTGGGACCTAAAGAGTTTGCGACGGCCAAAGTGAAGTTCACGCCGAAGCAGCCGGGCCAAAGAAAACTACTGATCGATTTTGATTGTGATAAGCTTAACAACATTGACGCGTATGAGAATCTAGTTATTTATGAATAAATAAACCTATTTTTCCTCATTCTCGAGGCGTTGCTTTCTTGGGACAAAGATGATGACGTTTTTTACTTGCTACACTACTTTTACCCAAAAGTTCTGGGATTTGAACCTGCAATATTTTGGACACAAGTGCAACTCTTTACCACTAGTCCCCAACTTCCCAATGACAAAAGAACCATTCATACTTAAACACAACTATGCACAAAGGACCAATCTCTCCAAGTTTTGCTACTGACCATGAATCACAGGTCAAAGTACATTTGACCATGAACCACAGGATTTCCATTGGCTTAATGGACAAAATAGTTTTTGGTTTTGCATGCAAGTCGAATGCTGTGCCTATTTGAGTAATGCTTGATGCTCCTTTGCATGAACTGTCCTACCTGCCATACATCAGAATCCCAAGGCAGACCTGCGTGTTGAACCAACACCTTCCGAAGGTCCGACCGAACGCTGGATCTCGACATTCGCTTGGGAATCAACAGATAATGTGACCAGTTCTTCATCTCCTCAGTTCCAGAACAATCAGGTATGGTGACGTTCCACACGACCAACGATTCCTCCTGCACACCATCCCTGTTCTCGGTGAACTCCAGCTCCTGCTACGTCCTTCCGTCTTACTTCATCGCCTGCTCCATGGGCTTCAACGTCCTCGTAAGTCTTCCAGCAAACGGCTGCATCCTTTGGAGGAGCATGAAGGAGATGAATCGAGGGCAGTCGAGCGAAATCTTCGTCTTCAACCTGGCGCTGGTGGAGATCATCTTCTGCACGTCGTTCGTCCCCATCGTACAGCAGTATTTCTTCAGCTGTACGAGCTGTAAGTCCGGCGTGTACTTCCCAGGGTTGGTGCTGATGGTGGGTCGTCCTCTGTTCCTCAGCTGCATCTGTGTGGAACGCTATCTGGGAGTCCTACATCCCGTGATCTTCCTGAAGCTCAAACCCATGAGATACAGGGTGGTCTTCTGCTCCGTCGGATGGGTTCTGGTCGTGAGCTCCAGCCTGGTGGTCACGGTGGGAATCATTCAGCTGCATCAGCTGGTTCTTCCGGCATGTCTGTTCTTCTTCAGCCTGAAGGTCTACAGCTGCTTGATGGTTCTGAGGGCTCTGAAGCGCCCGGGCCCTGGAGATCTGGTGAGACCCAAGGACGGAGGCAGTCAGGACAAAGCCAAGGCTTTCCGGATCATCCGGATCGTGCTGGTGTCTTCGGTCTTCATGTACGGTCCGATGATCATCTCGCTGGTGCTTTACTACCTCATCGATCTACAGAGGTTCCTGCTCTCCTGGTCGGCAGCTCTTTGGCTCGGCATCATGTTTGGACTCGTGCAGCCGTTTCTGTATCTCAACAGAGATGGAACCAGATGTGTGTGTTGAAGGAAAGTACGAACATCAAACTATAAACCAACACACCCCGACAAAGTCACACACACACACACACACACACACACACACACACACCTCACGCAGATTTGTAACACACTTTTCAAACCACTGATTCATTTATCATTAGAAAATGTCCAACTTCATTTTTTAAATTATAAAATGAATGCATGCTTTAATTTTGATGCATTATTAAAACAACATTTAAAAAGGCCTAACAAGATTTTTCCTCATCTTTTTTTAGAGTTTTTAAATGTTGTTACATACAATGACAGAAATGACACAACTGATGTAATAATTGCTCCGAACAGAGATAGAGAGCGCCATCTACTGGAATATTTAAATAACACAGCGGATCGATGGAATGTCAGGGGAAAATATCAATATTAACAAACGACAACATTTGTCAATATTGGACAAATTGAAAGGGGTGTGAGGGTGAGAGAAAGATTGAGGGTGAGCAGAGAGAAGGAGTGAGAGAGAAACTGGAGAAAAAGAAAGAGGGAGGAGAGGAAGAGAGTGACAAAAGAGAAAGAGTGAGGGGAGTAAGACGGAGAAAAAAAGAGAAAGTGACATATAGGGGGGGTTGAGAGACTGAGAAACAGAGAGAGAGAGAAAGAGAGAGGGATGGGAGAAAGAGAGAGTGACACAGAGAGGGAGGTGCAAGAGAGAAAGAGATAGGGGAAGAAACAGAGAGGGAGAGAGTAAGAGAGAAGGGGGGGCCATGGGGGTAAAGAAGGAGGGTGGAGAGAAAGACAGAGAGAGAAAATGAGAAGGGGGAGACAGACAAATGGGGGGTAGAGAGGGAGGGTGGAGAGAAAGACAGAGAGAGAGAGAGAGAGAGAGAGAGAGAGAGAGAGAGAGACAGACAGAGAGAAAGAGAGAGAGAGAGAGAGAGAGAGAGAGTCGAGAGGGAGAGAAAGAGATAACTAAACACTTTTTAAAATCCCTATAAATCTTTAAATAATAAATAAAAAAAAAAACATACCAGTAAAACACGAAATAATTGACCTTTTAGTGTTCTGAATCACATTTAGTACACATTTATGTTAAATTTAGTAAATATACATGTAAAATGCTGCCGTTATACGTGATTAGCAACGTGGCTACTAATTCTCTTTTGGCTTTTCCTTTATCAGGGGTGGCCACAGCGAATCATCCCTTTCCACCTCATTCTATCCTGAGTATCTTCCACTCTGACCCCAGCCAACCTCATGTCCTCTCTTACAACATCCTTATATCTCCTCCTTGGTCGTCCTCTTGCCCTCTTCCCTGGCAGCTCCATCTCCAACATCCTTCTACCAATATATTCACTATCCCTCCTCTGCACATGTCCCAACCATCTCAGTCTGGCCTCTCTGACTTTGTTGCTAAAGTTATTAGGAGGAAATTATCCTGAAACTAAAAAATATACCTACCTTCAGACGCGTCCGACATCTCCACTTTACCGTCTGAAACACGAGGAGGATGTGATTGGCATTTTGTTCTTTTTGATATGAACGAGTGACTGGCGTTTTGTTCGTGTGATCTGTGTTTTGCTCTTTTTGATATGAACATTATTTCATATCAAAAAGAGGTTTTTTTTCTCTACCTGGCCACTGATCGCGTTTTGTTCCTTTAGTTTAAAATGTGTGATTAGCGTTTTGCTCTTTCTTTTTGATATGAACGAGTGATCTGTGTTTTACTCCCTTTGATATGAATGTGATCGGCGTTGTCTCTTTAGTTTGAAATGTGTGATCAGCGCTTCCAGCTAGACTAATTATCAAGTACTTTAGCCATGTCCGTGTTCACTTTTCCTCAATAAAATGTGTTTATTTTTTTTAAATCATGACTGGCTCATCCATTGCTTTGTTTAGTCTATAACGACACCGTCACTGTGGACGAAATTGATTACGTACAAATGACATTATTAACAGATTTTAGTATTTTCAGTGAAATGTCTGGGGTGAGAAAGGCCTAATGCGTACGTGACTAAACTTATGCTTACGAGGAAGAAATTGGGACGACAATGAACTTTGATATGAAACATGATCATTTTGTTAATCATCGAATAATGTTGTTTTTATTGGGGTACAAGAGTTGAAAACGCGGCTCGGGAGAGACTCTTTTTGGGCTTTGCGATAAATGTCTCCAGGCCTGGAGATCTCATTCTGTCTGCAGATCAGATCCTTTAATTCAACTAATAAACTTCTAGGCGTTGACTTCATTACCGACTCAGTGACTATTTTAAACGAACAATTTCCCACGACACCTCCACCCTCTAGTAGAGCGCCACCCTGACGGAAGAGCTGAAAAACAGACCGCCGTGTTTTTTGGCTATTAGAGGCTTCACGGTAATTAAGCCACAAAGTAACGGTAATTAAATGACCAAAAAAAGTTACACTTCTTTTTCAGTGGAGACGCATTTTAATCACAGTGACACCCAACACTGATGTGCAAAGTGGAGTGTGTACAGAGTGCGCACAAACTTACAGCGAGACACCACAAGCGCAGCAGTACAGAAAATAAAATATATTTACATACAATATTAAATATAAGAAATGGAAACAAACAGCAGCATGGACGAGTAACAGACAGTGAGCACCAATGAGGAACCACATATAGAGGCTGCAATGAACCGTGCAAGACATTTTAAAGTAAAGTAAAAAATGGTGCTCGGCTTTTAACCCATTCAGTGAAGAGCACACACACACACACACACACACACAAACCCGGAGCAGTGGGCAGCAGTGCAAGCAGGAAGTTTAAATGACGCATTAATGCATCAAATGCGAAATACTTGATTCTGAAAAAGTGTCAGTGCCGTGAAGTACCAGCTGATGAATGGCCGTTCCTGAGGTAAAAAGTGTTCCCGGGATCTCAGAGAATTTCACAAAAAACGAAGAAAAGTTTAAGAAGTGCCAAGAAAGGTTTTAAAAGCGTCTCTGAGGGTAAAATGGTCTTGGGCGTTTCACAGAAGCAAACAGGATGTCGACAGTAAACAGCTTTTTTGGCGTTCCGTGTTGGGATTCTCCGTGCGTTCCTCTTCAGACGGAACAGACTCGCTCCTGAACACAACGGTGCAACGTCAGAGAACAGACACGCAAAACTCAAGAGCCTCACTCAAACACCTCACAACCCACGTCTCTTTAAAATATCCCAAAGACACATCTAGTCTCAGATGATTTGAACAAGCTCATCATTATCCGGCTAATTCAGTCGTTTTGAAACTCGTATTGTTGAGGATTCGTACTGCTGGATAAAATGATCCGGGGTCAAAGTTCATGGGCTGATTTACAAGGGTATGTAGTGGAAACCGCTACGTTGTGATTGGTTGTCTACTACAGTTGAAAAGCAATGAATATATTATTACTGTCATCATTATTATTACCGTATTTATGCTAAAATAAGCACCCCTTTTTCTCGAATTTTCGATGCTAAAAAAACTTGCGGGCTGCTTATAATCGCAGATTTTAAATATGTACGTGAATACAAGCCCCCGGTTTTCTGTATTTCAAATCAGGAACAATCACAAATAAACAAAAACACGTCGTGATTGAACAATGGTGCGTAGTCAGACGTGCTACAGTAGAAGCTTTTAATAATAATAATAAAAGAAACATTAGACACGCCCCCGACACTTAACTGAGACTAAATAACACTGGAAGAAGAAAGATTAAACTAAATACTGTACAATAATTAATATTACAACAGAGACTACAAACCACGATCGGTTAGCTTAGCGCAACAGGCTACAAATGTGTAAAACCGAGTCCATTGTGTAATCAAAAAAAAGAAATGAAACAGCTGAAAAAAGAAAACGGGTAAAGAGTAAAAGAAAAAAAATCCAAGGAAGAGACACAATCAAAACGCTTTATTACGTTTCATAGTCCGTTTATTGTAATATAGTTTAATCTTACTTCCAGTGTCTGTGTTAAGTGCTGCGAAGTACTAATGTTTCTTTATTTCTGTTATTGAGCTAATAAAAGCATAAACTGTAGCACGTCTGCCTTCGCATTATTTAAAGACGCACACGCGCCGTTGTACGAAGACGACGTGTTTCCAGTTATTTGTGATTGTTCCTGACTTTAAATATGGAAATATGGGCACTTATATTTACGCCTATATTTGATACATTTCATATATATTATTGAATAAAAGCAGAGCACATGTTTCGAAATGTCGAAAAGTCGAAGAAAAAAAAGGGGGTGCTTATATTTGCGTAAATATAATGTCGCATATAAAATTTGTCGTTTTAGGCCTTGGACACTATTCCGTTTAAATGTCTGTATTAAAATGTTTTAAATTAGCTGTTGTTTATTTGAACATGTGTGGAATGTATCGACTTGAGAGAATTATTATACGTGGTACATGTTGTACCACGTATAATATGTATGTGAAAAATAAAATTTTTTTTTTTTTGAGAAGGGGTGCCCTTTTATGCCACTCTGCCCAAACAGCCTCATTTCATTTCATTACATTATATTTAGAGAAGTGGGGCATAATAATTGGGTATAAAATAGCGGTGCACCAAATAAGCTCAAACACAGTATTACAGTTCAGCAATGATGTAACTTACTCCCTCAGACTGGTCTCCTCAGGCATGCGTGGAATGTGTTTCTAGGGGAAAACAAAGAGTCACAGGAGGAACAACTAAACAATTTTTTATGCATATTTTAAAGCATTTTTTATGAATCCAAATTCAGTCATTCTGAATCAACAAAGACAAGTAAATTAAGTTTAAAAGGATTTTAGAATTATGATTAAAAACTCAGTGACTAGAAGACATTTTTTTTTTTTTTCATTTTTGAGATTACTAAGAAAAATACACAAGGCAAAAGACCGCAAAGACCACGCCAACCACGCCAAGCACAATCGAAGCGATCACTGCTGTCCTCCAAGTGTTGGAGATGTCGGTATCTCCAATAAAATACACAAAACCACACGTCAGTCTCTCATTTACCCATCTGTGTCAAACAAGTCACTCATTTCCTCTGCTAGAAAAACAAAAACACGCATAAATGTAAAGAGAAAGGCAGAAACAGTGATGCTAAAATATGCTGAGGACGACTTGATTTTCCAGCTTCGTGAGCACAATTCATCAGAATATTAAAGCATGCGTGATTAAAAAGAAAATAATAATATGGTGCTTTAACAAAATATGAAAGTAGTGTTAGTTTTCTCTCACCAGTGCTGTTTGATGTTCCAGTCGCCGACTGAGTAAACTTAAAGCTTATTTCCGGAGAAGAATCGTTTTTGTAATGTGTGGTGAAAAAATATGTCGAACCATTCCTGAGATTAGCAAAACAAATATGGCAAGAGCCGTTGGGCGATAACGTCCAAAAATCAGTGTTAGTGCAGAGCGTCGTCGTGTTAGTGCAACAGCGGAGGATTTGACGTTTGTGTCCTTTCCCGTTTTCAACAGACAGCTCAAAACACTCCACGTCATTTGGTGTTATAGGAGTGTTAAAATCACAAAAGTGTTGAGCGTCGCAGTCCAGTCGACGTCCTCTCGACTCCGCACCTGGGAAATTCACACCGAATTCTATTAAATGACAATATAAATATAATAAGACAATTCTTGCAGATGTACAATAAAAATTTTTTTTTTACTATGTTCTATATGTCCATCTTTGTGACCGGACAAGCAATTTCCCGTCGGGGATGAGTACAGTTTTTTTTAAATCTTGGATTTTATTTATCAGCACCTTTCAAGACATTCAAAAACAATTTACAAGCAAAGTAATCCCACATTATCATTAAGAAAAAAAACATGTAAATATTTATATACTGTATATTATATATAGCTCTAGGGTTGTTCCAAGTAACCCTTCATTCTGAAAGTATGGGTAAGGAAGAATTACTTTTTTGACCCAGTCAAATATGCGTTTGATATATATATATATATATATATATATATATATATATATATATATATATATATATATATATATGCAGCTCATTCACCAAAATGCAGCAATACTAGACACAAAAACCCATAATTAACGACAATACATTGCTGCTTATGACGAAATACCACTGAGATAATTTCATTGCATTTTATAGCTTTTTATTTTTTAATAAAATGTAAAAATATCACAAAAAAAAAAAAAAAAAAAAACACACAATGCATATTTCACAGGAATGTTCAGCTTGTGGTTTCTCTGTGTGACCCTGGCAACAGGTTGTTTTTGTGTTGAGTTTTAATCATGGCGCCTGCACCAGCAAACACGTGCTAATTTCGCTAAATAAAATCCGGCTTTTTGCTTTGTTTTATTTGAGTTTGGTCACTGGCGTTTAATGTAAAAAGTGCAAAAAACGAATTTTGTTTTCCAAGGCAATTTTCAGTTTTTACATTAGAAAAAAATGTTTTTACTTTGAACGTGACCGCTAGCATACAATTAGCCACGTTGCTAACCACGAATAATTGCTGCATTTTACATGTATAATTACAACAATTTTATATCAAAAAACTTGCTATTTTTTTATTCCTTACTTACCGACTGGCTCCAAAAAGCTTCCGACGAACAGAGTTGCTGTTAGGAATATCCGAGTGCACGTGTGTCGCACTGCGCACATGTTTAAAGGTGAATACGCCGGGCCGGACCCGTTCTCAGGTAACCCGGAAGTAAATGATGACGAATTTATCAAACGGACGACGAATCAAATGAGCGCATTTTCGCCCCCCCCCCCCATTTTATAGGCAACGGTGTGGTTCTGCGTCGTGTCTTTTAAAAACAGCCCCGAAACCAAACATTGCTTTAAAGTTTTTTTTTATTTAAATTAAATTTTTATGATTATTACTTGTTATTATTGATTATTATTTGAATGATAAAACAAAGAACTTTAGCCGCACAGGCAGCAACAGTGACTAAGGAAACAAAAGCTGCTGAATCTCACGTGCAACTCAGACAAACAGATACAATACATTATTTTACCTCAATAATAAAACAAAGCACTTTAGCCGCACAGCAACGCTTCACAGTGGCTAAAGACACAAAATGAAGGAAATATAAGCAAATTAATGACAAAACGTGCGGATTTCACCAGGTTTGTAACCTGCCGTTGCTGAATCTCACGTGCCAAATCCAGGAACAGCAGCGTGAAAACGGCGCCATCTACTGGCGATAATGCACTTACTAAATGCACAAAAAAAAATATTTTAGTAAAAAAACATCACACCACTGCCAGATTATAGACATTATCGTCTATTCATATAAAAAGTTTCAGAATATTCGAATGTGTAATTTTTTTTATTTTACTATACGACAAACTGTACATTATTGGTTATTTTCTCTGTAATACATTTTTCAAACGACATCATCAACATTCACGGCAGCCACAGGTGAAGCTGTGTTATTACCATTCTGGCATTTTTTTCCACATTACTTTTCAGTTTTGTTTTTATTATTCCTAATTATTGTTTTCTTGATAGTTTTATTATTGTGTTTGCAGTAACATAACTTAATAATGAGTTAGTTATTATTAAGTCTTAGTATCTCACAATAATGGCTTAATGTCTCAAAATCTCATAATAATCAGAATCAACTTTAATGGCCAAGTTTGTACATGACAACAAGGAATTAAATTGTGGTCAGACAGACATGTCTTTTGTTCCCTCTTATTACAAACAGATTTTTTTTATTTTTTGCTATGTCTTACTGTGTTTAGAAATTGAATAATTTGTGTTTAAACAGGAGACACTTTTTTAGAGTGTAAAGAAATGGTTACGTGTTTTACAGTTGGCAGTTGTGGTCCAGCAATAGAGTTAAGGAAACCCACCAGATAATGT